>JARLTB010000101.1:5865000-6327500 GCA_030141615.1 Unio pictorum | reverse complement strand
ATATAGTGTTAATTGACTTTGTGTACAGTCATAGATATTGTTAATTCACTTTGTGTACAGTCCTAGATATAGTGTTAATTCACTTTGTGTACAGTCATAGATATAGTGCTAATTGACTTTGTGTACATTTATACCTATAATCGTCCTCCTCCTAGTAGAAAAAACAAGCTGACTGAATCTCTCTTTTTGGAGCAGTTTCCAAATCTTCTAGAGTATGGAAATTTGATAGGTGGCAACCTAATTATTCTTCAACTTTAACTTTGACTGTCCTGATAAACCATACACGTCAAAACTCCTAGATTCCATTCATGTTTTCAATCTTAAACAGTCAGTTAACTAACCTACCCATAAACTTGGTCACATTTTACACTAGTTTCTTTATAGACCTGATGAAACTATTCTGCAATCCACTCTTGTATCCCACGAACTTGCATCAGATCACCTCTGCATTGTATGCCATCTCGACGTATCAGTCCCTAACCCTCCACCTCTATTTGCTACTAAGAGAAACCTCTGTATGATAAATAGAACCAATTTCATGCATGACATCCAAGAAAACCTAACAACTTTCTTACATCCAACAGTGGAACAACTTGATAACTGCCTGTGTTCACAGCCACCAAATGCAGAGTATCAATAAAAAAAGTGTTCTCCATGGTATAGCAGTGTTAGGGACCAGCTTCGCACTGCTAAAAGATATTGCCGAAAAGCAGAGAGGCTTTGGCTTTCCACCTGACTCACTATTCATAAACAAATCTACGAAGCCGCTAAGAAGAACGTCACAAACATAGTCCATTTAGCCAAATCATCCAACTACATTATTAAGATCACGGAGAGTTCCAGCTACAAAGAGCTCTTCAAGATAAATAACAAACTAATGTCAAGAAACAAATGTACACCACTTCCAACAACCTTCTTTTCACTAGACCTACCAGACCAATTTGCAAATTTCTTCGATGACAAAGTACCAACCATTAGAGATTTGCTTGACAGCACAATTTCAACTGATTCGTCACCATACAGTTATGATGCAGAATTTCATCGACAACCGTTAGGAGCATTTGAACCTGTTTCTATTGATTTAGTACGGACAATCATGAAAAGTGCATCAAAGTCTTGTGAACTTGATCCAATTCCGACATCACTGCTGCTTGAGTGCTTAGACCCAATATTGCCTTCACTGACTGATGTTATTAATATCTGTCTCTCTCATCGGGGGAATTCCCATCATTTTTTAAAACTGCCATTGTAAAGCCACTGCTGAAGAAACCAACACTGGACCATAATGATTTAAAGAACTACCGCCCAGTTTCTAATCTCCCATTCATATAAAAAATCTTAGAAAAGGTTGTTCTAACTCTTGTATCTCATTTGAATTCAAACAGTCTTTTTAGCAATGTACAGTCTGCATATCACCCTTGCCACAGTACGGAAACTACTCTTCTGAAAGTATTTAGTGACATTCTCTCTGCTTTGGATAGTGGAAAGATTACAGTTCTCACTCTCCTGGATTTATCTGCAGCATTTGACACAATAGACCAAGATATATTACTTCACCATCGCCAGCATGTATTTGGCATTCAGAATATAGCCTTACAGTGGTTCAAGTCCTACTTTGTCAACAGGACACAAATTATATCTGCAAATGGAATACACTCCAGCTCAGTTGATGTATGTTGTGGTGTTCCACAGGGTTCTGTTCTTGGACCTGTTCTCTTCATTCTGTACACTCAGCCGCTCTCAAGTATCATAGATCATCACCCAGTGTCGCACAAATTGTATGCTGATGACACCCAGATATACAAGTCTAGCCACCCAGCTGAAGTTGATGCTACCATCCATAGAGTAGAGAAGTGCATTTCTGATGTGAAATCATGGATGACATGTAACATGTTGCAGATGAATGATGGTAAAACTGAAGCTATTCTGATCACAACACAAAGACTTTCTCATTCACATCCTTTACCTCAGACAATAAATATCAGCAACACCAAAATTAAATTCTCACAGTCAGTACAAAACCTAGGCTTTACTCTAGCCAGTACTCTGACATTGCACCAACATGTCATGAACATATGCAAGGCTGCATATCTTGAATTGAGACGCATCAGTTCCATTCATAAATATCTTTCAGTTGTTACCACTAAAACACTTGTGTGTTCATTAACACTTTCAAGACTGGACTATTGTAGCTCAATTCTGTCCGGTTCGTCACAATATTTACTCCAGAAACCTCAAAAAGTTCAAAACACAGCTGCACTGATTATCTTTAGAGTACCTCGATCAGAGCACACCTCACCACTGCTCTGTACCCTACACTGGCTATCCATTTGATACAGAATCAAACACAAAATTTGTTCTCTGTGCTATGTTTCAATGACAGACTCCAGTCCAACATACCTATCCAGCCTCACCCATGTGTATACACCAGCTAGATCCTTACGCTCTTCTTCTGATAATCGTATACTCATTGTTCCCAAGGTGAAAACAAAGTCATATGGACAGCGTTCGTTTGCACACCAGGGCCCGGCGACATGGAATGAATTGCCCATTGAAATTAGACACAAAGACACAGTGGTCCCTTTTAAGATTGCTCTTAAGACTCACTTGTTTCGACTGCAGGGACTAACTTAGCAACCTAATCATGTTTTGTATCTTATATGTTTTCAGCATGTTTTTATGTTTTCCAATTTCATTGTTTTTGTCATTTGTTGTTCTGTAGTGTGGTCATATCATTATTGATGGTGTAAAGCGCTTAGTGCTTCTCAAGATTAGGCGCTATACAAAGTCCTCATTATTATTATTATTATTATTATTATTATTATTATTATTATTATTATTATTATTATGTTAGTTGACTTTGTGTACAGTCCTAGATATAGTGTTCATTGATTTTGTGTTTCAGGTCAGCAAGCTCTAAAATCTTCCTCAGTGTTAATTGTTGGGGCAGGTGGCCTCTGCTGTCCAGCCGCCATTTATCTAGCTGCAGTTGGTATAGGTAATTTCTTCACAGAAAATGTGGATGGGCCAATAATGCCAAACTTTTTATCCTTTTGAACATTAATCAATAGTTTATGTATCTTATACTGTAATTTGTACAATATTATTGTTCTAATTGATATAGCAATGGATATGTATGGTCTATTTTCTTTTTTCAAAATTATATGTTGATGTTTGTCCAATCGTCTGAAAAATTAAACTAACATGAGTTAGCAATGCACTGTGTCTGAGCTTATCAAAAGGAATTTTATTGCTTCTGACAGGATATTATAGTTTTCAGTTAATAATTTAATGACAGTTGGTTTATTGTTCCAAATATAAGCTGAAAATTGGCAGGATCAAATTAGCAATACTACTCCATTCTCAAAAGAATAAAATCCCAAAGTGCACCAGATGTTACTGTCTGGTCATAGCATTCTAATATACTAATGAACACAAATCATATCCCATTAAATGAATTCAATCATAGTTCATTGCGACTCAAAAAATTGTTTCAGACACAGGCCCAGGGCTGTTGATTTTAAAAATATTACAACCTGTGACTGAAATTTGACATGCCCAGACTACAAATTTCATATGCCCAAAATTTCCCCCATTTTTAATATTTTTTGTCAAACAAAATTGCAGTTGGTACAGTTCAAATATAGATTCAGTAATGGGTTTGAATAAAATGCAAGTGTCATTAATGTTCATCACTACTCTGACTAGAGATTAGATGGTTCTGGTGTCCAAATGTCTGTTGGATTCTTGGAGCAAATTCCAGTCATACCATGTTGACATATGTAAATATGTTTTTTTAATATGTGGAAAGATTTAATTGAAGCCCCATCATTAATTTGCTGGTTTGCTTCACAAAGAAAAACTCCAGCAACCAGGAATAATGGAAATTGGGAGGGGGGGTGCTTTGCTGATAGCTAATATTGACTTTTTTTCACTTCCGAATCTTATACATTTGCAAATTAAAACATTGGGTTCATGCACTGCAGTCTTGAAATACATCTTATTATTATCAGCTGTTTAAGTAACATGTGAAATGATAGTTTACAGCTGACCTATCTTTTCATTGACACTATTGTAATCCTCAATACTGCCAATTTATCCTAAAAATGTCACCATTCCTCCAATCTGACAAAACTTTGAAAGGATTTGTTAAAAAGAGCTATCTGACATACACCATTATTTGAAATAATCAAGATGCAATGCTTAAATGACATTCAGATATTCAGTTTAGAGTTAAAAGTTGCCACTCCTTAATTCAGTCACTGAAGTCAGTTGTAATTCCCATTTTTTCCTGAGTTCTACAAAAGTAGCTATATTATTCAGTCAACAAATGACTTATCTAATAGCAAAAACATTCATATATGGCACACATTAAATCAAGAGCAAATAAAGAGTGGCAAGTCCACCTTTTTAAGTCAATCTGAGGAAAAAAGTACTGTAGTACAGTATATATGAATTTTTACGCTTAATGGTGGCATTGGAGATTTAATCTGCCCAAAGGATAATTTTACATCAGCACCGAGCATTGGCTGCTTGCCATTTATACATGCTACGTGTAAATGACATATATGGAAAGTGTTGCATTTTGTTTCTTTCTATTTTCAAAGATTACTGAAAATTATGTTTCCACATTTCATCAGCACAGTCAATGGTTTCTCATGCAAACTAGTTTTTTTTCCAACAAGCCTGACATGCACCTCACTTAGAATACGGGACAGACCTGATCTGAAATTAGAAGGGCCCCAGGCTTCAGGCTGTTGGATTTTTTTTAGCACTGTAATCATCTACAACATTTAAAGATATGTGAAAAACGAAAAAAGAAAAAATGAAATAAAATGCCAAATTAACTTAGGATGTGTCCTTGATGTCACTTCATTCACAGTAATTTGCAGTTCTTGTTATTATATCAAGACTTTTATTTTGTAATTGTATTTAACCATACATTAGATTTTATTTCAAAACATCATAGTCAGAAGTAAAAGATGTTGAAAAGGAGAAAATGAATATTGGAAAAGGATGTATTTAGGATTGTATTCCTCCAGCTTTTTAGTATGATATAGTATGATACATACGAATTTTTTAATTTCACAATCACATGACTCTCCTTCCAGATTGATTAATTTTGTAATAATATAATAAAAACAAAAGCAGAAACAATTACAATAAAAAGCAACCCTTTAATAATGATCACTGTTTTAAGTGCCCTTTTTGGAGGATAAATGCTAAGCCTTTTTTTATATTCTGGGGAATTGGTACAGATTGTCACACCCATTTTCATTCTTGAGAATAATACCCTTATTGATTTCAAACAAATTTAGAATATTGATGTTATCTTAGTTAAGTATGATTATGTATTGCATGGTTACTTTTGTGTTCGGTATGCAATATCATCCTTTAGCAGAGTTATGGCTCTTGATTTTAAGCCTAGCTTCCTGTTTGTGCAAGAACTCCCATAATTCTAATAGATTTTAAATCAAATTTGCTGTGCAAATTTGTACTCGACACCTTAGCTGAAATTTATTTATTCAGTCTGAAATCTTTATCAACATTAAGCAGAATTATGGTCCCAGCTTGTCTAAAGAATCACTTTTATGTCTACATGTCTTCCTGTCTTCCTTTTTAAATGTACCTTAATCATTTAATAGCACCATTGTCACCAAAACCTTGCCTCAACAAAACCAATACCAAACATCCAATGAAGCGCAAGGGACATTAGTTATTGGAATTGCTTATGTTGAGAATAAATCTCATTGTCCTCAAAAAAATTTCCTATGTATTAATGACAAAATCAGTGTCACTTGATTGGACACAGAGTTAGGTCATCTGATTGAAGTGATTTGTATAACTGATTGCATAAAAGCTGAGAAAGAGTTCTTACAAATAGTGTTTGTTGGGTTTAACTTTTTACAGATTATTACTTATATAATGCTAAGATTCTTTCTGACGACATTCTGTGATATTTTTGAAGTTATTGATGTCAATTTAACCAAAAAACCGGATGTTGGAAGTATTGGTCATAATGAGTTGCAGTCTGAGAACTATGTTATAAAGGTTATGCCAGTTATTTATTTGTGTGCATTTAGTTTCCAGACCAGATGCAGCATTATGAAATCTAATGGTAAAAGTGATCCTTGTTGAGAAAAAAATTAGATTCCATGGAATTTACATCAGTATTGAATATTTTTGTTTTATCTTATGTCTAAAGAATTTCACTGGTATGGACTTAACTGCATTTTTTAAATATATTTTAGGTCAGCTGGGTATAATTGATTATGATGAGGTGGAGATCAGCAATTTACACCGACAGGTGTTACATAGGGAGTCAAAAATTGGGTTCAGCAAATCTGTATCAGCAGCCTCAGCATGCCAGGAGTAAGTTTCATGTACTGTAACTGTAAAATGATAAATCTCTTATTGATGATAAGCCTACAACACATTTGGCAAATATTTACTAGCAGCATCTTAAACAAAAGGTCACTTCCTTTTTTATAAATGCATTAGGCCCCCGCCAACACAACACAACAACAACAATGACTTTCATCTTATGGGAGAAATACTGTTACTTTCTTCTAGGTCTTTCTTGCCGAAAAACACAGAAATAGATATATTAATATACATTAATATAACTTGTTATATGGCATTGACAGTGAATTTTTCCACATGTAGTAGGTTTCTTCTCCAAGTACTTTTATTTAAACCATGTGTATTTTCATAACATCTTACAGCAATGTTACGAAGTGTTTCAAGATCATTGTCATTCAAAAGATTTAACTAATTTTTAACAGATGAAATGCAAGCAATTCTGTGAACAATGAGCCCAAGTAGCGATTTCCAGTTGCATTATTGAAGCTTATATCATTTGATGTAACCATGCTTCCAATCTTTAGAGTTAGATAAATTGTTTTCAGCCTTGAAATATTCGAGTTTCCTGGCATTGTTTTGAGCCTCGTATCCAAAATAGGAAACTCCCTTGTCTACACCTAATGATGTATCATTGCACTAAGATTCAATATGCTATTGTGGAAATTAAATACATGATATCAAGATAAAAGTAAATATTTTGGTGTCAACTGTAGTACATAGATTATAGTCTGTTAACCCTTTGAACCCTAATCTCCCCCATATTATGGCACCCTAACCCGAGCCTCCCCAGCAAATTTTGAATCTAGCAAATAACATAACACAGGCCGGTATACCGGCCTGTCAGGTTATGACGGTAGATAGCGAGGCCGGTATACTGGCCTTTCGGGTATATACACCATTAGAATAGGCCAGTAAACTGGCCTGTAGGGTTCAAAGGGTTAAATGTTGAATGGAAGAAGAAAAAATCCATTTAGTAGCTAGTAGGTGCATTTCAAAATATTTGATATTTTTTATTTCATCACTATTAGACTGGTTCTTTTCCTGTCAAATAATTATTGGTGCAGTACCTACATTATTGTTTAAACTGCAGTTCCTATCATGGGACATACCATATATAGTCACTTATAAAGTTAAGACCATCTGCAAACTGCATAGACCCAGATCTGCCTTTATATATTGCATCAGCAGATCTGGGTTTATGCAGTAGGAGTAATCAGTACAGCAAACAAAAGAGACCCTATCTGATGGTGCATCTTGCACTAGTAGATCAGGGTCTGTGTTGTTTGCATTTGGAACTGAGTATATATGGGATGGGAAACAAATTATTCCTTCACTTTAAATTCATACAGAACAATGAATCTTCATGTTTTACATATTTTTCTAGGTTGAATTCCTCCGTAAAATATGTGCCATATAACTTCCAACTGGACAGCTCTAATGCCCTGCAGATAATTCAACAGTATCCTTAACAGTTGACGATTTTATTTGACCCCCACCCCACATAGACTCATAAGAGCATAAATCAACTGTGCTGGAGTGTATTCCATTTGAGACACAATTTGTGTCCTGTTGACCAAGTAGGACTTGAACCACAATAAAGCTCTATTATAAATGCCAACTTCAAGTTGGAGACGGTGAAGCAATATATCATGGTCTATTGTGTCAAATGCTGCAGACAAATCAAGGAGGGTGAGGACTGACATCTTTCTGCTATCAAAAGCAGAAAGGTCATTAACTACTTTAAGAAGAGTAGTTTCATTACTGTAGCAAGGGTTATATGCTGACTGTACCTTGTTCAGATGCAGCTAATGGTTGCCACTGACATTCTGTATTGCAAATATAAGGTGACAAATAGTCAGTTGAAATTGTGTTTTCAAGCTTATTTGTAATGGTTTGTGCTTTGTCATGGAAGAAATTTGAAAACATGTTCGGATGGTCCATTAAAAACTTAATATCTTCTAAGTACATTGTAATGGGACATTCTTTTCTGACCACAATGCATTTTGTGCATACAGATATATACAGACTTTCCCATACTATTATATTAGATTAGCTGAGGGTATTTTGGGAGGTTTTTTTGTTTGATACTTGCAGTAATTACAGTCCAACTATCCAAACAAATGAAAACTGTTTGAGATCTGAATTTGATTTCACACTGTAAAAAAAAAGTTTATAAATTTAAAGGTTTTACTGTATGGATGTATTGACCTTATTTAGTGATTCATATAACAAAGGATGATGTTAAATCTGGTTGATGAGTTGATGAGTGTGAATTCAAAATTTGTCAGATAGTTCTATCTTGATGCATACACAATCATATATGCAAAATACATCTTTCGAACCTTTATTTTTTTACAACTAAAACTGTTTGATTAATTTAATTTGGATATATCAAGTCATAATTATTCCACTTTTTGAAAATTGTTACATCTTATGATTGCAATATATAATTGCTATGACTTTGTAACTTAATTCATAGTGTAATATTTGAGAGTGCTCAGAGTCCAAAGATCAAAGGTCAGAGTCACAATATTTACAGACAAGACAGTAAATTTGTGGCGAAGTTGTTGGTTTGTGTGGGTTTTTGTATTTTTAATGTCACTTTAACTATTGGAGTCATTGCTTCGATGTTTGCAGTGTGGTATTTTATATAGAAGTCGCACTGGGCCATCATGCTGCAGACATGTGGCATTATGTCCCACCCAGATGTATTATCCTAACGCCAGGCTATTGTTGTTTGATTTTATGCCTTTTTTTATCTTTTGTACAGTTTTGGTGATTATTCTGCCAAAATCAGACAAATTGAAATAAGTTATTGGAATTTGGAACATATTAGACTGGCCAGTTAAAAATAACTTTCATAGAGTTGTTTTCCCTTAACCTTGTTTCCCAGATACGACCTTGTTCTTGATGCAACAGACAATGTAGCCACAAGGTATTTGTTGAATGATGCCTGTATTCTGGCTAGTAAACCTCTTGTGTCTGGCAGTGCTCTGCGTTTTGAAGGACAGGTTAGTTATTTGATAATTATTTTATGCTAGGCTGTGCCATGAATTACTCTCCCTTCCCATTAATAGACAGTGATAAAGTTTTATGACCAAAAATATGAAGATATTCTTAGATGCTTGCATAGTCAAGTTGTAAGTATGGCTGCTTCCCATTGAAGATGATCCAAGTTCAAATCCAACAAGGTACAAATTCTTTTTTATTAATGTACTATTTTTTTTATTGAGAGAGGAAACTTATGTGCTGTTTGTATATTTTGTGCAAATATTTACATAACACATCAGAATATAAATGGTAAATCACTGACATTGCATGGGATCCATTAAGAAATCTGCTAATTCAGTCTGTTACACATATTGCTAGCCAAAACATTAAAGCATAAAAGAAAAAGAAAATTTGGTTGCTATAGGTGAATAAGAGAAATATTTTCATCTTATGGATGAAAACTTGTGTCTGCTACTTGTAAAAATAGAGTTTTTTGTTTGCCCACTGGATGAAATGTATCCACTATTCACACATTTCAAGCAAATATCCTCTCTATTTTACCAATATTTGTTATGGTTTTAATGTACCCAATTTATACAGTACATCCAACAACTGCCATCACAAAATGTCAAGGTTTACACTGTTTGATCTCCTGATAATTAATAATGTACTGTGTAGACATCATCTGCATACACATCAATTCACAGCATGTCAAGATCCAAATTTTTCAGTGGTGAATGCAGTATGGACAGTTGTAAATAGAATAAGTTCTGATTATTTACAGTCTAGTATTGTCAGCTGAATATCTGTTTATCAGACCTTTTCTTTAACCTCTGTTTATCAGACCTTTTCTTAACCTCTGTTTATCAGACCTTTTCTTTAACCTCTGTTTATCAGACCTTTTCTTTAACCTCTGTTTATCAGATCTTTTATTTAACCTCTGTTTATCAGACCTTTTCTTAACCTCTGTTTATCAGACCTTTTCTTTAACCTCTGTTTATCAGACCTTTTCTTTAACCTCTGTTTATCAGACCTTTTCTTAACCTCTGTTTATCAGACCTTTTCTTTAACCTCTGTTTATCAGACCTTTTCTTTAACCTCTGTTTATCAGATCTTTTATTTAACCTCTGTTTATCAGACCTTTTCTTTAACCTCTGTTTATCAGACCTTTTCTTTAACCTCTGTTTATCAGATCTTTTGTTTAACCTCTGTTTATCAGACCTTTATTTAACCTCTGTTTATCAGACCTTTTCTTTAACATGAAGACATTAACAAATTACATGGAAAAAAACGTGCTTGATTCAAACTCATGTTAGTGCAGAATTTTCAACATAATTTAATGGCAATTGTTCTTAGCATTATACAGCCATGTTTTGGTAATGTTACAATAAACCAATTATAAAAGTGTGAGATTAACTAAGCAAATGAATGATGCATACAATTGAGTTAGAATAGTGGTGATGGTAAACAGACCCAGTGATCCTCAGATCTTGACAGCCTCTGTATTCTTTTACCCATTGAGTGAGAACAGTAGTGCTGGTAAACAGAGCCAATGATCCTCAAGTCTCAGAATTTGACAGCCTCTACATATTTTGATTCTAAATATAGTTTGTATTAGAAGTACAATTATTTTGATCCTCTGTATTTGCTGGTTCATTGGATTAGGTAAGAGTTTGCTGAGAACATAGTGGTCCCTTGGAGAAATTGTAAGTTTAATAAGCAAAGAATTTCACTTGGAAGGTTCATTTGCTTTTCTGTAGATTTAATATTAGCTGTTGTTTTAGGGCAGTTTTTTCACTCTCTTTGCTTTCATAAATATGCTACAGCTAATCTTCAAATGAGAAAACTTTATTCAAAATTTGCCCATGTATAAATATGGGTATCATGTACCATAAGATTAGGATCTATACAATTCACTTGAAATCATCGATTGGACTCTACATTGACTCTAAGATGCCAGCAGATGATACTGCCAATCTGAATTGACCCTGACATGCCAGTAGACAATACTGTCAATCTACATTTGACTCGAACATACAAATGGATGATACTATGAATACGAATTGACTCTGTCATACCTACAGATGAGAATGTCAGTCTACATTTACCCTGACATGCCAACAGACTATTCTTTGGCAGATCTTAGACTATGTTGTTTAAAGTTGAGTACCCATTATACCAAAACAATATTGCATACTGTACTGAATTTATTTTCTCACCACAAAATATTTAACAGATGGGGTTCTTTTTGTCATAAAATCAGAGCACTTGTAAGGTCAAGGCTTCAGACAAATTTCCCACTTTATATATACTGTACCTGTAAACATTAACACAGTTTACTTCAATACTGAAATCTGTCTGCAGCTGACAGTGTACAACTACATGGGAGGCCCCTGTTATAGATGTCTATATCCCAAACCTCCACCACCAGAGACTGTAACCAACTGCTCAGATGGAGGGGTGCTTGGAGTGGGTAAGTCCAAATAGCTGAAACAATCTCCATGGTGTGTCAACAGAATTTAAATTTAATATTCAAGTTTCTATCCAAATTTGATTTGAATGAGCAGCACATAATATACTATGCATTGGAAATATCTCTAAATTTTAAGAGTCTCTGCAAAAGTGTTCAAACTCAAAATTGTCAAGATTATTCTGAATTTTTCATCTTTGGATATGTATGTTTTGTGTGAAATAATATTATATATTTGTATTTTACCTGAAAATCTCAGTGGTCACATAAAACACTAAATTATGGAGATAAAAAAATCTGTTTACAAGTCAATCTTCTAAAAGAAATTTGTAAATCTGCTTTTTTGAAATTCTTTTATAGTCACATGTATGCAAGTGTGATTGCAGATTTTGCACACGAATTTATCACAACAATGTTGCAGTACAGGCGGAGTGTTGACACTCTTGACCATTTTATCAGAATAAATCATGGTGGTGTTGACATAAAAATATTTTGATATGATACCCGCAGTTAGGAAACGGAAGGGAAATCAAACAGACAAATATATGTATCAACAAAACATAATGTTTTTTCCAAACTGAAGAACTTTGAGTGGATAATCAGTGAGAGGAATACTTTGCAGATATGTTCTGCTTTTAAATAAATGCAAATCATTGGAATATACTAACAGTTTGCTGCGACCAACTTAAGAGACCTATGGAGATGTCAATACATCTTTTGGGTGATGAATAATTAATAAAGATCATAGATTCATGTGTTTTATATGAAGTCCGTCAAAAATGTCCACTTGGGGAAAACTTTGTAGATCCTGGCTTAAAACACAGCTTTCAATGTTCATTTTCCCATCACAGAATATGCTTTTAAAAATTAGAGAGATTCCCATTTGTCTTGCATGTAGATAATTTTGTAACAAAAGTACTTCACATCTGTTTGAATTTTGATTTTGACAGACCTATTCTCTTAAGGAATTCTATTTTTACTCTTTATGTTAAAAAATGGTGTGTTATATTCTGACCATGTTTATCATCAGCTCGGTCCTTTACCTATCATGTGTATCAGTAGCATGGAGTTGTTGTAGTTGTAAGGTTTAACATCATTTTTCAGCACACAATATGCCATACTTGGCTGCCAGTATTAATGGTGGAGGAAGAATCCGGGAAAACCCCAGTAGCTTCTTGTGGGTCAGTGGTTTTTTCCAGGGTTTTCCCAGGTTCTTCTTCCACCATTTATACTGGCCACCATGAATAGCCTATCTTGTGCTGAAAAATGGCATTAAACCCTACAACAACAATAACAAATGAAACTTTCAGATTTAAATAGTGCCAATGTTGTTTCATAGTGCAGAGAAATTATATACACACACACTAGAGCTGAGTAGCATGACAATTTTTGTACTGCGGTATTTATGAACATAAAACAGTATATACTACAATACAGGGCTTGAATTTAACACAAATTTCTTTGTAGCCAGAAGGGCTAGTGTACTGAGAAATTTATTAGTCCTGCCAAACATTTACTAGTCCTGTCCACAAAACAATGTCATACACTTGTATTGGGATTAACAATTTCACAAATAGGATTATCATATGAAATGCAGAAGTACCAAAGTATAAATCCTACTTCAAATCATCAATCAGTCAATTAACATTTCTTGTTTCTCAAGATAATCTGAATCCAGTTCCAGAAAGGGATCCAGGTGTCCATGTCTTCTGAAACGTCTGATTAAGCTTTTCCCTATCATAAGAATTATTCCTCTCTTTTATAACATTTTCATTCAACTTTTGCTTATTTCCGGAGGCAGAACATGTATAAAATGCCACATTTTGCCTGTCTTATAAGGTGGGAATTGTGCCTCGTTTTGAAATACTAGATATTGCAGTATTGCTGATGCGAATTATTTAAAGTAAGAAGAGGAATGGCACAGTGTCCTTTATATAAGAAAGTCCAAGCAAGAAACACGTTTCAAAACAAGTGCCTTAGCCCCCCCCCCCCCAATTAAATGGCCGCTCCCTAATAAAGTCTTGACTTCAGTGGATGTTCTGCACGATCAAAGCAGTGGCTATTGTAAACACTGTTATAAAATATTAATATCAAAAGATAATGTTAATTTCACCTTGGAAAATATGTGTTCCCATCAAACGAAGCCATCTGACTCGGCGCATTGTATTTAACAGCTCCAATTACAGTCTCATCATTAATAACATAGTGTAAGTTTAGTAAGTGTTCCTAATTAATCGGACCTCACTGTATTGTTGAAATTAATAATAAGCAGGAATATTTTCAAATCTGACATGCCCATGCAGAGAGATTTTAATTCCAAACAAATGTACAGCATTCTTCTTGGATATCTCCACATGTATTCAATTATTTTTTCTGTCTTGTATGGGAAAAATATAAAAACAATTTTTATTGTCAAAAAAAGTAGTTCTATGGAAATGATGTGTCAGTAATGTGATCGTAATAAATTATCTAATTTTTATAATTATTTTGATGCAAACGTAAATTAATGCAGTTTCCCGTTTGTGACTGTTGGTGCATTTGGCTAGCAAGCAAAGAAAAAAAGGGAAACAAAAAAGCATGCAAACTACTTTGGTGCCATGTTCTTTTGTGTTGTAGTCTTGTAGACTGTGGTTGTGTGAATAAAGTGTGATACCAGGCTTTTTTTCATTTAATTTGCTGTCAGATTAATTAGGATATCAATTACCAAACTACCGTTGTTAATTACAGGACCATGATTGGCGCTGTTAATATAATAGAAACACATTTCTGAGGCAGAAATTGACTTCATCTTCTCATGCTGATATTTTATGACTGTGTTTACAAGGGTCACTGTGTTGATTCTACAGAATATATGCTGAAGTCACATCTTTATTAGGGTATTGAGTAAACAAACACTGACTGTTGATAAACAAAACTTACTAGCCCATCGGACTAATAACATTATGATAGTTACTAGTCCAACAGGAAATCTACTAGCCTCGGGCTAGTACCTGTCTAATTAAGTCCCAACTAACCCATTAACCAGTACCTGTCTATGTTCCAACTAACCCATTAACCAGTACCTAAGTCCCAACTAAACTATTAACCAGGTCATCTTTGATTGAGTTACAGTGAATCTAGGGGCCCTGAGTGGCTAAGTGGTTTAAAGCACTCTCCGTTATGGATCACTGCAATCTCACCTCTGTCTGCATGGGTTCGAGTCTTGGATTCGGCCAACGTGGGTATGTGAGAAAGCTTGCCAGTACCTTATCATGGGTTGGTGGTTCTTTCCGGGGGTTTTCCTGGGTTCTTCCTCCACCATTATTACTGGCTCCCATGTATAGCCTGATGTGTGCTGAAAAATGGCGTTAAACCCTACAACAACAATAAACCTGTTAACAATGCAATATCATTTGTGGCACCTATTTTTGGTTCAACAATGAATCTATTAATCAGTTCCTGTCTGATGGATTCCCAGCTAACCTATTAACCAGTACCTATCAAAGTCACAACTGAATTATTAACCAATACCTATCCAACTGAGTTCTAGCTTGCCTATTAAACAGTACCTATCCAATTGAGTTCTAGCTTGCCTATTAAACAGTACCTATCCAATTGTGTTCTAGCTTGCCTATTAAATAGTACCTATCCAATTGAGTTCTAGCTCGCCTATTAAACAGTACCTATCCAATTGAGTTCTAGCTTGCCTATTAAACAGCACCTCTCTGATTGAGTTCTAGCTAACCTATTAAACAGTACCTATCCAATTGAGTTCTTGCTCATCTATTAAACAGTACCTATCCAACTGAGTTCTAGCTTACCTCTTTACCAGTACCTGTCTGATTGAGTTATATCTTGCCTCTTAACCAGTACCTCTCTGACTGAGTTCTTGCTTGCCTACTAAACATTACCTATCCAATTGTGTTCTAGCTTGCCTATTAAATAGTACCTATCCAATTGAGTTCTAGCTTGCCTATTAAACAGTACCTCTCTGATTGAGTTCTAGCTAACCTATTAAACAGTACCTATCCAATTGAGTTCTTGCTCGCCTATTAAACAGTACCTATCCAACTGAGTTCTAGCTTACCTCTTTACCAGTACCTGTCTGATTGAGTTATATCTTGCCTCTTAACCAGTACCTCTATGACTGAGTTCTTGCTTGCCTACTAAACATTACCTATCTGATTGAGTTCTAGCTTGCCTGTTAACCAGTACTGGTCTGATTGAGTTTTAGCTTGCCTATTAACCAGTAACTGTCTGATTGAGTTCTAGCTTGCCTATTAATCAGTACCTGTCTAATTGAGTTCTAGCTTGCTTTTTAACCAATAACTATCTGATTGAGTTTTAGCTTACCTATTAACCAGTAACTGTCTGATTGAGTTCTAGCTTGCTTATTAACCAGTACCTATACAGTTGAGTTCTAGCTTGCCTATTAACTTTGAGTGTGGCATGAGTCATTGTGGCCACAATGAAGAAGTACAACATGGTCAAAAGTTACCAGTACCATCAAGCAGCTTTACACCAAGGCTGCCAGTGCAGTAATTGCCCAAGGTTCAGTGGGAGACTGGTTCCACACAATAGTTGGATAACGTCAAGGCTGTTTCCTGTGACGCATGCTTTTCAACATCTACTTAGAGCACATCATGAGCAAAGCCCTGGAAAACCACTGTGGGACAGTCAGCATTGGCAGGTGTAACATCACCAGCCTCCGCTTTGCAGATGACATTGATGGGCTGGTAGACATTGATGAAATCCTTGCCACCTTAGGAACCTGGATGAAACATCTTCCAGATTTGACATGGAGTTTAGCACTGAGAAGGCAAAGCTTATGAAATATAATGGCAAACAAATCTCAGCCATGATTAAAGTCGAAGGACAGGATCTGGAACCATTAATCCAGTTCAAATATCTTGGTTCCATAATCACTGAAGAGGAATCAAGAGCAGAAATTTTGGCATGAGCAGCACAAACAACAGCAGCTATGTCAAAGCTTAAACCCATTTGGAGAGACAAGAATATCTGTGTAAAAACTAAAATCAGACTATTGAGGGCACTAGTCATCTCAATATTTTTGTATTCATGTGAGGCCTAGACCATGACAGCAGAATTACAATGAATAATCCAGCCACTTGAAATGAGATGCTTTAGAACCATCCTTGGCATCTCTTACATAGGCCACATCACAAATGAAGAAGTGCGTAAAACCATCTGGTGCAAAGTAGGCCAATTTGATAACCTCCTCACCACCATCAAAAAGAGAACACTGAAATGGTATGGCCATGTCACTAGAGCCAACAGCTTATCCACAACAGTTCTGCAGGGCAGCATCCAGGGTGGCAGAAGGAGAGGTAGACAAAGAAAAAATGGATTGACATTATCACAGAAATGGACCAGGAATACTTTTGTGGAGATACAGGCATTGCCACATGATTTAGAAAAGTGGAGATAACTAGTCAGATGTTCAGCAGCACAGCACCTTGACGACCACACTAGGTCAAGAAACTGATGATATGAGAGAGTCTCAACTGCTGTAATAACCACTACCTTCTTGGCACCTGTCTGATATTACTGTTCAACAATGCAAACTCTGTCCCTACTTGGCAACTGTCTGATATTTACATTGAAATTGCTGCACATATCTAAGTCTTATTTTATTTTGCATATATGAAATGAGGATCTTAAGCAGATCTGGATTTTTAAAAATGCACATCTCAGCAGTGTTGAACCAAGGAGCAATAATGTTTCTTCAGGTATTTGTGATTCCCAATCATTGTAGGAATATATAAATGCAACCAACACAGCAACATTATTGGCTGATACCATATGTTACTGGCATTGTCACTGTTTTTTGGTATTTTACATGGTAATTGCTTATTATCTGGTTATAAGTAATCTTGGTTGAAGTTCCTTGATGAGCATTGAAATTGAGTAATATTAACTGAGCAGGGTCAGATTTTAAATTAGCCAGAATAAAATTATATGCATGATTCTAGTACATGTTAGAAACAATCAGGGTAAGCAGATAGGTACAAATATTTTTGTTCTCCAGACTGATATAAATGAAAGTTTCATCCCTTTGTTGACTTTGCCCCCCCCCCCCCCCCCGCCCCAAAAAAAAAAATATTGTTGGATCAGCAGGAAAAATATTTGGAATGATTAACAGAACCACAGTTGTATTTTTATCAGGCATTTAAAAATACCACTTTGTCCACAATTAGGGCACTGCAGCAGTGATTTTAGCATTGTGGGGCTATAGAAACGGCAGTTGGACTTTCCAAATGAAAATGTATCTGCCATGATGTAGTCTGGGGAGGACTCAGAACTCAGACTATTAGGTTACACTTGTTGATAATTTTGCCAGGTACACATACCTCAGTAACCTGAAGCACTATCATTAGAAGAGGATGTGCCTATATGTTTAATGGTGCATTCTTGATAAATAATATAAACTTCTAACACATCAGTGTTACACCATGGGAATGGATTAATGGCCTGTAAACAATGCTTGTAATTGTGGTTTTATTGGTTTACTCAAAGCCTCTGAATTCTGCCAAGGTAATCTGGCTTCTGGTGGTAGACAGTGATAATTGATTCTGAGACCGATTTTATTTTAGCAAAGAAAGTGAAAATAATTTCTAATTTTTAGTAACTTATTATATTGCCTCAGCTTTTATATCACAGAAATAGACCAAAAAATCTTATTGGATGGACTACTTTCTGTTATCTGTCATCCATTATCCAATATTCATCCTAAACTGGTTGAGGATTGTATACTCATACATTCATTCCAAGGTTCAGTTAATCTTAAATGAAACTGATGCTGATCTTATGTCTAATATGGTCATGACAGCAGCCATTAAAAACATATTTTTTCACTACTCTTCCTGAATAGAAAGTCATATAATTATGGGTTTTTTCACCATATGACTTATTATAGTATCTGGTTGTTCTTGAATGAAACTGCCTCCACCCAGACATCTAATATAGCCGCAGAATGGATGGTCATTTCAGCATGAAAATTTCACTAAAATACTACTTATAATGATTTGTTGGTCATAAATGAAGTTGGTGCTGATCTTGTATCTAATATGGCTGCCAAAACAGCCATCTTGAAAATTCTATTAAATGTAATGGAAAGTTATACTGAAATAAGGTTTTCAGTAGAAGACTTATTATGATGTCTAGTTGGTTCTGAATTCAGGTGGTTTCACTCAGACACTCAATAATGAAATCTTGAAAATCACACTGTTGCTACTCCTCCTGAACAGTATCAAATCTTTAATTAAAATTGTGCCAATCTGATATCCAATATAGTCACAACAGTGGCCATCTAGAAAATCTATAATGTCAAAATTGTTTTTAACCAGAAGACTTCTTTTTATGCCCAGTTAGTTGGTCCTAAAGGAAAATGGCGCCAATCCATCATTCAGTGTGGCCACCCACCATGGAAGCCATTTAATATGGATTTTTATTGCTATTCCTCCTAAACGAATTTCATATCACCATAGGGTTTTCACCAGAAGACTTATTAGGATAACTAGTTGGTCCTGAATGAAAATAGTGCTAATTTTACCCCAAATATGACAATGAACATACATAAACCAATTTCTTGTGAATGAATTGTCAATTCACCAGAAGACTACATAGCATGCCAATCTTATAGCAGATATGTTGACGACAGTAGCTAAATTTAAAATCTTACAACTCAGGAATGTCAAAGATGGTTTTAGCAGAAAGAATTAAATAGAAGAAAATGGTCTTATCTTGAATTCCTAGGAATTATTTTCAAATAGTTGAGTGTTAGTACTGCCAAGGACTTTTGTTCATTGTTTTGTAGCTTTTATGGGGCCAGTATTTTGTAGGTCAAATCACACGGGTATGAACTTTTGTATGATTTTGTGACTTCATTTTTTTCTTCTGTATCCACTTCATTGATTTTGTAAACTTACAGTTTTGTAGGTATGTACATTAGTGAATTACCTCCATCAAAGTTTGCATATTTACAGGTATTTATTTTAGTCAGTTCTATAAATATCGCAAATAAGGAAAACAAAAGACTAAAAGTATGCCAACTACAAAGGTTGGTCACTGAATGGTTAAAACAGTACTACTGTTAGTATGAGAAATAAACAAATACCAGTAAGTACATGTTTTTATATGAGTGATCAGCATCTAATAGAATCAATGCCGCCACCAGAACTAAGTCAAGTGGTTACTGCCCAAAGTTAAAAGAATGGATCTATCAGTACATTCCAGCATTCATGGTTTAAGAGTGGTAAATTTCAAGTTATATTATCCAGATATAAGTGTCAGTGATATCGGAATTAATTATCCATGGCTTGTGTTATTCACAATTTCAATATTATTTACCTGGCATTTATTTATGTGTACTACGTGGCTTGATGTGCATAATGTTTATTCAGTGGATATGTCCAAAAATCAATGAAGTCTGAAGTTTAGTAATGTTTATAATAAGTGTTTCATTAGAACTTGTGGTTTAAGCACTGTTTGTAATTATTGTGTGTGTAAATATATATATATATATATATATATATATATATATATATATATATATATATATATATATATATATATATATATATATATATATATATATTGTTACTTATATTTGATTTAATTTATTTATTTTTTATTGTCAGATCCAAATTTGTCATTTTGGCTTTAATATTCATTAATTGGGAGATTTTTCTGGAAAATTCAGGCTGACCTAGACTCTAGCTGTAAACACAGGTTGACCTTGGCTTGTTTACCTCTTTATCTGACCTTGCTTCAGATTGATAAACAGGCCTTTAAAACAATTGGTTAAATTCAAGGACATCTTTATATTTTTAGTTATTGGGGATGGTTTTTCTTCTAGATCATTCTTTTAGTACGTGACTTGCTGAAGGTAGCTGCTTTCTGTGACCTTCCAGAATCACATGATTCCATTTTGTTTACGAGGGAATTACATATATATAGCTGTGTTTTGGAAGCTAACATGAGTAGAATCTGGGCTTTTTAAAGTTAAGTTGTGTTTTCTGTTTGAGTTATAATTTTAATTACCTTGTACTGAACTGTGTGTCAATTCATTGAAGCAAGTGGATTTATTTATTTATTTGGAGGAGAAAACCTGTGTTCATAATTTCATTTGGATGATTATTATATAAAACAAGAACTGCATCACGTGACATTGTCAGCCATTTTGGATTACATCGTCGAGATTCGAACCTGGAATTATTAGAACATTTATTTATCAGGACTCTTGCAATTCCATTAGTGGATTATTTTTTGTGAATTCTATATTGGATTAATGTTGGATTTGATTCTCTAAAACCGTAAGTTTATTTACTTTATGAAAATAATTGTACTTAATAAATTCTTTGTTCAAGTTATACAAGCTTGTTAGTTTTCACTCTTTCTGTGTTGCTGCTTATTCGAGCCTAAGCACGTAACAATATATATATATAGTTTTTAATTAACACTTATGCTTTAAGTAATGGTTCTATATTTTTTTACTGTCTTGTTTCTCTGGATTAAAAATGTATGAATAAAATGACATACTTTCAGCAAGAGGAAACTTTGCTGCCTGTAATTAGAAGTTAAACTTTGCATTTATTTGTAACATGACTCTTATTTATTCAAATATATTGTTTTGTTTAAACCTTTAATCACATAGAATTACAGACAATAAAATGCAATTATTTCATACACATATATTTGACTGTAGTTTCACCTAAATGAAGGAATAATATAAATGAGAAATGAATAAACATTTTCAGAGATAATTTGGTTATTTCATTCATTTTCAAGAAAGCTAGTATGTAAGTACATTATCCCCCTTTTTCTCTATCCTTGCGGATTTTGCAACACATTGATTTAGACAATGAGTGGAACTGACAGTTATAAAACACTGTATACATGTGAATTGGAATAATTTTAAATGCTTTATAATCCTATTATAAAATTTGTTTTCTAGAGGGATTACAATAAAAGATAAAATTTCAATTGAATTAAGATATTGGTAAGTTTTATTAATCATCAGGTCAGTATGGGGGTCTTTTTGCTTCATTTCTTCATCACACATGGCTCACTTTAAATTGCATTTTTAAATTGGTGGTTTGGGCCAGCACAAAGTTTGTAAATAAATTCTACCCACAAAAAATAGTAAAACCACAGTAACTAATGTTTTCAGTGTTTGTGTAGACTGTTTACATTGTTGTTTTGCTAGCTTCATAATTGTTGGTTCATTCTGGTTCCATGATGGTTATGAATGTGATGAAATTTTGAGGATACCAGTTTCTTATTCTGTACATTGTGTTTTCTATTTTGGAATATGTTCTTTCTGATCATTTG
Organism: Unio pictorum; assembly: GCA_030141615.1. Lineage (NCBI taxonomy): Eukaryota > Metazoa > Mollusca > Bivalvia > Unionida > Unionidae > Unio > Unio pictorum. Next base: position 6,305,344 of record JARLTB010000101.1, on the reverse strand, counting down.
CAACTTGAAATTTTGCACGCACATTTGCACTTGTAATATTGCTATTCATGTGTAATTTCACTTTTTCTTTTTCTCTTATACATATGATATGACAATCAGGTCAAATTTAAAACACTTAAAGTGCTAACACTGCAAGAACTGGAAGTGTTGGTTACACATTATAAGTTGCAGTGCCCTTGTTAAGGAAATGGCAGTCATTCTTTTTTAGAAAAAGGAGAAATTAAAAACTTTCTCCTCATTTGTTATTGGATGTGCTCAAATATTACAGACATAATAATAAAGTTAACTCCATCAAGTATGTATTATACCTTTGCCCAGATTCTAATATGACCCGTCTACACATTCTGTATATAAAAAAATTCTGAGAATTTTAATTTACTTGCCTGCTTCAGTTTTATGCTGGTTAATATGTGTTTTATTATTCTGTAGTTATACCTCTGAAATAATGAAATATCTCCCATTTTTCTCAGTTCCAGGCATAATTGGCAGTCTGCAAGCTTTAGAAGCAATCAAGATTCTTACAGGCCAAGGATGTATCTTTTTTTGTGTTTAAAAGTGTTACAGATGACATGTAAAAATGATTACTCAAGGCAATATAGATCTGGTGATTTTACTGCAATTATTGTAACATTAAAAAATCATAAACCAACTGCCATCTTGCATGTGAAAGATAGCACATGGCATGGTCTCTTCACTAATCGTGCATTTAGGGAATGAAAAAACTCTTTTTTTAAATGTAATATTTTCATATTTTCAGGATGACCACATAGGATTTGCAATGAAATCCTTACTTTTGTCAAAAATTATTGAGGATGAGATGCATTCAGATGAAAGCAATAGGGAAATTGGTAGAAAGCATGTAAAAGTAGTATAGATACTGTATGTCCTGGCTTACACCACATGGTCACTAAATGCCTTGTCTTGATTATTTAGAAATCATCACCATACTTTTTTCAAGAGAAAAAAAAATTAATAGCAAACAAAAACCCAAGGAACATGCCATTTCTCTTCTTTTTTAATATAAAAACCCCCAAAGGATAAGAATAAAAGTTATACAATATATAATCTAGCCTTGGCTACTATGATGAATTTAAAACATTAAAGATTAGTACAAGCAGTTATAACCTTGACTCATAAATTATGAAGTCCTTCTGCTTTCCTGTCAGTAAGTGAGTGAGGAAAGAAGTGATTTTGGCCTGTCATTGTTTAATTCAGATACTCTTAACTTTAAAATCCATAACCTACAGTAAATAAATAATGGAGTATTTGCCACCATTTTTGAGGTTATAACATGTACATGTATTTCAAAAATGAAATTATATCCTATTGCTTTTGATCCAGTGGCTGTGAAATGGACTTGTTTGGGCAACTGTATGTCACTCTTTAATTAAAATTCTCTGCTAATTGGGTATCATTCCATAAACTTAAAGATACATGTATTTTATATGTTAAAGTTCTTAACTCTTAAGTAATAAAATAATTGAAACTTTAGATGAATATACAATGATTTAGTTTTTAAAAAATTAACAAACAATATATTTTACCCCTGTACAGTTTGACACATTGAATGAGCTAAATTTAGTTATGCAAGTTGAGATAGAAAAAAGTTTAATGGGATTAACATATACTACCAATAATGTATCTACTTTATGTGCAGGCCATTGCACATTTTTGATAAGTACACAGAAAAATTTGAAAATGATGACATAATGGAGAGCTATAGAGTACAGAGTGGTATGAAATTCTGGCAAAATAATTTAAGATTTTGTTGGCATTTATCACATAAAAGTGTTCCCAGATTAACACATCTACTTTTAGATAAGAAAACTATTGTCAGAATGTAAAATACTATTTGACTGCTCAAGTGGCCTAAATGGTTAGAGTGTCAGCCGGGGATGCAAGAGGTAGCAAGTTTGAACCCTGGCCAGGACATACCAAAGACTTATTAAAATAGTACATGCAGCTGCTTCATTTGCTGCTCAGCATTAAGAGGTTAATGTTAGGGTTGGTCATCTTGGTGTCAAGATAAATGTGACTGGGTGGGACTTTATACTACATGTCTGGCATGATGCCCAGTGCTAGACATTACCATAAACTGCCACACCCTTGACATTGTAGTGATATGACTGAAAAATTGTCAAAGCTACTGTAAAAATCCAAATGACACACTCACACAATACCTAGTGAACATATATTCAATGCAACCAATATTAACATAGATCAGCCAACACTATCATGGATCACACAGCAATAACATGGATCAGCCAACAGTAACATGGATCACACAGCAGTAACATGGATCAGCCAACAGTACCATGGATCAACCAACAGTAACTTAGATCAAACAATAGAAACATGGATCAACCAACAGAAACATGGATCAACCAACAGTAACATGGATCAACCAACAGTAACATGAATCAACCAACAATAACATGAATCAACCAACAGTAACATGGATCAGCCAACAGTAACATGGATCAACTAACAGAAACATGGATCAGCCAACAGTAACATGGATCAACCAACAGTAACATAGATCAAACAATAGAAACATGGATCAACCAACAGTAACATGGAACAGCCAACAGACACAATGTTCAACCAACAGAAACAATGATGAACCAACAGAAACATTGATCAACCAACAGAAACATTGATCAACCAACATAAACAATGATCAACCAACAGAAACATTGATCAACCAACAGTAACATGGATCAACCAACAGTAACATGAATCAACCAGCAATAACATGAATCAACCAACAGTAACATGGATCAGCCAACAGTAACATGGATCAACCAACAGTAACATAGATAAAACAATAGAAACATGGATCAACCAACAGAAACATGGATCAAACAATAGAAACATGGATCAACCAACAGTAACATGGATAGGTCAACAGAAACAATGACCAACCAACAGAAACATTGATCAACCAACAGTAACATGGATCAACCAACAGTAACATGAATCAACCAGCAATAACATGAATCAACCAACAGTAACATGGATCAGCCAACAGTAACATGGATCAACCAACAGTAACATAGATAAAACAATAGAAACATGGATCAACCAACAGAAACATGGATCAAACAATAGAAACATGGATCAACCAACAGTAACATGGATAGGTCAACAGAAACAATGACCAACCAACAGAAACATGGATCAACCAACAGTAAAATGGATCAACTAACAGTAACATGAATCAGTGAACAGTAGCTTGGATCAACCAACAGTAACATGGATCAACCAACAGTAACATGAATCAATGAACAGTAACATGGATCAACCAACAGTAACATGAATCAATGAACAGTAACATGGATCAACCAACGATAACATGAATCAACCAACAGTAACATGGATCAACCAACAGTAACATGAATCAATGAACAGTAACATGGATCAACCAACAGTAACATGGATCAACCAACAGTAACATGAATCAACCAAAACAGAACATCTATTAAACAGTTTGTTTCCACTGTACACGACACTGTTATACAGTTAAATAAAATTTAATTTTAGGTCAACAAGGCTATGGTTTAGACGACAACATTGCCATAACATTTTAGCAGTATATATTACAGATTTAAATTTGAGACATACTTTTTGTGGTAATAGGACATTTGTTAGGCAAAGATATGGTGATTAAATAGCTAATATAGCAGTGATATAAAATTGAAAATAGCTAATATGATGGTGATGAAAGTAGCTAATATAGTGGTGATATTGTGATGAAAATAGCTAGTATGCTGGTGATATGTGATTAAAATAGATAATATAGCAGTTATATGGTGACGAAAGTAGCTAATACAGCAGTGAAATGGTGATGAAAATAGCTAATATAGTGGTGATATGGTGATGAATGTAGCTAATATAGCAGTGATATAGGGGTGAAAATAGCTAATATAGCATTGATCAGATGAGGAAAATAGCTAATATAGTGGTGATATTTTATTGAAAATAGCCAATATAGCAGTGATATGGTGATTTAAATATCTAATATAGCAGTGAAATGGTGATGAAAGTAACTAATATAGCAGTGATATGGTGATGAAAAAAGCTGATGTAGCAGTGAAATGGTGATGAAAGTAACTAATATAATAGCAGTGATAGGGTGATGAAAATAGCTAATATAGCAGTTATATGGTTACAATAGCTAATATTTTGGTGGTAAAGTGATGCAAATAGCAAATATAGCAGTGATATGGTGATAAAAATAGCTAGTATACTGGTGATAATGTGATGAATATTGCTAATATAGCATTGATATGGTGATTTTTTTCAGTCACATTGCTACGATGTCTGCAGTGAGGTGGTTTATAGTGATGTCTACCACTGGGGTATCATGCCGCAGACATGTAGCACAATGTTCCACCCAGTTACATTAGCCAACCAGTCCTAACACTAACCTCTTAATGCTGAGCACCAAACGAGGCAGCTGTTAGTACCATTTTTGTAAGTCTTTGGTATGACTCAGCAGGGGTCAAACCCATGACCTCTTTCTTCCGCGGCAGACACTCTAACCACTAGGCCAGCAGAACAGTGTTTTAGTCAGGAATACAAAGACTTTATAGATTATGGACAAACATTTATAATTATATCTAGTTTCAGAAGCTCATGTTATTTAAATATTGAAAAAGCTGTATATTTTTTTACTTTTCTGAGACTCTTTTCTTTTTATTCTTTTTGTTAGCAAAAATTAACCTTTTAATACAGTTGCAAAGAATATCCTAATTAATGCAGGCATTAGTGTGTATGTATATGTGATTTGGATTTTTAACATAGCTTTAAAAGAAATTTAGTCATATCGCTACAATGTTTGCATTGTGGCAATTTGTAGTGATGTCTAACACTGGAGCATCATGCCGCAGACATGTAGCATGATGTCCCACCTAGTCAAATTATCCTGACACCAGGCCGACTAATCTTAACATTAGCCTTTAATACTGAGCAGCAAGCGAGGCAGCTGTTAGTACAATTTTTAAGTCTTTGGTATGACCCGGCTAGGGTTCGAACCCACAATCTCCTGTTTCCGAGGCAGACACTTTAACCACTAGGCCACTGGAGTGGTCGCAAGCATTGGTAAAATTGCATCTTCAGCTAATACTTTTGCAGCTACATGGTTATCACTTCTTATTGTTCATTAAATATATCAGATACATGGCTATCACTTCTTATTGTTCATTAAATATATCAGATACATGGCTATCACTTCTTATTGTTCATTAAATATATCAGATACATGGCTATCACTTGTTATTGTTCATTAAATATATCAGATACATGGTTATCACTTGTTATTGTTCATTAAATATATCAGATACATGGTTATCACTTGTTATTGTTCATTAAATATATCAGATACATGGTTATCACTTGTTATTGTTCATTAAATATATCAGCTACATGGTTATCACTTGTTATTGTTCATTAAATATATCAGATACATGGTTATCACTTGTTATTGTTCATTAAATATATCAGATACATGGTTATCACTTGTTATTGTTCATTAAATATATCAGATACAAGGTTATCACTTGTTATTGTTCATTAAATATATCAGATACATGGTTATCACTTGTTATTGTTCATTAAATATATCAGAAACATGGTTCTTTACCATATTTACTGTATATATTGGGACACCGTATTTGTTGGGACACCATAAATTTATTTTAAAAGTAATTTTTTTGTGCACTGTATATTCTGGGACACAGCTTTTTTCGAGTCATAAGTTCTGGGACACCTTTTAAATCATTCAAAACTTACATGTCAGAAAATGTACTCAAACATATATTTTATTAAGTAAAACATTAAAAAAGAAAACTCTGTGAGTGTTGTTTGTTTTCACTTTTTGTAAAAAATATATTCAGAGAGAGAAAAAGAAAGAGAGAGATATATACTGGTAGATAGTGACTGTACAGAGTGATTGATAAGCATACTAATTCCAAAACCGAACATGTTTTATTTACACAGCAGTGATATCTGACATCCAAGTACTGCTGAAAAAAACTTTATTGTCGCTGATATATTTAATTTAAATCCTTCAATCTGTCCACATTCTTAATTGCCCATTCAACCTCCTTAGGCTCAAATCCATCAAATTCGTCCTCTTCACTGTCACTGCCATCACATTCACTATCTCATATGATATTGTCCTCACATCCATTCAAGTTATTGTTAATACACGTACCACAAACTTTAAATGATTTTCGGATCAGATCTGACTTGTCCTGAAGCGATTCGACTGCTTTCACAATCCAGTCCACAACTGTTTGTTTATCTGCACTCTTAATACGAGATGTGTTGTCATTTTCCTTGGAAAGGCCCTCTGCTGCTTTACAAATAAAATTTGTCTAGCTTTTCCTCATGTCGGACTTGACCAGTTTATTGACATTGACGTCTAGTGGCTGTAGCTTGGAGGTGCATCCACCCGGAATAACTGCAGGCACCATGTTACCCCTTCTCAAAGCCTGTTTTACAGCATCTGTAATATGCACCCGGAATGAATCCATCACTAAAAGAGATCGTTCTTTTCCTGTATACTTGAGATATATCTCTTTAATCCACTGCAGCATCACTTCCTCATCAACCCAACCCTTCTCCTGCACACATACGATCCATCCCTTTGGTGCATGGATATCTTTTAGCTCCCTCACACCACGAAAAATTGTCATTGGCGGCAACACATCTCCTGCTGCGGAAACTGCAAGTACTAAGGTTAGATGCTTTTTATCTGCACCAGTTGTGCGAATTTTCAGACTTTTAACACCTTTCTTTTCGACAATTCATCCAGTACATAGGAGTTTAATCCATGTTAATTATCATCTTGTCTTCGAAATCATCTTCTTCTCTTCAAGCCTTTACGAATTTGTGGAATAATTTTATTTTTTCCTCTGAATCTTCTGGGAGACGCTGGGCCATCGTGAAGCTTTAGGCAACACATTTTCTTTCCATGCATGAGGCAAGGCCTCTTCACTACTTGAGTATCACACTACAAACTTATCCATAATAGCGGAGATCTATAATGTGTTGTTTTTTTTTTATAGTTATATTCCCCTTTATATATGCTATGTACGCGATAACAATGACTGCAAGGAATCACTATTTGTGTAAATGTGTGGGAAGTTATCGTTTCAAAGTGTCCCATTGTTTCTATTTATTTTCAAAATCTCGGTGAAAACTGGTAGAAAGAAATAAATGTTGGCTTCCCCATGTCGGCCGACTTTGTATACATATGGATAGTTAAAAAAATCTCCACGCTAATAGGAATCCAAAGTCTGCTTCCGGGGTCGGCTTGCTTTGTAATAAATTAACCTTTGTATTTGATATCCTGCCAGTAAGTTCAAACAATGAGTTTATGGCTGTTACAAGGTGTGTTTATTCAACACCTGGGCTTGCATTTATATGCCGTCTGTAGTCATAATTGACACAAACTGGTTTTGAGTTATTCGGTAAGTAGTATACACAGCATTAACTTGCTTTAATAATACTTTTTGTAACCCATGGAATCAAAAAGATTGTCATTTGTACTCACAGTGAATGTATTTCTAATAATGATTTTAGTTTGCGAGATATTGTCATATTGTTACCTTGTATATAATACACTCTTGGTTATTTTGTACCTTACACCGTATCACGCATAAATGTCAGTTGCTTTCGACCAATGCGGCTGATAATTCTCACTCTTTCTTTCTCTATCTCACTCGTATGTGATTTTGCGGGATCCAATTTTCATTTTCATAACATTCAAACCTTTGAGGGCAACTAAAATTGAATATTCACGTCAGTGACTAATGTGTTGTGTTGTCTGACGAAAGCTATTACACTATGGATTCATGCACTACTCATACAGAGTTTGTAGATATATTTTTCCTTTAATAAAATGCTAATGTCGACCAAAAATGTGAATAAATGATAACAGTATAAGGTTCGTTTCTTTCATTTTATTATTAAATATGCATTTTATTTATCTATTTTATTGTAACATGCGGTGTGGCCAGTGGGGGGGTGTTGGGGGGCAAATTGAACATAATGTTTTTCATTTCCTAAGTCTTGGGAGACATGATGTAGGTTTTAAAAAAGTTCACCATAAATTCTGGGACACACAAAAAAATAATTATTTTTTCGTGTACCAACATATGCAGTAAATATGGTAAATATATCAGATACATGGTTATCACATCTTATTGTTCATTAAATATATCAGATACATGGTTATCACTTGTTATTGTTCATTAAATATATCAGAAACATGGTTTTCACTTTATATCAAGTTTTCACTTTTTATTGTTCATTAAATATATCAGATTCATAGTTATCACTTTATATCAAGTTATCACTTCTCATTGTTCTTTCAGTATATCAAGTACATGATTATCACTTCACATTGTTCATTCATCCATTCAGTATATCAGATTATCAATTCTCATTGTCCATAAGTGTTACTTTTGCATCGGATAAAGTGCTTCTTATCATGTTGTCTGTGTGATCTTATTAAACTGTACATCAGATGTGGGTTTAGTTTCATGAAATAAATGTTGAAAGTTCTTCAGATTGTTACAAATGAACTTGAAACTATTTTTAAAACATATGCCAGCATACAGAGGTGTAGCGATGATATTTTGCACCCGGGGACGAACTATAAAATTGGCGCCCCAGCGATCTTGTGACCGATTTATTACCCTTGTTTACTTATTATAATGTAACGTTGCAAGCCTCATTTTGGCGCCCCTGTACCTTGGCGCCCGGGGACATATGTACCCCCCTGCCCCCCCTCCTCCTAGCTACGCCTCTGCCAGCATATTATATATAGGGAACAAATCAAAGTTGAATTTGCAATCCCCTCATATTTGCTGCAAATGTGGTGTTTTTATTTTTATGTCAATGAAGTATTTACACTGTATTTTGTATGTTACCTTCTTCTTTATTCCTAATGTGTATTTAATTAAGACATGTACACTTGTCATTGTAACTTAGCCATATCAAATGGATTGTATAATATGACTTGACAATATCAGTCATTGTCTTCCGGTGAACTTTGCTATGCTGGATGGTGAATAATACACTTGAGACACGGACCAAGGCAATCACAATAGCTCCAATGCTTTTTGAAAATTATGGAGATAATGAAGCAGGCAATTTTCTTGGTCTTTTCTATAGTAAAATAATGTCATAAACTATGGTGTATATTTTTGTGATTAATTCAATTTTTTTATTGACGTTGTAGTGTTGTTTTTATTTGTATTTTCATTTTGCATTGTAACTTATTTATTACCTCATTCTTTTTTTAAAATGTTTATTGAGTTAAGGCAAGTAGTAGTAATTTAACTTTAGCAAAATGGATTGTCAAGTAGAATTTCCTGTGTCAGCCATCACATTAGTCACCTTTCAAATACCAGACAATGGATGATACACCTAAACTTCAGGACAGAATAATTATTTGATTAATGTTCTTAAAGACATTATTTTCCTTAACTGTCTACAAGCTTCATATTCCCAAAAGATGCTATTATTTGATGGACTTGATGGTAGCTTTCGGACCATCAAACTAAGGGGGAGACAACATCAGTGTCCAGTGTGTGGAGATAATCCATCAATTACTAAGCTTATTGATTATGAACAGTTCTGTGGAGCAAAAGCAACCGATAAGGTATTTTCCATTTTTCACATACATAAGTGGTTCTTAATGCATGAGTCATGACCCAGAACTGGGATGACATACTGTTTTTCAGGTAAACCTTAATAATTTGAAATTTCCTACGCAAGTGGTTTTTTTTAGTATTAGGTGGATCACAAGGCTGACAACCCAAAATGTTAAGAACCACTGAATACCTGAATGTATATCCACACTTGAAAATCAAGTTGTTGTTTTTTTCTTCAACATTGTTATTTAATTTATGATTGAGAAAATTTTTATGCTAACTTTTCATAATTATAGAACTGTCAAAAATGCATGTATTTTTTGTGATTGTCATTCATGACAGTAAGACAGAGTTTGAAAATATCTACTTTTGTGTGGGAGAATTATTACAGTTTAAACAAGTATATTATTATGGTTTCAGTTAACAAATAAAATTTGTTTACTGCTATTAGCTTTTTGTTTTTAGACAATATCCACAAGATCCAATTTATGGTACAAGATCAGCACAAGAAACAAAACACTTTTTTAATTAATATGAAGATAATATTCCAAAAAATATTTTGATGACAATTAAAGAATCTTTGTTTCTTCAGTAGAAAAGAAGACAAAAATCACATTTCAAACAAGTTGAGAATATTGCAGTGATTTTCAGTCAAAATGTATTAGATTATATGAAAAGATAAAAAGAATGCAATCATTAGATCTTGATCTACAAAACTAGTAATAAACATTTTTCATTGAACATCATAAATAATTTTGGGTTTTTCCTTGCAAATTTACAGCCTATTTTCAGGCACATGTAATGTCCTACACATGCATATGGTAAACTGCAGCCAGTACTGCAAGGGAGATAACCATGTTTACCTTGAGTGAGAATCAGCCTCCTTATTTCTGTTATTTAAATAGTACTTAAAAGTTGTTTTTTTTAATCTTCTATTCTTTTTCCTCAAAAACCTTGTTTAGGATAAAGGACTGGAGTTGTTGAAGTCAGAAGAGCGAATAACTGTAAAGGTAAATACATGCACTCACTTTTGTGGTTGCACTTTCTATGTTAGAATGTACAATTAACTGGAATAATTTTCCAAAACAAACTCTTCATGCACAGGAGAATTTAATAACCTAAAAATAGGTAAATCATGAAAACCATAACTTGGTGATATGACTATCTTAAATAAATGATGAAGATGAAGTTTTAAAACAACTTGTATTTCAGTTCCTTTACCTTTGTAACGTCAAAATTTATTCTGTCTTTATTTTGGATAAATTTCACACTGAGTATTTTGGCTCTCTGTCTGTCCCATTAATGGCTGGATTACAGAGGGTCAACTCTATGCTGTGGTAGGTAATTCAGAGAATTGACTGTAAAAGAAGTCCAGGTTTTACCGCTCCACCTTTGGAGGAAGCATTAGCTGGCCATTAGTGGATAGAACAAGGTTCCATGTATGTTTGTGTGACTAGTACAGGTTGACATAAACCACTCTGGTGGCCTAGTGGTTAGAGAGTCCGTCACGGAAGCAGGAGGTCATGGGTTCGATCCCTGGCTGAGTCATATCAAAGACTTACAAAAAATGGTACTAACAGCTGCCTTGCATGGCGCTCAGCATTAAAAGGTCAGTGTTAGGACTGGTTGGCCTGGTGTCAGGATAATGTGACTGGGTGGGACATCATGCTACATGTCTGTGGCATGATACCCCTGTGCTAGACATCACTATAAACTGTCTTACTGCAGACATTGTAGCAATATGACTGAAACATTGTTGAAGCTACGTTAAAAAATCCTAATAAAATAAACAGGTTGACATCTTGATTAACAGAGGTTGATATCTTGATTATATATCATTCAAAATGCCAGAGACTAATTGAATAGTATGATGTGTAACAATGAGTTAACATAAACAGTCAACCTGTGAAAGTCAGTTTTCTGTGGAATCATGATTATTTTGTGTGTATGGTTTCATAATTTGGTCTTTTGAATAGACAAATGGCCCTAATGTTTGTTTTTATCACTGTTGGAATGACTTCATAGACTTCTTTATAAGACATGTTTAATGTTCCTGACATTGCCTATCTCTTTTGTGGAACAAAAAAGTGTGTATAATCTGTGTCGGTATAATCAGGAATTTTTTAAAAAAATCTTTTGCAGGAATACAACATTCTGTTAAAGGAAGGGACACCGCATGTACTGGTGGATGTCAGACAGCCAGTGGAACTGGACATTTGCCAGCTACCCTACCCTTGTCTCAGTATCCTTGTTATTTAGCCTATCATTACAGAGTCTACAGCCAAATAATTTTCCACTTTTTTCAAAGTCTTACATAAGCTACATTTATTTATCACAAGGAAATGCACCAGTTCATCAACCATGGACACTGGATGTTCTCTCAGGCAACTAAAATTTGGCACATTTTGTCCCAAATTTTGGACAAATTATGAAGGACAAATTACAGGTTTTTTAGCAGTACATTTCTAGTCTTAGAATGACAAATACAATCTTTTGAGTCTTATTTATTTTTATTTTTAATGTCCAGAAGGGAAATAAAATTCTCATTAACAACCAGTTTCTGATTTACATTAGAGTTTTCAGGCAGTCTGATTCCTCTAACATTTTTACTTCCAAATGAATTCATTTATAAGTTAGTCCAAGTGCAGAAGACATTGACACAGATGTAGTCACAGACCATATACTGTGTTGTTTGTTCTAGTGCATGCAAGTGTATATGGTAGTTTGTTTAAAGTTTCTTTACATTATTAGAGCAGAACTTTTAATGGCACCATATAGCTAGCATTTTGCTGATGTGCTGTTTCACCTATTGTACAGGCATGGTACAAAAGTCTTGGAATGACAATATATATATATATATATATATATATATATATATATATATATATATATATTACCTTAGGTACTTTTTCTAAGCATATATGATCCTAATGTTGTACCATGGGATGGGTATTCATTACTGTCATTGGCATTCTAAATATTTACATTAAGTATAAATAATCGTATTGTACATTTAAATATGTATTTCTTAACATGCTAAAGATATTCCCATTGACCATGTGGAGAAACAACAGAGCATAGAAAAAATAGAGGGTCAGGTACGTTCCCTGTCTGAAATGAGGCTGAATGAGAAAGTTCCTGTGATAGTTGTTTGCAGAAGGGGAAATGACTCTCAGTTGGCCACAAGAAGATTACAGACTATTCTAAAGGAATTTAATGTTGATATAAAAGATATAGTGGGTGGACTGACAGCATGGGCAAAACAAGTAGATCCAACATTTCCTACATACTGAGACCATTCCAATGGCAGAGTCACTACAGCATCCACCTCGGAAGCAGGAGGTCATGGGTTTAAACCCTGTCTGAGACATACCAAAGACTTACAAAAAATGGGACTTACAACTGTGTTGCTAGGCATACATCATTAAGAGGTTAGTGTTAGGACTGGTCGGCCTGTTGTCAGGATAATGTGATTGGGTGGGACATCATGCTACATGTCTGCAAAATGATACCCCATTGCAGACATCATAGCAATATGACTGAAAAATTGTTAAAGCTACGTTAAAATATCTAAATCTCACACACTTCTACAAACTGATCAGATATCTAAAAGGCAGCCATTCTTCTTTAGTCTTATGTCTCTTTGGTTGATTTACATTAATCTTAACTAGTATATGAAACATCAATCATCCCAGCAAATTATAAAGTTATTCATGCTTTTAATGATTAAGTACAGCAAAGCTTTTTTACTAGCACATTTTTATATCAATTTGTCAGTATTATGGATAGTTTTAGGTTTATTTGTTTGTACTTGAATCTTGTATTCTAGTAAATATTGCCTAATATTAAAAACTTTTTATGATATTTAAAATTTATATTTCACTGAAAGTTGCAAAATTAGCAACAATAAAATAGTCAGTATGCAGTGTGTGAACCCTTTAGGGCACTTGTGGTACTAGCATATTTTTAAAACCAACTACCCTGTCCACCCACCCATCTGCCACCTCCACCAGCATTAATAATAAATAATTCATACAAAGCTCTTTCTTCAGGAACAGTAAAAGTCGATGACACTAATCATGAACCTACATACTTTATAACCCACCTCATTAAAACCCCATAATAATCATCATGAACCTACAAACTTTATAACCCACCTCATTAAAACCCCATAATAATCATCATAAACACACATACTTTATAACCCACCCCAATAAAACCCCATAATAATCATCATGAACCTACAAACTTTATAACCCACCCCAATAAAACCCCATAATAATCATCATAAACCTACATACTTTATAACCCACCTCATTAAAACCCCATAATAATCATCATAAACACACAAACTTTATAACCCACCCCATTAAAACCCCATAATAATCATCATAAACACACAAACTTTATAACCCACCTCATTAAAACCCCATAATAATCATCATAAACACACATACTTTATAACCCACCTCATTAAAACCCCATAATAATCATCATAAACACACAAACTTTATAACCCACCCCAATAAAACCCCATAATAATCATCATGAACACACATACTTTATAACCCACCCCAATAAAACCCCATAATAATCATCATAAACACACATACTTTATAACCCACCCCAATAAAACCCCATAATAATCATCATAAACACACATACTTTATAACCCACCTCATTAAAACCCCATAATAATCATCATAAACCTACATACTTTATAACCCACCTCATTAAAGCCCCATAATAATCATCATAAACACACATACTTTATAACCCACCTCATTAAAACCCCATAATAATCATCATAAACACACATACTTTATAACCCACCTCATTAAAACCCCATAATAATCATCATAAACACACATACTTTATAACCCACCTCATTAAAACCCCATAATAATCATCATAAACACACATACTTTATAACCCACCCCAATAAAACCCCATAATATTCTTCATGAACCTACAAACTTTATAACCCACCTCATTAAAACCCCATAATAATCATCATAAACACACATACTCTATAACCCACCTCATTAAAACCCCATAATAATTATCATAAACACACATACTTTATAACCCACCTCATTAAAACCCCATAATAATCATCATAAACACACAAACTTTATAACCCACCCCAATAAAACCCCATAATATTCTTCATGAACACACAGACTTTATAACCCACCCCAATAAAACCCCATAATATTCTTCATGAACACACAGACTTTATAACCCACCCCAATAAAACCCCATAATAATCATCATAAAAACACAAACCTTGTAACCCACCCTACACCATCAAAGCACATATTACTCATGAACACAGACCTTACACCCCACCCCCAATAAAGTCCATAATACTTGTCATGAATTCAAAGACATTACAAACCTCCACCCCTAAAGTCTATAAAACTTCATAAACAAAGACCTATACCCCACCTGGATAAGATCCCATCACACTCATCATAAACATACAGATTTTATACCCCCAAAAAAGCCAGTAATAATCATATTAAACACACAGACCTTAGACCCTACCTCCACCCTTAAAATCCCACAACACTCATCATAAACACACAGAGCTTACCCCCACCCACATTAAAAGCCCAGACTAATCATCATATGTATAACTTATTGAGAGCCAACAATAGAAATAATTATCTTTTCTTAAAAGGAAAGTGTGTGTATGTGTGTGTGATTCGGATTTTGAACATAGCTTTAACAATTTTTCAGTTATATTGCAATGATTTTTGCAGTGCTGTAGTTTATAGTCATGTCTAGCACTGAGGCATCATGCCACAGACATGTAGCATCATGTCCCACCAAGTCACATTGTCTGGAAATCTGTCCAATGAGTGCTAACATGAACCTCTAAATGCTGAGTGCCAAGCAAGGCAGCTGTTATTGCCAATTTATAAGTCTTTGGTGAAAAGAAAGCAGATAAAGTATATTTGGTCTCAAAGACATTATACAGGGACAGCAAGTCAGTAGCAGAGAATTATATTGAACATAACATCTAATGATCCAATATTTTATTTAAGTTGTTGATAAATTTAAATAGCTAGACAAATCATTCTTTTTTTTGTTGTCATTTAAAATCCCTATTGTAACACAGACATCAATAATTTAAATTAACAAATAAAATAGACTGTTTGTGTATTTATGTTCTCCATGGAAATTACAAGTAATAAAGTATCTTGTATAATTTTTATAGATTGTTGTTGTTGGATGTTTAACACCATTTTTCAGTATACAATTCAGCACATCCTTGTCAACCAAGATGAAGGAGTTTTACAGATAAATGTTATATTCCATTCAGGTTTTGGCTATTTGACAATAAGCCAATGCAATCATGCCATTTACATATATGAAATATTTTTTTCTTATTGCTTTGGCAAAATATTTTACTTCAGTCTCCATCATTTAATAAGGCTGGGAAACTGATTTAGATTTGCAGACAAAAATCTATAATTGCATTCTGTATTAATCTTTCTCTCTGCTAGTTTCAAATACAATGCATCGTCGTAACAGTTCCATTTGACAGTTGGAATTCTTACTGAAAAAATGCCAAACCTATGCTTTTTATTTAGGAGAGTGCTTTACAATCATCTCTTTTATATATTAGTATGTTACTACACAGGTAATTTTATAGTGAGCACATTCATTGGTGTAGGCATGTAGCATAGATTTAAAAACTACAGCCTATGGTTTGGTTGTTGCCTTTAATAACATAACTATTTTTCATTGCAGTTGAAAACTATCTTACTGTCTATACAAAGTCACTATATAAGAAAAACATCTCCTATATATTACATGTATATGATAAAAATCTGCATAAGCACTAGAATTATGAAATTTAAAACAAGACATGCAATTAAAAAAAAACAGTATGTGTTGATGAAGAACAAGAGTCACTATGATAGTCAGCTGTATGCTCACCTAGCAGTAACATGCAAAACATAAAATAGACATCCAAAGCAAAATATTTCTTAAATTGTACAACTAACACAACATTTTCTTAAAATGGTTACCATATGTATGCAATATGCAGATTAAAGTTCAGTTGCAGAGTAGAAATAAAGATATGGTGTAAAACAAATTGTCCTTCTACTAGATACATTAAGTTGGCAGTATACATCCATTGTAACTTTATCCAGAAGAAAATTACAGACAGGTGGGCATGTTGAAGAAATTTATGATAAAGGTCAAAGAATAAATAGTTAAATATTAATATTAAAAAAGAATTATATGGAAATGCTCCTACTAAAAGCTAAATAGTTCTTGAGTTATAAAAATAAGGTGAGAACAAAACAACCACTTTAACCGTTTTAATGGCTTTCAACCAAAAGAATGATTAAGATATAAAAATTTAAAAGAATTATTACTCAGAGACAATTAATTTAAAAGGAATTTTAACAGGTGCAGATTTCATGGCAGAAACATTCAAGATTTTTGTAAATTTTTTAATTACATTGAACCATATTTGAGGAATATCATTCTAAACAATTTGCAGTTTGGTGACAGTATAGCTCAGTTGGAGCCCATTTAAAGCACTATGTAAAAAGGGACGTGAATAGCAATATGTCTGGAATTATGATCTTCCACCCATCTGCAAAGTATCAAATTTTGAATAAGCAATGAACTTTAAAGTTGAATACTGAGCATTATGATGTTATTACATTTAGATCAGGGCAGTATTTGGGAAGGGTAATTTTAACCTTTATTCGTTATTTTATCCATATCAGTTCAAATTTCAAAGGGTCAGTGGTCTGATTCAATGAAATTGACTGGATATCTTAAAAAGGGTTTTAGGAAGAGAAATCTGAACTTTCGATCCCTGTCAAATAGTCATTCTGCAAAGTAAAAGTTAATAATGTAGTTCAGAGATTCTGACTGCAAAACAAATGATTGTCTTAGGAATTTTTTTAAAAAAATGTGCTTGTGATTGGCCGAGTGAAATTAAGGTGTACATCTTGGAAGTAATGTGGATTTAAAGTGACAACCTTGGTTGAAATTCTTTAGTTCAAAATTTTCTGAGACAGAGAAGGTTGGCTCCATGGGATCGATAGGAAAAGATAGTGCTTTCCTCATTAAACAATGGAGGTACCAGGTGGCTGTTTTGTGGGAAAAGACAGGTTTTAGTGCTAGGACACACAGTTTCTAAAGTTAACAGCATTAAGGTATGCAATTTTAATTTCACGTAATATTCTATTTTTTGATTGTTAGAATTGTGCAAATTTGTTTGATATGACTAGGTTCCATATTATGTATCATTTATTCAGTTTCATGGAAATGTGTCGAGGCTAGAGTTGTGTGCAATTTAACTTTTAATTTTTCACTCATTAATTTATTAGCAGGATTGATTGATTGCATGCAATCCAAATGCTCATATGTGCAAGAATTATAGGGTTATATGAATAAATATGAAATAATTTCCTTTTTGTGTTAGGACGATACAGATTATCATGAGTTAACAATAACTACCTATTATATTTGCTTTTGTAATGTTTAAATAATCTGGAAGTGAATAAGAATCTGAATTTTATGCAATAGTAATTGAATATGTAGTAGCATATGGTAAATTTTATTTAAAATTAGAGGTCACGTAATTTATGGTAAGGTACGCAGTGTCTGAAAGGTGTATATTCTGAGTAATGGAAATGAATGAATTTTATATACATGTACATCTAGAAAGTGGTACATATAGCAATTTAGGGATAATTTTGTCCTTTAAGGAAATAATGTTCCGAAGAAGAGGGGACTCAACAATCTGAAGACATAGTCCAAAAAAAGAAGATAAGTGACTAGTGAGTCTGGAAAGGGAAAAATGACAAGTGAAGTCTGAAAGGGGTAATTAATGAGTACAGAGTAAAATCTATGAAGTCCAAGAAGGACAAGGAAGACTCAAGGAAATATGAAATATTGGAATATGGTCAAGAGGAAGGTGATGCAATCATTTGTGGACATTGCACACTTTTCACCACTCATTATGATGATGAAATAAGTCAAGATTAGACACTGCTATTTAATCCCGTTGATATCATTTGAGTTGAATTTAAATTACATGTACCACAATTTATTTGTTTGATTAAATTATTTATTTTCTTGTCTAAGGGGGCTTGTATTGCATTATTTCTTCCCAGTAATCTTGCCCAGTTATCTGTTGATATTCTATCTTTCACACACACTCGAGGGAGGTGATTCCCTAGATAATGTAGCTGAATCCAGTTAACTACCCGTCTTACTTAAAGGGAGACGTTACACCATCTAAGATAAATTATTATCACTTAAACGCACACACCAAGACATAAGTATTCTCGGTACTTTGATACATCAACTGTAGATATGTCATCAAATTATGATTAAGGTAATAGTCATTATCTGAGGACAAATTGAGGATATTTTAATTGAATTTGATATCTATGTAAATATTTATGAAATGCTGGAAGTGCGAGACAGCAGAGGTGAAATTGAAACTACATCAAACTGGTCAGAATAACTGAGACAGAAAAAGACTTGATTACATAGTCATTTCAATATGACAAGAAAGATAAATGATACCATTACATCAGCATAAAAGATTGTAAAAAATTTATAATCGCAAATAACAATACATCACAGATAAAATATATTTTGAACACATTTTTTATTTATTTGTTCCTTCTATATACAAAAAAAAATTGTCAGAACTCAAGAGAATGTTATAGTCCCGATAGCTCTAAGTAAAGTGGGTAAAATATCAATCAAAATAATTTAAAAGTTCAATATGAGATTGGGGGCCCCGAGTGGGCTTAAAGCGCTCTCCGTTACGGATCGGTGCCATCTCACCTCTGCCTGCGTGAGTTCGAGTCTCGGATTCGGCCAATGTGGGTATGTGAGAAAGCTTGTCAGTAGCTTCTCGTGGGTCGGTGGTTCTTTCCGGGGATTTTTCCGGGTTCTTCCTCCACCATTAATACTGGCCGCCATGTATAGCATATCCAGTGCTGAAAAATGGTAATAAACCCTACAACAATAACAACAATATGAGATTTATTATAATTTCTGTAGCATTCTTTGACTGAGATGGTTGGAAGCACACATACTAATCTCACATAATAATCTTTCAAAAGATTTCTAAGCATGCATTTAAAGATACCGACAAAAAAAAAATTACCAGGAAGGTCTACATTTATTGTCTCTAAATCTGCTTACGAATAAAACCCACAGTTCTTAATTATACTTGATGTTCAATAGTAGATGTTTTTATTCCCCGAACATGTACATATGAAAATTATTTCAAATACCACAATGATCTTTCATTTGACTGGGAAACAATTATTTATGATGACTTTTTGTTAATCAGTCTGAAAATGAAGGATATCAATTTACAAACAATAAAATAGTAATTTACAAAATTCTTATTATTTTGTCGCCCAGAGAATAAGTCGTGATGATTTCAATCCTAGGACAGACCAATCAGTACGTTTTTGTGTCAAGTAAATATATTTGTTTAAAATTACTGTTAGTCATTAAGGTCTTAAACATACTTGCTATTATTGTATATCATCTAATTTTCTAAGGCATATACATGATTTATCTTAGATGGCATTTATTTATAGCAGAGAACACCGCTATATTTTGAAGCAGTCTCACCAAAATTCGAGTGCTGCCTTTTCCTTGTTTTGTTTTTATTTAACGAAATGTTGGGGTATTTTGTTAATTAAAAAAACACATCATAGTTTGTATTCTATCATCGTATTGTTGTTTTTGAACTTTCGTAAATAGTACTGTTTTCCGCTTAAATAATTAATTTGCCAGTTACAGGTAAGGCTATTTGAAATTTACTATATAAGATTAAACACTACAAGTTCGAATTTTGGTGGAATGCTTCAGTTGATAATTAATTTTTAAACCTCAATAATTTTTTAATTGGGGTAAAAAGTTATGGTTTGAAGCTAAAGAGGTATTTAAATCATTTTCTTTACTCATAAGTTTTAACAATCGACCAAAAAACCAAAAATGTTCTAAAACATTAGATAACAGGCCCAGGTTCTAGACTTGTTATTCTACGGACATCGAGATAGAGGAAAATTTAAGAGCGGTTCCAAGGTCAAAGAAGGGGGACCAGTCTGACCCTACAAAAAATCGGAGGGTCTACAATATCATAGACTAAAGAAAACGGCAGCTGAGTAGACAATAGTTTATGAATGGTCTACGGAAATTATGTTTACGCAAGTTTATGTTAATCGGAAGTATAGGTGAATATACGACTATCTGCAAAAGACAAAAATAGGAGAAAAACAGAATCTTTCCAAATATTATTCATATGACAATCATGAAATATAGTGTGGATAAGGTTGTATGTTAATCCGATAGATTTACTATTCGACGAAGTTTGTGGTTATGCACTGAAAGTGAAATTAATAACCGCGTACCTTGATTCATAACAGTAGGCAAATGTTTCCTCGTCTCAGACTAACTTGAAAGCAAAAAGACCATTTTCTGAAGACATAGTTCTTGCTGAATCACTAATAAAAACACTAAAAATCGTAATCTAACTGCTTAGTTCATAAGATCTTACAGATAAAAAATGGATATGTATGTTTTAGTATCAGAATGACGTACTGCATAGAGATGTCTTATTATACCGATAGTTTTGGAGAATTAGAGTGTGCTACTCTTTTCTGAATTTGTTTATTCTCAAAATCAAAGTTTTTTCACAATGGCATAAATCAGGTATTAGGCCACTATGATTTACTTACAGCTTATTTATATGAAAATATTTCGGGATGGAATACTTCTTTATCATTGTGAATCATCGCTCTTGTACATGTCATAAAATAATATTGCAACGTTTATCCGAGTTTTACAAGCTCCGATAGGGCCGATAATTTTGATCAACATATGCATAAATCGGACATCTTATTTAAGCCGATTTTTCATCTCTGTTTCCACATATTTGTTTAAAGTTGACATGACAATCTCATTTAAGCCGATTTTTCATCTCTGTTTCCACATATTTGTTTAAAGTTGACATGACAATGATTTTTTTTGACAGACAGTTTAAAATCTTTAGCAAAAGTTGAAATACCAGGACTTTCGTAGGATAGTATTTATTGCTAAACTTTAATTGTCACTTCACGCACGGATTTTCCAGTTAGGTCATGGGTGCTTTGTTTCCATTTGACAATGCTTGCGTGCGTACTAAGATGATCCCCACGTGACGGTATGTGCTGCTGTCCGTTTTCTTGTTGTTGTTGTTAGTAATAGTAGTAGTGTTGTTGTTGTTGTTATTATTATTATTATTATTATTATTATTATTATTATTATTATTATTATTATTATTATTACAAGACAGGGGTCTTTACTTGACCGAGTGGTTGTCAAACTCTGGCGCGATTCCCGCTAGAAGTAATAAATTTACCCCAAATTTCCCAAGACTTCCATAAAACTTCAGTTGTCAATTTGAAAGCCCGACGTGTCCGTTCTGTATATAAATTGAATCAATGCAAGACCATATATCTCGCAACCTGCCAAATATCTATCAACCGCACAACCGCATGGTTTCTCTTCGTTAGGTTTCTGTACAGCCAGCAGCTTACGCCGTTAAAACTATTCAACTATCCCCTTAGTAACACATTGAACTATTTTAACTCCGCCACCTTAGGCCGGTCAGTTTGTTTTACATGCAAATTTCGCTAGTACAACTGCATGAGATTTGCCACCATGGCGACATAAACAGTATCTGCCGAGTCCCATATTATTTATTCCTTTGTATAATTTACCGGTTCCTTACCGTAAATACCGCAACTCCAGTGATACCACCAATGTACACCACTATATTTTAATAGGGACTATGGTATTCCAGGGACACTCATTCGGTTTTAACCTGAATTAACTGCTAGTGAATCATGGCATCACGTAAACTCACTAACATTTCAGTCTGTGGCGTTTGCACCTAGTATTTTGCGGCTAAGGAGGCTAAGGAATATTTCCATTACACCGAATTGCAGTAATCGGACAAGTAACCACACAAATCTAAAAATTCATTAAAACGGGGCGTATAACCAAACGCGCATACTCCAAATGAATTACATTATTATTATTTTTATTATTAGTAGTAGTAATATTCGTAGAACAGGGAAAATAATCTGTATCCGGAATTTGGAATGTAATGCTATAATGGTTCTGTAACTTAAGATCGTGCGTTTTATACGAATTGTTATGGCATCTAGATACGGAAGTTTATAATCTACGGATTTTTCCTACCCTTTGACGGGTAACACTACACTGAAACGCGCAGAATCGTATTGTAGGACATCCATTATGGGTGAAGATTGTGGCAGAATCTATTACATCATTCCATATGCGTCTGTTTCGTATGCAGGCCTAATGTCTGTCTTTATCTTTAATCTCGATTCTCTCTTACGTTCCACATGCAATAAACACTTAAGTGTATGCCCATTAGTCTCCTTTTGTTTCATATTGTTCAGATATAATAATACCTGCCACCCACTCTCCAATCCACCCACCCCCGATAAAGAGAACACAACTGAATGTCCGTTGGTCGAATTGCGCGTACATGTATGAGTTATACTAAATGTCATTTTTTAGGTTTTTGACACTCGTCTGACCTAAAAATTACAACGACGATCGTTAGAAAATGTGCTTAACAATCTAAGAAGTCGGATTCAGTACCCTTGGGGGAAGTGTGATTTTGCGTGGTCGGGAGTGGCGCGTATGATTATGCAGGCTTTAGCTTTTTCTGATCTCTTTTTAACTCTAATTTATGACATTTAATGAATGTTTATTTGACTTCATAAGATAAGCACGACATTATTAAAAACCGGAGAGAAATACAGACGCATGATAATTTAAAATATTCACAAACGTTCTTCCTGGTGTTTATCTGTCAGTGGCTGGTGCAATTTAAAGTGGATAGCCCCGAAACAGCGTTTGTAAACACTCAAACAATTGATCCACTTGAGAAAATTGCACTTAAATCAAATTTCCAGAAGAAAGAGTGAAAAACAAAACGACAACAGAGATATTTGTGGTCAAGCTAAATGAAGTTAGGCCAGTTTTATCTCGCGTCTTTCCGCCAAACCGTGGCCACTTCAATGGCCGCTGGATCCATTCTCATCGGCAACCAGGGAATGCTACCCATATTTGTCTAGGAATTTGTGGAATTAAAACTGTAATCATTAATGCCAATGATAGGATAGAGAAGGTTTAAAAGGCCACTGGTAAACTATGCTATCTGAGGCTCGATGCAATGTTTCCTTAAGCCAGATTGACTGATTTAGCCGCTAAATCGATAACAACAGTTTATGGACTTGTTCTTGCGATAAAAGAACGACATTGTCGAGGTTTTGCTAAACCTGGTGACAAACTTTTAATCCGTATGTGATGACAACAATTCGTAGTATGAAACGTATCTTAGGCGCATCCACTAGTAAAGAGAACATAACTTAACTGAGTAATTTTATGTATCTTGCGACAATAAATTTTGTTTACGGAAAAAGAATGCCCTACCGTTATACCTAAGTGGATGTACGTGCGCACGGACTACAAGGGGATTACTATATGCCATTTCCACATCCGTGTCAAGGATAGAACGGCTATTTGTATATCGGTAAAACATCATACGATGAAATTAGAGCATGTTCATCCATTGAAAACCTTAAATTACAAAGATACGTTCTTCTGTCTCCTTTCTATGATACATTGGCTCTTGTTTAGTCTGGAACACCTTTCAAATTTGGAAATCAACATATGCATATCATTTATTGAATCGTTAATTTTCTTAATTCAGTCTATATAAATAAAGACTGTCGTCACCAAACCCACTCTGCCTCGCTGTCTCCAGCAAGAACAAAACCAGAAAAGTTGATATCTCTTGCAATGGAATGGAATATCTTGTAAGCATGCTGATGGCTCTGATCTCTAGGAAAAGTTTTCATTACAAAAGAATCGATGATGTAGATAAGATTGATTGATTAGGATTTTTAACGTAGCTTTAACAATTTTTTAGTCATATTGCTGCGATGTCTGCAGTGAGGCAGTTTATAGTGAAGTCTAGCACTGGGGCATCATGCCGCAGACATGTAGCATGATGTCCCACCCAGTCACATTATCCTGACACATTGGCCGACCAGTCCTAACACTAACCTCTTAATACTGAGCATCAAGCGAGGCAGCTGTTAGTACCATTTTTATAAGTCTTTGGTATGACTCGGCCGGGGATCGAACCCATGACCTCCCGCTCCCGAGGCGTACACTCTAACCACTAGGCTACCGGAGTGGTTTGTAGATAAGAAATGTATCATGAACATCATCGAAAGTCCAAGAAAGCTACCCTGAAATCATTGAAATCAAACAAAATATATGATGTATTCAGTTAACGGTTTGGGGATTCTCGCTTTATTTACCTTTTGTGACGTGTGTGTTTATCGGTTGGGGGTGGGTAAACTACGTTTCTTTCCCATTCAAAAGAATTTATTTATAATCTGGCTTGCTTCACTAAGATCATCATAACCAACTTCCAGCTTAATTTATCAGTGACGACCATTTAGAATTGCGAGTTCGTTCATGTTTTAAACTATTTGTGGTATTCATTGCTCCTATTTGATGAAATTATGATGTCATTAAAACACTTCATCGCGTTTATTTATTGATTTTTTTAAATTTATTTATTTATTTATTTATTTACTGTCTAAAGTGGACAACACGTTGACACACTTGTTTATTTATTTTTTTAATTATTTGTTTATTGTCGGAATGAAAGTTGACAAAGCGTTAACAGTCGACGTCGATAATGAGAGACAAAGAAACCTCAATAACAGGTTTACATAGGGTCTACATATCTTGTCTCGTTGATGTTACACAAGGCGGTTTATCTTATACTTGATTATTTACTTAAATAAAATATGTGATATTATCGAGCGGTCTGTTTGACACTCAATATCATCACCATGATGTTCAAGGTATGCAAATTGCAGGATTGTTAATGTCACTGGAATCTTTAGAAACGCTAAAGGTTTAATCCGCCCTTGTTATAAATATTTAATTGCATGTTTATACACTTCATATGCTTATCACAATAACAATCCATGCGGATGATAATTATATTTAACAGAAAATATCACACTTTAAGTAAACATCTTAATTTTGTTTTATTGTGGTGGGGTATTTATTCCGCGGTGGAGTATTTATTAGTTTCGCATTTTATATCATTTTTTGACGCCATTTCATGCTGCATATACCAGAACCCTATATTAGATACATGTATGAAGGAATGAAATTGAGTTCATTTGTAAAACTGTAAATATTGTTTTGTGCGACAAATGAGATCTGATCTTTAATTTTTTTATTTGCTAACTTCCTAGCAAATTGCCGCCCCCTCCTCCTCCTCCTTCTCCTCTTGCTGTTGTTGTTGTTGTTGTTGTTGTTGTTGTTGTTGTTGTTCTTCTTCTTCTTCTTCTTCTTCTTCTTCTTCTTCTTCTTCTTCTTCTTCTTCTTCTTCACTATCACTACCTATACCATCACAGCCACCAAATCATCTACTAAAACTTTTTTCACTAGCATGTTACGAAAGAAGATTGCCACAATCTTCGCCACCCTTTACTAGCTCCATAATGCATACTTCTAACAATTGAGCATTTTTATATCTCAACCGCTTACAAACTCTAAAATGAGTTGTTCATACAGATATCAGTGTGTTCTCTATTTTGTACCTTTATTTCAATGGATTGTCTTTTTTTTCATATCTATTTTCAAGAAACTGAAATAAATGTGTACATTTATACTAAATATATGATTTAATTATTTACATAATTGGTACTATTAGTCGTTTTAGTACTTCATTTCCTCGCAGAATATAACAAGAGCAGCAGTAGTTATATCCCTAATGAATTTTGTTAAAGGTATTTCTATTAAGCGGTGTGTGACTATCACTATATCATTAATTTTCAATCGACTATTGTAAAACTTTGTTTTGTGGAAATGATAACATTTGTTGGTAAAAGTAAGTTCTATGAGGCCTTTAAGATGCAACTAAGGTAACGGTGCAGATATGATGCGGTAGAACATTTCTGACGGAAATCTGTAGTGGTTGCACAGAATATTGTTGGTTTAGGTAGAACGCTGAAATTATTATTATTATTATTATTATTATTATTATTATTTTCCTATTTTACTTTTCTAAAGTAATTGAAGATTTCCTAGTATATTATTGAGTCATTACTATAACCCACACAAAGTAAGAGTCTTTTGATTTATAGTTCGTTAATAGAAAATGGCAAGTAAGTAAACATTATTCCACAAATAAATAAATAAGGACAAGAAACAACATTTAAGTATCATATCACAACAGTTTTAATTTACATGTATATTTTTCTTTATGCACATCAAGCGGTCTTCCTGTGATTGTACTTTACTGAATTGATATCGATTTCAAAACCTGATATAAAGTTTCAATATGTACAAATTGGAAACAATTTTAATGCCTCGAGCTGTTCCTTCTCAAATCATGGACCCCAGTTTAGTTTGGAAATTCATTAGTAGATGGCAAAGATATACTATTGTTGTTTTCTTTCCTTGGTTCACTTATTTACGATGGATTATCTCGAGGTGCGAAAACTTCCCTGTGTCAAATGATTTAATTGGGTAAATTGTTGTTCCGTCCTTCTTGTAGGGATTAAGGTCAAACAAAACAACCAATTGTTAAAACTTCTTGGCTTTAAAAGAAATTAGTTGTAATTGGTAAAGGAACATAATTGCTACACTAATTTAAACTCCCCGAGTTTTGATAAGGATCTAAAGGAACTATTATCGGGTTGTTTCAAAGTTTGCTACATTGCCGAACCAATCCAGTACTGGCCATTATCGTCCTGTAAACTTTGATTGGCGGATAAAGGCTGTCCCCACTGATATAACACCTGTATACGATAGTATTCTAATATATTCAGGGAATGGATGTAAGTCTTTCATAATCTGTGCTCATAATTTTCTGTGCATATGCATTTTGTGAAAATAGTGCTGTATTTCAATAAATATTTGTCACCTGTGGATTCCATGCGTCAACAATAACAACCTTACCTGATCTAGGAGAAATACCTGTATTTCACCAGTAATTTTCAGTTTTAATCTAAGAACGGATCTACCAGTGTCGTTGAAATTTTGCATTGCCGGGAGTTTGATCTCAACTTGCAGCGTGGTTGGTGATACGTGATGTTTCTAATTGCAAAGCTGTAAAAATGTCTTGGGAAATTATCCTGCAATAAAATATTCATTGGTACAATTAAATTAATTTTATTCATAGTGATAGTGATAATTCGTTGTCACCCATCGTGGATTACAAACTGAATGACGGTAGTGAATTGTAATAAGATCTTCTGGATCTATACTCGTCTTTACAAAGTCTCTTTTCAATTGACAATTTGTAAATTGACAAAATGGCTTTGAAAATTTGTTGAACGCCAAAATATTTTTGTTGCCCATTTTCAAGAGGATATTGTTTTCCTGTTTCAAAGAAGGGTATATCCGCATAACAAAAAGGCAGCAAGCACTGAAACGAGATGATTGATGTTGAAAGTATTCAAGAAACTTTTAATCCTATGGCAGGTAAGTACATTAAGACTTTCCTAATCCCATAGCTGATAAAGTACATATGCGGTGAAATAGATGTATATAATCATATGTAGACGATTATAAAGTTTGCATCAGTAAGAAGTTGATTTCAAATGAAGCAAGATACATAATGACTAAGGACAAATCAACAGGTAGCAACAAATAGGAACACAACGTTAATTATCATACACCATTCTGTTGAACAGTTGTCACTACATAAATTTCATGTAACATTGAGCACTCTTTACTCTCTATTCATTACATTAAGAATCGATTATGTGTTTAAGAGATAATAAAACTCTGCATTTACTGTGATAACATTGTCAAGCAGACCCTGCTGCCGTTAAATAAATACATATTTTTAAAATAGACGGCGTAAGTGATACTCATTCGAATCATTTATAATTAACGTTGTTTTATTTTTTTCAATACATTTTGTGGGCTTAAATGTTATGTATAATTTACTCCATAATATTCTCGTTTTCTCATGGTGTTTAGAGGACCTCAAAGTATTTATTGTTTGCCATGTCGATATAAGTGATCAACAAAATGTTATCATTGGAAAACTAGTATAGATCAGTACCCACCCCATCCCTCTTTTAAAAACAGAACCCTTTCCTTTTTCTCAAAGTGGACATGGCAAAATCAGAAATTTATACTACTTGTCGATCTTACACCCTTTGAAAGATGTGACCATATGGAAGCATTTGAAAAAGAAATATTGCACAAAATAACCGACAGAATGAATATTTAGATTCAACTGGATTAAATTATATGTTTTTTTTGTCTTTACATATTTGAGAATAACTCAAAGCGATATCTTAGATTGGTCTACCGACATTAACATGAGTGACTACGAATACCTCAGACAATATATATATATATGTTGTCATTTCGTTATGTGGTTTCATAAATGCATTATGCTATTTGACTGTATATATGCGTAATACCCTGAACGACATTTGTATAACTCAGAGAGATATTGTGCAACATATTGGACATGAAAATTATTTTATAAGTCTTTGTTTTTAATTTTTAGCAATAATGGTGGATAAGCATGTGGCGTACAAACTTATACATGTATACAGATTACAGTTTTGTTTGCTATTTGTCACGGAAAAAGGAAGCAAATATCAGATATAACTGTTTATGAGTATCTGGTCAATACTATGACATTAGTTAGGTGCCTTATGCTTTTCGTAATACAAATATATATGCCATAATATTCACTCCATCATCACTCACTCGTGGGAATTTGGAATAAAAAATATCTGTCGAATAAAAAGCAAGTATCATAAATTCGTTCAGAACTTCACCGTAAGAAAATACATGTACTGCGATTTGTGTCACAACTAACTTGATTGGTTTGAAAATGAGATTGTTATCAAAGTGTGATATCGTCTTTAGATGCAGACTTACATAAGACGAAACGTCCAGATTATTTTATGGTCTAATTATAGTCGCGTGTAACAGCATTGAAGGTTTCATTTGCAAATTAATGATGTTATTTCATTGGTAAGCTAAGTATCGATTGATTACGTCGAACATGGAATGAATCATTGCAAATAAAGAGATCATGTTCACATATCAATAGTTATGTATTACTGACTGATTGATTGGTAAAATGTCTGGATTTTAGGTGTCCAGGATGCCTCACTCAGTTTACCAAGTATTTCGCTGGACCGACATGCCCAGAATGGAGTTGAGGACAAAAACCACGTACTAGTTCACTGGACACAGTCCGGGCCAATATATGTTTCCTCTGCACGATCTGATAAGGAGAAAGATGACATCGACGATGGCAAGTTTAAATGTTTAATCTTCATTATTATTATTATTATTATTATTATTATTATTATTATTAGTAGTAGTAGTAGTAGTAGTAGTAGTAGTAGTAGTATTGTGCTAACACTGCTGCATTGACTTCAAGCCATGTTATGTCGTGCTGGGATAAAATATGTATCTTTCAAATCCTTTCATATATATGGATTTCCATATTTTATGTTCAACTTTGTCTTCGAAACTTTTAGCTTGTCCCAGGCATAACATCAAAACATCCCAACTGACATAAGCGTTGTTTCTTTTCGTATCTCTGTTTTGTCCTCTACAACCATATGTCGATAGCTAATGTCATATAAAAATTATAGATGTAAATAATACACGCAGATAGATATGAAGATTTTGAAAAAAAAATGTTAAAATGCAGACTGGAGAAGCAAAAGGAGACGTAATGTGTGAATGTATTCTCACAACTCATTTTCGTGAACACTTATTTTATTAATTTATTTGATAATTATCTTATAGTCACCTTCCAATCAGATCAGCCACATGCAACAAACTATTATTTCAGGATCCAGCTTTTGAGAGTGATTTGCGAACACTTATTTATTGACCATTTAATCGTTTGCCAAGAATTATGCAAGAAGCCTCCGGTAATTATTATGTAAACAATACGTCACAAAAGAAGCCTGCAGGTGCTACATTTTACTAAGATAATCAATCTTTGAACGAGACCCTCCTGGTAGCTAATCATCGGAGAGCATTTTTGGGGGGTAAACATACACCTGTCGAGGAAGTTTCCCGAGTTGTATTTGCAGCAATTAACACCTCGCCATAGAAACGGCGACATTCATTAAAAAAAACTTTGAAAATCTATCAAATTGCTCGAGGCTAACTTGGAACCTGAAAGTCGGCGAATTCATGATACATAAAACTATTACAATGTCATGCTTGACATACGTTACAACAGGGGTATCAAATTCCATTTTTGTCAAAACTTGTTTTAAATATTAATTTTTGTTACCATCATTTGTTCTGCGTCATAAATTGAGATTGACATTGCTGATGACTACTCGCTGGAAATGGCAAATACAATATATGAAAGAAAAGAAGAAGCACTACATATAAATGTTAAATAAAGGTGTTGATATATGTAATATGGCAAAATATACAACTGGCAGAACATAAAGTGTTAGGAATTGTCGGTAACTTGTCGCATTTCAGTCAAGTTTTTTGTATCTTGTATCCCTCTCTCGATTTTATGGACATGCCGGAACCATATTTGAACTTGTCCTTGGAGTCAGGCTAGTCGATTTGTGAATCCATGTACACACACACACACACACACACACACACACACACACACACACACACACACATACATACATACATACATACATACATACATACATACATACATACATACATACATACAAAATTCGCCCTGGGAATACTCGCCCCAACGTATCTGGACGGTCGTCACATGGTGATTAAACAAGTCACCCTAAACGATTTGAGAAGTTGTCCCAAAACTTGTAACTCAGAAAACCTATTTAATATTTATCTTTTAAACACATAAATTATTTTAAAAAGATATAAATGTGTACCTTAGAACTATGCTGTTAGCAACAAAATGTCGCCACATGGTGATTACCGCTCTATTCGAACGCATTTGAATTGTTCAGTTACCTACTACCTAATGTAGATTATCTTGTTTCTGTAATGTCTATAATACAAAAATATATCACTTTTAATGGAAATTCTTTTCGGTCATATAAACTCAATCTCTTATAACAATACTAACCGGAACACTTCGAGAAAGGTTTTAAACAAATGTTACTTCTAACTTTTCTGAGTGCTAGATCTGTTATGCTAAACATTAATTATGAATGTGGTATTTACTCTCAAACTCTCACCACATCTGATTGGGTGCAAATTACTGGCTGATTCTGCCTAAACGTCTGGTTGATTCAGCCCAACTTCCGAGCTGGTTTGGACCGTGTGAAATACTATTCAATTTAATCCAGGATTTAAACATGATTTTTAAATTTATTTTTTAAAGATGATTTATCATTATGTCCTAAGTTCGTCGGGCAGTTCATATATGCATTTAAGGCAATAAAATACCGTTAGTTCGCGTGATGATGGGGTTGTCATATATAATGGAATAACATAATACTGTTTGCATCGGCAATTTAGTAGTGAAATAATTTTAACAACTTCTTCCCGCTCTATTTTCCAAATAAAATGCATCTAATGTTTGAATGCTTAATTAGGCAACCCCAATTTATCTTAAAAAAGGGGCCGATAAATGGAAACGATGAAATTTCTATAAATTTACTAAGTTATTAAATTGATAGAAACAACAATAAATAAAACGATAACCTCGATGTTTCGACATCTCATAATTAGTATTTATGCTCTTTTGAGCGAATTCTTATGGCGCAGTGGGGCGACTTCTCATACGTGGAATGAGCTATCCATATAACCGCCAATGTTATATAAAAATATATTTTCTACACATTTCAAACTGTAACATGTTTGATGACAACAATTGCCTTGTTGAAAAATGTACGCCGCATTACCGCGTGCATAATTTACCTCGTTCTACAGTTCGATTACCAGGGAGTAACAGCCGAGAACAGTTAAGATTAACACAAGCATTGATCATTGGAGACGACAAACTTATGCAACCCCATTTTATCTGCTTTTAGCCCATTATTAAAAGATCGCCGAATTTCTAGTTGCTTTGAGTGGCAAAACAATTATAATGGTTTCAGTCATGTTAGTCATTACTGAAGAAAACCAAGAAAAATGGCTATGTTTGTCAATTTGGACGATTGCAGAAGAAAAGACTTATTCAATTATCTAAACCTGGTCAACATTATATATATATATATATATATATATATATATATATATATATATATATATATATATATATATATATATATATATATATATATATATATATATATATATATATAGTCTGTTTTGGAGCCTTTACGTTACTTTGAACATGCTTATATTTGTGAGAATATTAAAATCTATTACGTAACTTCGTCTACTTAAAATGTGGCTGGATCTTAGAAGTCTCATTTCCGGTGGAAGATTCACATAAAACTAAAGAGTTCTGGCAGATGACTTACAAACATGCCATTACATCTACAAGAACTTAATTGTTTATTTTTTGTTGGTTTTTCTTTTAGATAAATAGCAGATGGGACGCGCAAGTGAAATATTGCATGAAACGTGAAGTCAATGCAAATGAAATAATATGCTCTTACGTACAAGATGAATATAAGAAGAAAAAACTTTCTTTGGAGCAGTATATTTACACGGCAATAAGTAATCCTATTTAAGAAAATCCAGTGCTGAGTCAACAGCAAAAATATTCCCGTCTTCAAAAAGTTAATTTAACGTAACCTGCCCCTGTAACTTATTCTTATTATTATTATCAGTAATAACAGTGGCATTAGTAGAGTCTGTCTTCCCTAGCCAAACAATAAATTAAATATTGCAAACGTTTTGGAAAATTCCCGCTTATGTGTTTTTGTTTATGTTGTTGTTGCTATTTTAAATCGTACAAATATGCGAATATGGCTAGAGTTATCTCCCATTATCACTCACTTCACCTAAAGCCTCAATATTTTTTTTTTTTTTTAGAAGAAAAAACTTTCTTTGGAGCAGTACTGTTGTGAAATTCTTACGTGCGCAGCTGGTCTACCAGTTGATGACCGATTGTTATATTTGAATGTTTTTGTTTTACAATCGGATTTAGATACGTTTTTTTTTTCACCGTGAAGCTCCAATGATTTTTGAGAGTTGTAGCATCAACATCCCATGGCTTGGATGTCATGAAGATGTGAAGACTATTCAAAAGATTTGAAGACCATTCCGACTTCAGACTCTTGCAATTTTCCGTTTTGGATGCAATATGTGTGTTTTTTGTTGCTGTTTTTGTGGGTTTATTTTCTTCTATTATTTAAATGTAAATTTCTTCGCATTTCCGTGTGACATGCCGCACTTGATGATTGCGAGATTATTATTAGTGGAGGCTGGATGTTCTAGTCACGCTAAAGATGGTGACAATGTCATTATTATTATTATTATTATTATTATTATTATTACAGAATACCGCCCTTTTACACCTCCTCCACCGCGGGAAAGGCTTAGTTACACAAGGTACCAATTACAGCTCCTGAATGGTATTTACAATCAGGTGCGCTACCCAAACAGCATCCAGAAACAGCTGATAGCTAAGAGAGTCGGCATTACCAGGGAGCAAGTCAAGGTTAGTACTAGTAGAGATTCCGGTTTCTGTACTGTCCAAGGCAATGGTTTGCATTACCTTTCGTGTTGCTCCAATGTCTCACTGGACAGTTTCTTTTTTCTCAAATTTTCGTCCGACGATGACCTGATGCAGAAGAATGATAATAATATTATATTAAAGATACAAATAAAAACCGACTAATGATTTTTGTTGAAATGATGCTTGTAAGATTCTTACCGAGGTATTAAAGTTAAATCCTTATGCAACTGGTGGCTTTTATACTGAACCAATACTGCCTCCAACGCCTTTTTATACATTCATTTTTGACAGGAAAGAGCTATTTTGAATATTTTCCCGTGACAAGACAGCTAAAAGAATCAGTGCGTGCCTTATGCATGAATAAAGTTTGCTAGTACTGTAACAAATTAGCATACTTCACCCCTCAACCATCAAGATTTTTAGAGATTTACCTCTGTAGCAGACACATGTAAATACGTAAGCCAGGTCGGCTGTTCAAGCCCAAGTTACGCATTTTATCTCCAATGCTAGTCTAACTGTGACAGGCAGTCACCAACAAGTCAACCCATTTCCAAGCCTAAATCAAAGTAAATTTAAACATAGATTTAACTTATGTATTAACTGAAAAATGCTAGGATTGTTATAATTAGGCTCATGCCTTCTACCTGGAGGTGTCAAAATACGAAACTATCCAGTGAGGCCGAAAGGAATCAGATTCAACTCATTTTGTATAGTTCCTCGGCCGATCACCGGCTACATTTTATCATCGGACCAGAGAATGGGTCAATATTGCGAGTCATTTGTCTATTTCTTCTAAATTAACTGCCTTCATTTCTTTTGGTGCTGAGAAATGTGCAAAGGTCATAAATATCTGCGTATAGATATTAAAATGGCACGTGATGTCAGATATCACTTATCTCTATTCGGAATGGCTGTATCTGACTGCATCTATTAAGATACTAAGATGAGACAAATCATGGCATAGTAGGATGTCTTTATTGTCCTCTGTTGTATGCGAAACAATATCTATTCCCTGATGGTTCTAGTTAATTATAGCTTGTACGAACATTATGATGTGTCCCGGCGTTACCAACAGTGAAACGGTTGTTTGCGACAATCCTTTTCAGAATGTTTGCATTTTTTTGCAATTTCTGAAATGTCTATGTTTAAACAGTCTTCTCTTCTGTGAAACAATACATTGGCCAACTTCTTTCTAGAGTGTCATTAATCCGGGATGTTTAATAACATTACATGGCGATTCAAGCTCATTTCCTTTTAACATTCGACGATCTGAGCTTAGGAATATATCAAATTAGCTCAATTTTCTTCTTGTTCTTCGAAACGAATTTGGCTTATTTACTGTTTGTCTTGTTTTTAATCTTTTTTATACTGTTCTTTCAAAACGAGCTAAGATATTTGCTTTGTCAAACATTATAACACATTCTTGAAAAGTGCCAGTCTTTTTATTTTATGTTTAGAGAAATGATGATATCAGACTACCTTTTTGTCTTATATAGACATACTGTCTCTCAACCCTCAAGGCAAGACCATTAAAATGATATCATAACAGAAGGAAAAATTGTATCCACTAGGGCAGCTACAGCAGTCTTAGTTTACTTGGAAAACCCAACAATGAAGTCACCGTGACCCATTCTTTCGTCCTAAATAACTATGTATAAAGAAATCTCTTTTCTAGTCAAACAGGCTCATTTATAGGGTGTTTAGAATTTTTTAAAGCATTAGATTGGACGTAACAGACTCTGCCACTCGAACCTAATTACAAACTTGTGAGAATAAGAAGAAAAAAAAATCACATCTTCGCGTTTTGGAATTTTCAGGAAACAATTAAATCCAATGCTTGCGATTTTATAATTGACATGTGCACACTATATACATATAGTACTGCTACCGTTAACAAATTTGAATGATTTTTCTATTGCTAAATTCATGGGGAAAAATTTAATTTAAAAAGAATTATGTCGTAATTTTGAATATACAGCAAAAGAGATACTTAAAATGGAGCGACTTCTTGGGAGTAAATAGGCTAAACTATTTCCATGCGTGGAAAAAGTCACTTTCCTTATCTTTGTTGCAACCACTTTCTTAGCAATTCTCACAGCTAAAAGATCACCGTTAAACCATCCACTGTAGTATGTTTGACATGTTTTTGTTTTCCTGCAGGTTTGGTTCCAGAACAGACGGAGGAAAGATGTTGTTGGAGCCAACAAGTCCAAATCCGATCAAGAAGAGGACAAAAAGTCAGAAAAAACGGACGACGACAATGATAATTCTGGAGGAGATTCTTCCAGTGTTTGCGATGAAGCATCTGAAAACCATAAAGACTCAAAGGGAGGTGATTTGGTTTCCGCTGTTGTCATGAAAAGTATTATAGCGGAGCTGACGCGATTTGAAAAAAACCCACTGAAAGTGAAGACCAAGAAAAAGCGTAAATCTGAAAAAGTAAAAGCGAATGTATTACGAGTTGGAATCAGGAATATTCTGGCAGATGGTTACGATATGGTTTCTCCTCCGAACCAAATCACTCCTAGCGCTTTTGAGAAGAACAGGAGTTTAAACCTCTTCACTCACTCAAAGGAAAGCTCTGCATTTGAGAGTCCAAGGGTTGGAAATGGATCAGTTATGAATCTTCACGAGTCTAGTGTGGGGACACTAACGTCTGGAAATATTAGGCAGTCTAGCCTTCAGTCTTCATTTCACACGCAGGGGACAAAATCCCTCCTTCTAGGCGGGCAACCTAGTTTGTATCGACCAAACGTCACACATTCTGACATTCCAGTGCTCTCAAATTTACCTTCGTATAAGTTGTGTTTAGAGGCAAGAGGTAAAGATGCTATTTCCGCTGATCCATCATATTCAAATAGTTACTCGCTGAGTAGACCTTTCCATTATGTGTCGGACTCGAATCAAAATATTTCGCACTTAACGAATCCTAATGGGAATTTGGCTCTAAATAATGTGTTCCCATTTCCGTTCATAGCCGATGCCCCTTTATTACTCTCATCTCTCCGACATGCCGAACAGCCATTCAATCCAAGTGCTCACTACCTCCATCTCTCTCACAAGAACGATCCATATCAACCACTAGTCATATCGTCGCTTAGCAACCCATACTTTATGTCACCACCCCCAGTACCCGCTTGGACTAGTCCTAATCTCGGTGGGCATTCTCAACCGAATCTGACACAGTTGTGATTCATCTGGTCATTAGTGCATGTATGAACATCTAGGATTCTTGGAATGTATTGCTGGAATAATGTGGGACAGTTTCAGCTCAGCAAGCAATCTACTGACATTTAAATTGCACTGGGCACAATGTACAAAGGCGTATCTAATCCAGCAGTATAACGAAAGGCTTTTGGATTGACTTATAATTTATATTTTGTGTATATTATAAACATTATAAATATTTGTAAGGAAAAAAGAGAATAAACTTAATGTATATATTTTCTAATTCATGGTACTCTGAGAATAAACATACTTAGAATATCGAAACAATAAATAGTCATACAATTATTATTGCATTCTGGTCATTTTGAAATATACCCCACCTGTTTATCTATCTTCCTTCTCATCTAAAGATCTGACATCCTATCAATTTATTTATCTGTCACAAGTTTTGATCTATTTATCTACCTACGTGTATATCAAGAAGATGAATTCTTGGTTTTTCGAATTTGAAGCTATAGCTCCTTATTACAGATCTACGGAGATGGTGTTCATTTATTCTGTGTCTAGGATGCAAAGAGCAACAAGTCACGACGTATCAACTAAAGAAAATATAACGAGCAGTTGAGAGAATAACTTGAATATAGCAAGTACATTTGGAATTATCATCTATGATCTAAGTGATAATGTTACAGTCAAGTATTTCTTCATTTGACCCAGGTGGATCACTTTTACTAATTCCCATCGTCTTAAGGAATACATGTCTTAAGAATACATAGAATTGTTAGCACTTACTGAATCCATCAGTTTACCTAAAATAAAATGTAATTGTATG
The DNA here is from genome assembly GCA_030141615.1 of Unio pictorum. Taxonomy (NCBI): domain Eukaryota; kingdom Metazoa; phylum Mollusca; class Bivalvia; order Unionida; family Unionidae; genus Unio; species Unio pictorum. The sequence continues at coordinate 6,266,964 of JARLTB010000101.1, read as the reverse complement.
TCTTTTTAAGCAATTACCGTAATTAATCTTATATTATTCAACGGACTATTTTACTTGTACACAAGTATTGTACCAATCGTAGTTAGACCATACACTCTTCATATTTGGGAACATTATAAAGTCTGGGACTAAACTGATATTATTATTATTATTATTATTATTATTATTATTATTATTATTATTATTATTATTATCATCAATTTACCACTCCTACCAAAATACATGAATAATTATGTTATTGTTTTCATAACAGTATGCTGCTTAATGCCAATACAGGCCTTCGTTCCATTTTCCACGAAGTACTGTCAAGGATGTTAAGGGCTGACTAGAATCTATTTTATTTGTAAACATAATGTGCAGGGAAAAAAAAACTGCTCATGTTCAATTTATCGAAGTTTTATTCAAAATCCAATTCTCCTTGCCACTAAATGGATTATTCTTAAGTGTCCATACACACAGGTTCCACATTGCTGTACACTTTATCAAAGTCAGGAAAAAACACAGATGAACTTGTTTTTTTTTTTTAAATAAAAATTATATGATATTCTTTCACACATTGCTAAATTATACATGATACTTAAAAGTTACAAGAAAAAGTGAGACATCGCTATTACCATAATTTTTATTTAGCCATTTCTTCACAATCCGAGTACTAGTCCCATCCACCTGTAAGTGAATAGGGCAGGTTATGAGACGCCATGCGTAATAACCTCACGTCTAAATATAGCCCCACCTACGCAGTATATTAAACTCTACCGACAACTTTGTAACAAGCTTGCTAACAATATGTAGAGTTAACTGAACACAAAATTCTCGGGGCGGAATTACCTTACAGCTTAATAGCACAGGAGACTGACGTTTTATCAATACAATACGGCAAAATCTCTGACAACATGGAATCACCTCATCGATAATATAAACGAACACTAGGAGTGCAGGCGTGACCACAACACTCCGCTCAATTCGACTTTTCTCACGCGTCTTTTATCGCTTCAGAATCTCAACACTGAAAAACTATACAAACATTCAAAAGACAGTAACCTACATTGCATAACTCTCGGATGACCATGTCATGAATCCAGTCCGTCGAATTGAACTTTATTTTCACCATTATGTTCACAAACCCTTACTTCTAGAATTCGTCAGATACAGTGGCCTTATACATGATTTTAGGTTTAAGCCAAAAATGCAGTTTACCCATACGTTCGGTTTGTATTTGACATTCACAATACAGTCTTAGAGTGGTTCAAGTATTTGTAGACACGTCAACCAATGCCCGATAAAAACTTTAAACAGATAGACGAAGAAGTAATAAAACTAATGAAAATAAGTCGAAGAAGTGATTAAAATAATAGAAATAAGTCAAAGAAGTAATTACAATAATGGAAATAATTGAATGTTCTGGAGTATATTTAGAAGTACATTTAGAAGTAGCATTAATTTGCATTACTACTTTAAATGTTATCCATTAGCACTACAAATGATTTTTAATGAGGATGATTACCTCAGTTACACAAATAATTTCTAATATTGATGGTTATCTCAGTTACACAGATGATTTCTAATGAGGATGATTATCTCAGTTACACAAATGATTTCTGTTGAGGATGATTATCTTATTTATATGAAATGATTTCTAATGAGGATGATTATCTCAGTTACACAAATGATTTCTAATGAGGATGATTATCTCTGTTACACAAATGATTTCTAATGAGGATGATTATCTTATTTACATGAAATGATTTCTAATGATGATGATTATTTCAGTTACACAAATGATTTTTAATGAGGATGATTATCTTATTTACATGAAATGATTTCTAATGATAATGCTTATCTCAGTTACACACATGATTTCTAATGAGGATGGTTGTCTCAGTTGCACAGATGATTTCTAATGAGGATGACTATCTTATTTACATGAAATGATTTCTAATGAGGATGATTATCTCAGTTACACAAATGATTTCTAATGAGGATGATTATCTCTGTTACACAAATGATTTCTAATGAGGATGATTATCTTATTTACATGAAATGATTTCTAATGATGATGATTATCTCAGTTACACAAATGATTTCTAATGAGGATGATTATCTCAGTTATACAAATGATTTCTAATGAGGATGATTATCTTATTTACATGAAATGACCTCTAATGAGGATGATTATCTCAGTTACAAAAATGATTTCAAATGAGGATGATTATCTCAGTTACACAAATGATTTCTAATGAGGATGATTATCTTATTTACATGAAATGATTTCTAATGATGATGATTATCTCAGTTACACAAATGTTTTCTAATGAGGATGATTATCTCAGTTACACTTATGATTTCTAATGAGGATGATTATCTTATTTACATGAAATGATTTCTAATGAGGATGATTATCTCAGTTACACAAATGATTTCTAATGAGGATGATTATCTCAGTTACGCAAATGATTTATAATGAGGATGATTATCTCAGTTACACAAATGATTTCTAATGAGGATGATATCTAATTTACATGAAATGATTTCTAATGAGGATGATTATCTCAGTTACACAAATGATTTATAATGAGGATGATTATCTCAGTTACTTAAATGATTTCTAATGAGGATGATTATCTCAGTTACACAAATGATTTCTAATGAGGATGATTATCTCAGTTACACAAATGATTTATAATGAGGATGATTATCTCAGTTACACTAATGATTTCTATTGAGGATGATATCTTATTTACATGAAACGATTTCTAATGAGGATGATTATCTCAGTTACACAAATGATTTCTAATGAGGATGATTATCTCAGTTACTTAAATGATTTCAAATGAGGATGATTATCTTAGTTACACAAATGATTTCTAATGAGGATGATTATCTTATTTACATGAAATGATTTCTAATGATAATGCTTATCTCAGTTACACAAATGATTTCTAATGAGGATGATTATCTCAGTTACACAAATGATTTCTAATATGGATGGTTGTCTCAGTTGCACAGATGATTTCTAATGAGGATGACTATCTTATTTACATGAAATGATTTCTAATGAGGATGATTATCTCAGTTACACAAATGATTTCTAATGAGGATGATTATCTCTGTTACACAAATGATTTCTAATGAGGATGATTATCTTATTTACATGAAATGATTTCTAATGATGATGATTATCTCAGTTACACAAATGATTTCTAATGGGGATGATTATCTCAGTTATACAAATGATTTCTAATGAGGATGATTATCTTATTTACATGAAATGACCTCTAATGAGGATGATTATCTCAGTTACAAAAATGATTTCAAATGAGGATGATTATCTCAGTTACACAAATGATTTCTAATGAGGATGATTATCTTATTTACATGAAATGATTTCTAATGATGATGATTATCTCAGTTACACAAATGATTTCTAATGAGGATGATTATCTCAGTTACACAAATGATTTATAATGAGGATGATTATCTTATTTACATGAAATGATTTCTAATGATGATGATTATCTCAGTTACACAAATGATTTCTAATGAGGATGATTATCTCAGTTATACAAATGATTTCTAATGAGGATGATTATCTTATTTACATGAAATGACCTCTAATGAGGATGATTATCTCAGTTACAAAAATGATTTCAAATGAGGATGATTATCTCAGTTACACAAATGATTTCTAATGAGGATGATTATCTTATTTACATGAAATGATTTCTAATGATGATGATTATCTCAGTTACACAAATGATTTCTAATGAGGATGATTATCTCAGTTACACTTATGATTTCTAATGAGGATGATTATCTTATTTACATGAAATGATTTCTAATGAGGATGATTATCTCAGTTACAAAAATGATTTCTAATGAGGATGATTATCTCAGTTACACAAATGATTTATAATGAGGATGATTATCTCAGTTACACAAATGATTTCTATTGAGGATGATATCTTATTTACATGAAATGATTTCTAATGAGGATGACTATCTCAGTTACACAAATAATTTATAATGAGGATGATTATCTCAGTTACTTAAATGATTTCTAATGAGGATGATTATCTCAGTTACACAAATGATTTCTAATGAGGTTGATTATCTCAGTTACACAAATGATTTGTAATATGGATGGTTATCTCAGCTACACAAATGATTTCTAATGAGGATGATTATCTCAGTTACACAAATGATTTCTAATGAGGATGATTATCTCAGTTACACTTATGATTTCTAATGAGGATGATTATCTTATTTACATTAAATGATTTCTAATGAGGATGATTATCTCAGTTACAAAAATGATTTCTAATGAGGATGATTATCTCAGTTACACAAATGATTTATAATGAGGATGATTATCTCAGTTACACAAATGATTTCTATTGAGGATGATATCTTATTTACATGAAATGATTTCTAATGAGGATGATTATCTCAGTTACACAAATGATTTATAATGAGGATGATTATCTCAGTTACTTAAATGATATCCAATGAGGATGATTATCTCAGTTACACAAATGATTTCTAATGAGGTTGATTATCTCAGTTACACAAATGATTTGTAATATGGATGGTTATCTCAGCTACACAAATGATTTCTAATGAGGATGATTATCTCAGTTACACAAATGATTTATAATGAGGATGATTATCTCAGTTACACAAATGATTTCTAATGAGAATGATTATCTCAGTTACACAGATGATTAATAATGGGAATGATTATCTTAGTTATACAAAATATTACTAGTCGACAAAAAGTGCACATACGCTAAATTTATTGTGCTCCTTAACAAACAAAGAAATTAAATTTAAATGTGTGTGATTTAGATTTTAATGTAGCTTTAACAATTTTAGGATAGAAATAATGTAAAAATGTGTACTGCTGAAAAGAAATAACTTTAGCAGAAAGATATGTTGTGCTCTTTAGAACAAGAAAAAAAGCTAGTCAAGTTAAAAAATGGCCAATGCTAGTGCTAACAGTTAAATTGCGTATGGCATCAACAAATTAAAGAATCGATAGGGCTAAAATACAGTTTCACTGTGCATGTTTTGAAAAACAACTTTCTCGACGATATGTAACAATGCATAGAGGTTTGCGTCATAAGCGATTTAAATAGTATGACTCATATTGAATACCATTAGCTAGCAACAAAGTTGTTTATTTGTTCGACGTTGAGACGAATAGTTTTCCAATTCAAGAAAGTGGTTGGTTTGTTCGCCAATGAGATGAATGGTGTTCCAATTCAAGAAAGTGGCTGGTTTGTTCAATGGTGTTCCAGTACGAGAAAGTGGGTGGGTTGTTTCAAACATGAGATGAATTGTGTTCTAATTCGAGAATTATGTGGCATTAGAAGTAAGTTATATACGTTTAGAACTGACATGGGAGCAAACAGTATATAAGAGTATATGTTGCTTAATAGAATACGATTATATATGTATCAATATTGCTCAGTGTTACAAACTAGACAATAATCCTACCATCGCACGTTGCATGATGTTGAGATCAATAAGGTTGTACTGTTGAACAAATAATAATAATAATAATAATAATAATAATAATAATAATAATAATAATAACGAGGACATTGTATAGCGACTAATCTTTAGAAGCGCTAAGCGCTTTACAACATCTATAATGATATGACTTCAGAAAAACAAAAAACAAAAACCATGAAATTGGAAAACATACAAACTGCTGAAAATATTTAGAGTACGACACATTATTAGATCTTTATTATCAAGTTTATTCTTGCAGTCGAAAAAGGTCAGTTTTAAGAGCAGTTTTGAAATGGATCACTGTATCTTTGTGTCTAATTTCAATGGGTAATCCGTTCCACGTTGTTGGGCCCTGGTATGCAAAAGAACATTGTCCATATGATTTCATTTTAATAGTGGGAACAATGAGTATACGATTGTCAGAAGAGGAGCGTAAGTATCTTGCTGGTGTATACACATGGATGAGGCCGGATAGGTGTGCTGGAGTGGAGTCCGTCAGTGAAACGTAGCACAGAGAACAAATTTTGTGTTTGATTCTGGATCGAATGGATAGCCAGTGTAGGGTACAGAGCAGTGGGGAGGTGTGCTCTGATCGAGGTACTTTTAAGATGATCCGAGCAGAGCTGTGTTTTGAACTTTCTGGAGTAGATATTGAGACGAACCAGACATAATTGAGTTACAATAGTCCAGTCTTGAAAGTACTAATGAACACACAAGTGTTTTAGTGGCATCAACTGACAGATATTGACGAATAGAACTGATGCGTCTCAGTTCAAGATATGCAGCCTTGCATATGTTCATGACATGTTGGTGCAATGTGAGAGTACTGTCCAGAGTAACACCCAGGTTTCGTACTGACTGTGTGAATTTAATGTTGGTGTTGCTGATACTTATTGTTTGAGGTAAATGATGTGAATGAGAAAGTCTTTGTGTTGTGATCAGAATGGCCTCAGTTTTATCATCATTCATCTGCAGCTTGTTACGTGTCATCCATGATCTCGCATCAGAAATGCACCTCTCTACTCCTTGTATGGTAGTATCAACTTCAGTTGGGTGGCTAGACTTGTATATTTTGGTTGCATCTGCGTACAATTGGTGAGACACGGGGATACATTTGAGAGTAGCTGAATGTACAGAATGAAGATAACAATTCCAAGAACAGACCCCAGTGGAACACAACAACATAGATCAACTGGGCTGGATTTTGTTCCATTTGTAGATACAATTTGTGCCCTGTTGACTTGGTAGGACTTGAGCCACTCTGAGGCTGTATTGTGAAAGCCAAATACAAGCTGGAGAAGTAATGTATCATGGTCTAGTGTGTTAAATGCTGCAGACAAATCAAGGAGGATGAGGTCTGTAATCTTTCCGCTATGCAAAACAGAGATAATGTCATTAAATACTTGCAAGGGCGATATGCAGACTGTACATTATTAAAAAGACTGAATTCCAATGAGATACAAGTTGGGTTAGAACAACTTTTCATAAGATTCTTTATTTGAACGGGAGATTAGAAACTGGGCGGCAGTTCTTTAAATCGTTATGGTCAAGTGTTGGTCTCCAACAAAGGCTTTACGATGGCAGTTTTGAAAAATTATGGGAATTCCCCCGATGAGAGAGATATTAATAACACGAATTTCCGTACTAAATCCATGGAGACAGGTTCAAATGCTCCTAATGGTTGTCGCCAAAATTCTCTATCGTATCAGTATGGTTACAACAAGTCAATTGAAATTGTGTTGTCAAGCGTATCTCTAATGGTTTGTACTTTGTCACGGAAGAAATTTGCAAATAGGTCCGTAAGGTCTACTGGAGAGAAGGTAGTTGGAAATGGTGTACATTTGTTCCTTGACATTAGTTTGTTAGTTATATCGAAGAGCTCTTTGCAGCTGTAACTCTCCGTGTTCTTAGTACTATAGTGGGTTAATTTTTCTAAATGGACTATATTGGTGACGTTCTTCTTAGCGGCTTCATAGATTTGTTTATGAATAATGAGTCTGGTGGAAATTCAAAACCTCTCTGCTTTTCGGCGTTGTCCTTTAGTAGCGCGAAGCTGGTCCATAACAGTGCTATACTACGGAGAACACTTTTGAATTGATACTCTGCACTAGTAGGCAGACATTCAGATAGACAGACAGTGGTAAGGTAGTACAAGCCTTAATATTATTATGATTGAAAAGTATCGAAAAGACAGAATACTGTGGTCACCCCTTTTAATATTTAATTACAAACATTTGGTTAACTTCAACGCCCCAAATGAAGGGGAGAAACAAATTTCTGTGTAACTGCAGAGGTTATAAGGTTTACCTCCCCTGATCTGCAGATAATCGAAGCAATGAAACAACAGGCACACTCTTGGATTTCTTGATATTCACGGTTGGATGGCCGATGACACAACTGACAGAATGCCCACTACGTGTCCTTCAATAGTCTTGAAAAACAAACGACTGGAAACCAAAAGAACCAAATGCATTTGGATTTGCATTTTTTAACATAGTGTTCGAGCTTGGCAACATACGGTGTATTCGAAAAGAACCTAAATGTGAAGAATCTTGCTGTACCGAATAAGAAGAATCAGATAGGTAATAAACTATATTGAATGTACATATAAAAATAAGAAGAATTCTTTATTTCAGACTGCAAAGTCCATACCTCTAAATTAAAATATAATTTTAAAAAACAAACAAACATTTTATACATAAAAGTACACACACACACATACATACATACATACATACATACATACATACATACATACATACATACATACATACATACATACATACATACATACATACATACACACATATATATATATATATATATATATATATATATATATATACACACACACACAGCAACATCTAAAACTATTAACTGCGCAATGCTTTATTAAGAGTAAAAATTAAATGACACATTTAAAGAGTAATTTGTTCGATCTACTAATAATATGAAAATTTACATGAATGTCATAGTTCCAAAGAGATTTCAATATACATTTCTTACTATTATATATTCTTGTCATCATTGAGAATACATACTTTCTCATTATTTCATTAAAACTGAATACATTATAGTTAGCAAACATGTTGGAGGCACTGTTCCACCTTATAAGACCTAATAGAAAATGAAGACTAGTTTGTCCATAGAGGAGCGCAATACATGGTGCAGCAATAAGATTTGAATAATCTAATTTTGATATGCAATGAACAATTCTTGAATTTACGCAGAAGCATGTTTGTTCGAGTACACAGAGATCGGTAATGTTTCATTATATCTTCATTATTCGACCGATTGGATTTCAAAATATGACCCAAGTACGTATAAATGTTGACATAGGTAAGAGCATTGCCGTTAAGATATACAGGGGGAGGAGATGATAATTTGAAAGAAGCTCTCTGAAAGACCATGCATACTGATTTTTTTTTGTATTATACATTATATCATTCTCAAATGCGTATTGTTCACATATCTTTAATAATTTCCTTAAACCTGTTATAGACAGACTTATCAATGACATATCATCAGCAAAACTGAAATTGTTAAGAAATAACACATTTGGCGGCAGACGTAACCCTACGTTACACTGACCGAGCTTACGATTTAACTCGTATATATATATATATATATATATATATATATATATATATATATATATATATATATATATATATATATATATATATATATATATATATATATACACATATATATATATAACAAAGGGGACAGAATTTCCTTCTGCCTCCCCCCTCCCTCCCCCCATTCGTTACATGGAAAGCGCTGGATATTACACTTCCCCGTCGCACACAATACAACTGTTTCCCATACCAGTTAACTAAAGTATGAACTATGTAGACAGGTATTTTAATATCAATCAACATTTTAAAGAGTGTCCAGTGAGATTAACCCCATCAAATGCCTTGCTAGCGTCTAAAAAACATACAAACACTGGGCTGCCATGTTCTACATAATAGCTGACAGCTTCCTTAAAAGCATATATGCATAAATCTGTTGAATGCTGCTTTCTAAAGCCAAACTGATTATCAGAGATTGTAACTGCACATCTATGCAGTAGGATGTATTCAAATATTTTTGAAATAATAGTCGTACTAATAATATTATATAAGAAACAGTACCAATGGGATTTTATAAGATGAACAGTGCAAACAGTATGCGAGTATCACTGTTCTGTAAATGATTTGGCACAAACCATGGTGTGGAACATACGTAAAAACACGCCACAGTATGTGAAAATGCATTTACAGTGTAGTCAGTGGCAAACATAGTGACCATACTAGTCATCATAACAACCCTTGTTACTGATGATAGTTACGTTTTGTTTTTTTAAATTGTTTTTTCGTACTACTCCTCTTATATTCCAGCTACTGATATAATCACGCTTTGGTTTTTCATTACTTTTATGATATAAAATCCGACTTCAAAGAAACTATGTCGCTGATCACGAGATAGGCAATACTCAGTAATTATAGGTTACTGCATTCGTATGGAAAAATACCGCACGGCTTTGCGGAATGAAATATTTGCCCCACCCCACCCCCACAACCACGTGTTCATATTTTCCCGTACAAATGAAGTAACCTTTTATTATATGCTCATTTTGTTTAACAACCAAAGGTTTAACAATAAATAGCATTACAAGAAGCAATGTAATTGAATTTATGCTTTATTCCAAAACAAATTTACAACCGTAGATTCATCAATACACACTAAAATATATTCATGCGCACATTACTCAACCAATCATCATTATCAGTCTATTGGCCTAGTGTGGTCGTTGAGGCACTGTGCTGATGAACATCTGACCAGTTCTCTCCACTTGTCTCGATCATGTGCCAATGCCTGTGTCTCCGTAAAACGTTTCCTGGTCCATTCTGTGATGTTGTCAGTCCACGTTTTTTCTCTCTCTACCTCTCCTTCTGCCGCCTTAGACACTGTCCTGCAGTACTGTTGTGGATAGATTGTTGGCTCTAGTGACATGGCCATACCATTTCAGCTTTCTCTTTTTGACAGAGGTGAGGAGATCTTGATAATGGCCTATTTTGTGCCTGATGGTGTTACGCACTTCTTCATTTGTGATGTGGTCCATGTAAGAGATGCCAAGGATGGTTCTGTAGCATCTCGTTTCAAGTACCTGGATTCTTCGTTGTAATTCTGCTGTCAGGGTCCAGGCCTCTCATGAATACAGAAAGATTGAGATGACTAGTCTGATTTTAGTTTTCAGACAGATATTCTTGTCTCTCCAGATGGGTCTTAGCTTTAACATAGCTTCCGTTGTTTGTGCTGCTCGTGACAAAATTTCTGCTCTGGATCCGTCTTCGGTGATTATGGAACCAAGATATTTGAATTGGCCCACTATTTCAAGTTCCTGTCCTCTGACTTTAATCTTGGTTGAGATTTGTTTGCCACTATTTTTCATCAGCTTTGTCTTGTCTAGAGACTGCCTGTTTTGGGGAGTGTTATAATCAGTGACTGGGTCCAATGTGTTGGCCATTCGCCTGTCTGCCAGATCTTGTTGCAGATTTTTGTTAGTAGCTATATCACTGATTCCCCACCATTCTTGATAATTTCAGCTGGGATGTTATGTACTCCAGCTGCTCTCCCATTCTTCAGTACTCTTATTGCTTACTCCACCTCTGCTTTGAGAATGGGAAAATCATTATCATGTGTGGAGTTTGGAACTTAAAGTACCTCTGGGTCTCCTGTTGACGGATGGTTTTAAAGTTCTTTACAATACTCAGTCCATCTTTCTGCAATGTCACTTGCTTCTGTGAGGCATTTTCCATTTTAGTCTTGAATGGTACTGACTCTTTGTTGCTTCTGTCTGGTGAGGTCTTTCACAATTTGGAATGCCTTTTTCTGATATTCTTTATCAGTCTGCTCTCTATTTCTGTGCACTTTTGTCCAATCCAATCTTCTTTTGCTTTCTTCAAGTTTTTTTCTTCTGATATTATTGTTTATTTCTCGGTACTCCACTGCCCCTGTTGTGCGCCTGGTGCATTTTTTTGTAGGTCTCTTCGGTCATCACACAGATTCAGAATATCTTCTGTAACCCAGAGTATTTTCTTTGGGCGATGGAGGATAACGATGTCTGTGTCATGACCGTGATGAAAGTGTATGTCATCATTTTAACATTAACGTCCATCACAAGAAGTGGAACAAATTTTCCTCCAATTGTGGCTTGGAATGACTTGCATATGTTAGGGTTCTTCAGTTCTTCAAGGTTGAATTTGAGCCTGATTTTCTTTGGCTTGTTAATTTTCTTCAGCTTCACTCGGAAGTTCATAACGACTCCACCCTACGTCCTTTAAACGTAGTCGTGCTCTCTTTATCCATTTCAAAACGAATTATCGTTTTGGTCTACTTAAAATTGAAATTCAAAATCATACTGTGAACAAATGCGCTTTTTTTTGTTTCTATGTTGATCAATTCTACTTTACCGACTATGAGGCTATGGATCATTGAGTTAATTCAGTCAAATAAGTTGAATAGATTTCAGATGGAATTTAGGCTTCCCTAAATTCCAATACAGCTTCTCAGCGTATCAGATTTTGCAGGATATGTCGGTCGGATTTGAAGAACTAACTAAGAAAGTACAATTTCAAGAAATTCAAGATGCATGAGTACAAGTATAGTTATTACCTATCTTATTACCAGCTAAAGAAAACTTGCTTATGCTGTGTCACTTATATCTCTCTCTTTGAGGGACCCTTTTGGGGATTAATTAGAGCTCATTCAAAGACATTCTGGATTGCAACATTGTGGGACAACATGACATTCAAGACTATTGGAATTAATTCATACCATTCTACACTTTTGGACTTGTGATATAACATTTAGAATTATTTGGGATTTTATTTTTGTTTCAAAGCCGACCGGGGTAGAACAGGAAGAAGAATTCCAGTTATCTCCCTTTCGTCAGTAACAGATAAACATTTTAAAAATTCTGCCGTTAATTTTGATAACCTGGTTTGAATTCCTCAGGCGATGAACCCAATTGTGCGGATTTAACACCCACCGATTACTCCATCAAGTCGTTCCCCCGCAACTCTCGCGGAGGTGGAATTTTGCTGTCATCACAAAGAATTGCATGATAAAATGCATTAAGTACAACACAACCTTCAATTTCTGCCACACATCGTTTGAACTAGTCCAAACAACATTCACGCTGGAACAAAGGTCAGTCCATTTTTTCTGTCTCTACCGCCCTCCTCCTAGTAAAAAAAAAAACAAGCTGACTGAATCACTCTTTTTGGAGCAGTTTACAAATCTTCTGGAGTATGGAAATTCGATAGGTGGAAACCTCATTATTCTTGGAGATTTCAACTTTCATTTTGACTGTCCCCATACACGTCAAAACTCATAGATTCCATTCATGTTTTCAATCTTAAACAGTGAGTTAACCAACCTACCCATAAACTTGATCACATTTTAGACTGGTTTGTTTATAGACCTGATGATAATATTCTGCAATCCACCTTTGTATCCCACGAATTTGCATCAGATCACCTCTGCATTATATGCCATCTCGACGTATCAGTCCCTAACCCTCCACCTTTATTTGCTACTAAGAGAAACCTCCGTATGATACATAGAACCAAATTCATGCATGACATCCAGGAAAACCTAACAACTTACTTACATCCAACAGCGGAACAACTCGATAACTGCCTGCGTTCATTGCTTGAAAAACATGCCCCAGCCACCAAATGCAGAGAATCAATAAAAAAAAAAAGTGTTCTCCATGGTATAGCAGTGTTAGGGACAAGCTTCGCACTGCTCAAAGACATCGCCGAAAAGCAGAGAGGTTTTGGCTTTCCACCAGACTCACTATTCATTAACAAATCTATGAAGCCGCTAAGAGCAACGTCACAAACATAGTCCATTTAGCAAAAATTATCCCACTACAGTATTACGATCACGGAGAGTTACAGCTGCAAAGAGCTCTTCGATATAACTAACAAACTAATGCCAAGGAACAAATGTACACCACTTCCAACTACCTTTTCTCTAGTAGACCTTCCGGACCAATTTGCAAATTTCTTCCGTGACAAAGTACAAACCATTGGAGATTCGCTTGACAACACAATTTCACCATACAGTTGTGATACAGAATTTCAGCGACAACCATTAGGAGGATTTTAACCTGTCTCTATTGATTTAGCACGGACAATCGTGATGAAAAGTGCACCAAAGTCTTGTGAACATGATCCGATTCTGACATCACTGCTGCTGCAGTGCATAGACTCAATATTGCCTTCACTAACTAATGCTATTAATATCTCTCTCTCTTATCGGGGAAATTCCCATAATGTTTCAGCCATCGTGAAGCCTCTGCTGAAGAAACCAACCCTTAACCATAACGATTTAAAGATTTACCGCTCAATTTCTAATCTGCCATTCATATAAAAAAAAATCTTAGAAACGTTGTTCTAACCGAACAAGTATCTCATTCGAATTCAAACAGTCTTTTTAGCAATGTAGTCTGCATATCGCCCTTGCCTGTGCTATGTTTCACTTATAGACTCCAGTCGAACATACCTATCCGGCATCACCCATGTGTACACACCAGCAATATACTTACAATCTTCTTCTAACAATCGTATACTCATTGTTCCCACTATGAAAACGATGTCATATGGATAAGGTTCTTTTGCATACCAGGGCCCGGCGATGTGGAACGAATTGCCCATTGAAATTAGACATAAAGACACAGTAGTCCCTTTTAAGAGTGCTCTCAAAACTCACCTTTTGCGACTGCAAGAACAAGCTTAGAGACCAAATAATGTTTTGTATCTGACATGTTTTCAACATGTTTATATGTTTTCAAATTTAATATTTTTTGTCATTTTTTTTAGAGTAGTCATATCATTATAGATGGTGTAAAGCGCTTAGAGCTTCTCAAGATTAGGCGCTATACAAAATCCTCATTATTATTATTATTATTATTAGTAGTAGTAGTAGTAGTAGTTAATTAAAACTACTGGAAGCATATATTAGAGTTTCACTTTGTAACTTAGAAAAAAAATAGATTATATTTAGATTTTACTAAACTTGTTGAAATAGCTCCAAATTATTACATGAATTAAGACTTTATATTGTATGATTAGGAATGATTTCATCCGAAATAATGCTGACAAAATATAGCAAAGAGGGTCATTAATTGCGAGTGATAGATTTATCTCTCCCTGGTTGTAATTTGCAGAATACATTACCAAGTGTTAAACTTCAGACTGACGGTCCAAGGGAAGTAACAAATCCACTCCAACAAATACCTTGACACAGAGTTGTAAATTAGATGCGAAATCAGTCCATTAAAAAAAGCAATATACCATACGATTAGTGTTAGATTCTATGTAATGAAAAGAGGTATTAAATTCATTAATTTCATGTCAGATTCAGTGAAAGTAGCACATGCAGGAAAGATCTCAGATGATGTAAGAAAAGGACTTTATATATATTATTTAATTTCATTGGGATGATATATACAACAGTGCGGGAACAATGCAATGCAGAATTACTATATTCAGGTTGAAAATTTTGCTAAGAATAACAAGGCGATTAATTTGAAAACCAAACCCAAACTCTGACTATGTAGTTAATTTCCTGCATGTCAACAAATTATTCACCGTTCGTAGTGCAAAGATACCTCTTGAGTTGGATAATGGTGAGGAAAATCATGGTCGGTAAAGAGTCTATTAAAACTTAATTTTCAATCTGACATGGATGGTCAAAATGTAACAATTTAGTCCAAATATTAGTAGTTAGTTGACAGCTTTAAGGCTTCGAGAGGCTTGTTTGCCAATAAATTATTTGTATATTTACTTGAGTCTGCTCTAAATAGCTATCAAAAAAATAATCCATTGTATTGAAATTTCTATATAAAAAAAACTGACCTAATGATACTGAATGAAAATGAGCGATGCACATTTTTGTCATTGGACACTCAAACAGAGACAAAGACACACACACGCGCACACTACCCCTCCCCTATATGACTGGACCACTGTTACGTATATCTGATTTGATATATATTTGTTTCAATTTAATATTGTTTGTCAGGTTTAAGTTCTTTTTTATTTTTCATTACATGCTATTTTGATGTACATTTATTCACTAGAGATGATGTTATTTTAATGAAAATCGGTTGGCCTGAATTATTCTTTCGTAAACAATTAATGTTGACATATATCCTGACCTTGATTCAAGGTTAGTGGAAACCACGTAAACATGTTTTATTTTAATTTTAAAATGATTGGTTGTTGTCAGGATCAATATGGCACTAGTGAATTAAGAAGTAAACAACCTTTTATTCTTAAAGTAAAAGTGATTGGTTCTCATCAGTGTCATGTTAGGAGTATGTGATATAAACGATCACGTGACTTCCCATTCCACCGTGATTTCGCAATTTGGGGTATTTTTGAAACTATGTATTAGAATACAATATAATCTTTGTTTTAGTTAAATATAGTTAGTTGTGGGATTTTACAAATGACGTTAAGTCATTTTCTTTTGTTGTAGCTAGTTTTCAAATCCATGTTATTCAATTAATTTGGATTTTAAAAGATTAATTCGTCTACTATCTCTGAAAATATTTGATGTCCTCAACCGTAATTCTTAGGCACAGACAGTTTAACAAAATTGTATTCGGATTTCCAACAATGGAGTGTTAAATATTCTGTTTCTACAAGGAATTTAGATAAGCACAAAGTAGACTTCAGCATACATCATCGTCTTCCATTTTGGATTTTCCAACAGGACTCGAACTTGAATCTACTTTTATAATTTAATTCGCGGATTATTCTTGGATTATGTTTGGATTTGATTCATAAAACTGTAAGCTCTTTTGCAATCGTTTTCCAGGTAATTAAATTATTTGTTAAATCTTACAAAGCAGTTATGAATACACTCGTTACGTAACGTGATAGATCATGTGGTACATGGTATATATAAAGATCGAAGCTGAGCGTATTCATACAATAGTAGTATATGGCCAAATGGTCTTACACGACTTAAATTTAAAATACGTCAGTCAGGATTCAGAAATTCTGATGTGTATTTTCTTCAGATGAGCGAGAAGCTGAAAGAAAAATCGAGGCGTTCAAGATAATATTGAGGTAGTATTGTAATAGGTAGAATGGAGGTGAAGCGCAATAAGGCTTGCCATGACTCTTACGGTACTCTAGGTACAAGGGCCACCATTACTTTATCTTGCACTCTTAGTTAAACGCATGCCCTCGAGAAGATTTATCGGGCTCTGATATCAGTTGCTGAAAAACGACGAACAGCAAAGGGGAAGGTTCGCTACCAAAACCGTAAATATTCGTGTATAAACGCCGCCCTTACTCGTCACATTATAATTGGTGTCAGCGGTTGGATTGAGAGAATGTTGCTGTATAATTAATTTTTGAGCATGACATATATAATACTAGATAGAGAATGTTTTGAAACACATCTTGTTTCAAGCGATTCAAGTAGCAAAGTGCCCTGAATAGAGCTGTGGCCAGTGTTTTGAATTAATAGACGAATCTTTCAGTTAAATATTCACGAAGGAGGATGACACTTCTGCGATAATCGGTTCGAAACTGTCAAAGACAAGAATCCATTCAGCTGCCAAGCTCAACGAGAGTCTGAGTAAGCGCATTGATGACATAAGGTGGCCCTGTGCGTGTTTCTTAGTAATATTGCCCACTTAGCAAATACTATAATAAATGTTGCGGTGAGGTACAATAATAAAAGGCGCCGTTGGCCGTGGCGCAGACGCAAAAGTCGGCTTCGTCAAGTACGGCGCAGTATGTCAGTATATAGCCGCATACGTCCACGGTGCATGGACTTTCCTATAACATCGTGCTGCCAGACACCGCCAACATTAGATGAAACTGCATATGAGCAGATAAGACCACCTACAAAACGACGAAACTGCCATCCTCCTACAGATGTATATTATCCATTCTATTAAAATAACAATACCTTATCTTTTTTTTAAAGAAGTCAAAATACTAAAAATTATCAAAAACCTGTAACTATTTATCTTTCCAAACTGAATGGCGTATTCTTAATTCAAAACATACTCTTATTTTAATTATATTTATAATGCTTACTTTAAAGTAATGTTTTAATAAACAAATAGAATATGTATTATTAATACGCTTTTATAAATAAATTATGTATTCAGTCACTGGATGTCTCGAGTTTTAATTGTTATTGAATATATTCATGTTTTTATTACGATATAATTTTTGTTTTCTGTTGTGTTTTTTAAAAATACTTTACACTTTTATCACACACACACAAACACACACACACACATATATGAGCGCGCGCACATGCGTACACATAAATTTGTAAGGAAAGGTAGAGGCCATTTATACAGTAAGAATCACTTATTCATAAACTTTAAAGTACATGCTAACGAATAGTAGAAGATAAAAGCAAAAACTCAGAAAATGATAGCTATTAATAAACTTGAATTACTAGGGAAAGAAAAAATATGCTGTTTAAAATTTAATCACGAGAGAAAGAAGAGATTAGTTTTTTGACAATCTTGAATCAAAAAAGAAAGAAATGACACAAGCAAAGAAATTAAAAAGGAAAAGAAGAGAAAGTTTAAATGCAAATTTTATTTCATAATAAATAAGAATATTCATATACATATACTCATTATTTTGTATGCACTAAAAGCAATACATTGTCTTTTTCTTTTGTTTTAATTTTGTAATGTCGATAGGCTAAAACAACTTTCGATGCCATCATTTAGTAATTATCGTTTATCAACGAAACAGGAAAGGCCAGTTTTAACTATTTTTTTCACAAAAGAGAGTTCATGTGAACGACTTCAAATTAAACTCATGTTGGAATTAATCTCTTGAAGCAATTTCTGGCTAAATGTTTTGACTCGTAGATCCATTTTACTGTGACTTTAACAATATCTTTAACTTTCTTTTCTTCTTTTCCATTACAGACAAAACGCATATATTTTTGGTCTCGGAACACACATATAGTGGGAAAGACTTTTCGAAACGTTCTTATTTCATTTTACCAAGATTTCTTTTGTTTTGTATTGCTATGGAGAAAGTAAAATCGTTTGGAAAATATAAAGTATCAAGTAAATCCAGACGTTCCATCATGTCATCCAAAATATTGTTTTACAGTACAACAAACTATATGTGTCAGTCATTTGCAATTGAAGTTTGTCTTTGTAGTTTTTAAGATAATTATAATAAATATCATAAATAGAGATATAAATTTTTACACATTCCAGAATAACGTAGCTTCGAAAGATTCACATTTGCGTGACTTGATTCTACTACCACTAGATCTTCACTAAATATTTGTTAAGCCTAGAAAGTCACATTTATTTATTCAAGACACACTCCACTCATTTTTAAACATGCTGATCAAAAATCGAGTAGAACTATAGAAATGGCAAGGATTTAATTGTTATTGGCTTAAGCGAATGTTTCTTAAAAGTTATCCTCGTCATCCATGTAGTCATATTGATATCAAGATTTAAGTAATTGCCATTCAGCGTGGGATGGTAATTGTAATTCTTGCTGAAATTACGTAAATGCTTTTATCCCATCACAAAGCAAATTTCCCATAAGTGTTTCTAGTGATAAATTTAAGAATTGGAGACTGTCAATAAAATTAAGAGGTCATAATGAAAGTTGGTGTAGTATTTAAAGTTTTGTGGAATACAGTAATATCAATATCTTTGAATCGTTCAATGCTTGCGCAGAGAATATGTCTATCAATTTTTTTTTAAAACCATGGAAAATAACTAGAATAAATTTAGGATGTTGGAGAAAAAAATACCCCACCCCCCAAAACAATAATAATATGCGTGGGTACATGACAAAACATATGTACAAAAGCAATTATGTAGTAGATCAAATTTTGCATAAAAAGTGATAAATTAGCTTAAGAATATGGTATTATTATATTTGAAGATTTATCATGGATCGATACTGTTTAAGAAAGTCTTAAATAATAAAAATTAATTAAAGTTGTTTGCTTGTGTTTTGTTTCTTTATTCTTCTTTTCTTTTAAAAAAGATAATATCTCGAGTGGATAGCATTACTTATGTATTAATAATGTAATACATAAGTAGTCATACTGATATTCACATTTAAGTAATAGCCATTCAGCGTGAGATGTTAATTGTAATTCTTGCTGAAATTGTGCAAATGCTTTTATCCCATCATGGATTACATTATTCATTATTTTTCCAGGTAAATCATCTTTAAAACCATGTCCAATAATTTATCTTTATAAATTCCATTCCTTTCCATTGATCAAAAGAAAGTTTCTGTTTATATGCATATATTTGATCTGGTAGTATATTCAACTAAGCAATTACTTCCTCACATTCATCAAGAACTTTTTTTTATCGTCCACTGCTTCCAAAATGTGTGGAAAATGATATCACCGTGTCACTAGTAGAGTACAATAATACATTCGATACCACCGTGTCACTAGTAGAGTACAATAATACATTCGATATCACCGTGTCACTAATAGAGTACAATAATACATTCGATATCACCGTGTCACTAGTAGAGTACAATAATACATTCGATATCACCGTGTCACTAGTAGAGTACAATAATACATTCGATATCACCGTGTCACTAGTAGAGTACAATAATACATTCGATATCACCGTGTCACTAGTAGAGTACAATAATACATTCGATATCACCGTGTCACTAGTAGAGTACAATAATACATTCGATATCACCGTGTCACTAGTAGAGTACAATAATACATTCGATATCACCGTGTCACTAGTAGAGTACAATAATACATTCGAGGCCAACTCAAGATATATTATTGACCTTACTTGTTCAACAACATTCAACGTATTGAGACCATAATGAAAATCAAATTTATCTTCTAATAGACTACTATCATCCAAGTGAGTTGTAAATTGTATTAAATCCAACTGAGTTATAAATTGTATTGAAGTATTTTCGTTGATGCTTTAAATATAGTTACTCTTAGGATTGCCAGCGGAATCAAAGTACTTTGTTACTGTGAACTGAGTTTGTCTGATATTACTGAAAATATTAAAACTATCAAACTATATAAGTTCATATGATATAGACCAATTTTTCGCATATCATACGTTTACGTTTTGCTCCTCCGATTCTTGACTTTGCGACATTTATATTCCGTAATTCATCCGTAAATAATTTTTCTGTAAAACTTTATAATTGGTTGTGAGGAATATCAAGATTGAGACAACAGACTGTTTCTATTCTAGAAGTAAGTATTTACCTCCAATATTTCCAAAATCTGATCGAAACATTTCTTCACTCTGTAGCTAAGGGTGATGGTCTTGCAATCATACTACACAGCATTTCACTCGTTTGATTTAGACTCATAACAATTCGTCTTTGTAACACTTTGAAATTCTACCGTTATGTTATCAATAAAAGTGACATCGAAGTTTACCATTCTTAAATTTAAAGATTGGTCTAGAACTTGACGTAAGCTGTTCTGGCGTGTATTGTACGCTATCTTTCCCGTACCGTCTGGTGTATCGTAGACCTTCGATTCTCCATAACTAATAATTTTAAAATAAACACAGTTGGGTGACCATCGTCTACGGTTCGCCTATGGTTTATGAGATTTCTCCAAATTGCGAAGCTTTACACCACAGCCCACATGCAAAATATGTAGTACAATCACCTTGTCCTGTGTAGTGAAAATCCAGCCTTTTTCAACGAATACTGTCAGGTGTTATTTATTTAGGCCAGTAAACAAAGCTGACAAGTCTATCTTTACTAAATATCATATCATCTAGCACGAATTGGAAACATTTCATATGATGCATATTGGCATTAGCTTCTAAATCCATATTTCAAGAGTCTAAACGTCCCTCAAAAACTGAGTTAAGGAGTTGCACACTCACGTTCAAGTTACATACTTTGTCAAATATGATATGTGGTAGCTATATATACTTCCTTCCATTTAGAATCATAATAGCAATTGTATGTTTTTCCTCGTTTTACAACTAACGATTACTTCTCATTCAGTAAACATGAAATTTGTCTCCGTTTTTGGTAGCCATTGTAATTCACGAATATCATCAAAGCTATCTTTAACATTACAGCTAAGCTTGTCGATTTGCGTTTGGGTCATGTCTTCTGATAATATATGGAGTATTGATATATTTGTCATACCACTCATTTCTATAGCAATTTACACCTCTTCAAATGCGAATAAACTTTGACTGAAATGTTAATAAAATGTATCGAATATTCAATCATCCATAATACGTAGTATATTGTATATAATTTTGCATCACTTGTGAAAATCCGTTCATCCGTCAATCCACGAAAATGGTAGCTTACTTCATTAGCAGTTTACCTGGTGTGACCTTTGTTTAACCTCATACCGTCAAAAGAAAAACGGAAAACGTGATCTTTGCATTTCCCATTACCCGAATACTCCGGCAACAATTCTCAGGCTAGGGATAAAACCTTTGAAGAATCCGGTTTGAATCTCGAAAATAATATATCTCCCAAGATACGGACTTTCAGCAAGTCGCTGCTCTATATCTTCAGCGTGTGTGAAGTCGTTTTTGGCTAGAAGCAAAATATATCTATCATAATTTAGTTTTCAAATTTAACATAATTTTTGTTGTTGTTGCTATATTTATATAATTAACGTTTGAATGCTATTTACAAAATTAGATTTCAGATGACTCTTATTGATGTAAATTGATATCGTCTCTTTGCGACCTAATATCTCTTATATATATATATATATATATATATATATATATATATATATATATATATATATATTTAAGTATATAGCAATTTGATATTCCATTAGTGTTGGTATGCAAAGTTCTGATCCGCACATGGCGTATAATACGCGAATATAAAGAATGTTTAAACAGCAGGCGATCACTTCTATACTCTCTAAATCAGTGATAAATTTCCACTTATTAATTAAAAGTGACGTAAGAAATTAACGAGAAAAATAATAATATTCCAGTTTCCTAAATTAAGTTGGCATGTTACAGAATTTGATCGAAATCTCTGCTCTCGTTCTCACATGCATAATACGAGGAAATCTGAGGAGTGTGATTTTGTTTGTTTGTTTGATTAGGATGTTTATTTTTCAGTCATATCGTTACGATGTCTGCAGTGAGGCAGTTTATAGTGATGTCGAGCACTGAGACATCATGCCGCAGACATGTAGCATGATGTCTCACCCAGTCACATTATCCTGACACCAGGCCGACCAGTCCTAACACTAACCTCTTAATGCTGAGCGTCAAGCGAGGCAGCTGTTAGTACCATTTTTGTAAGTCTTTGGTATGACTCGGCCGGGGATCGAACCGACGACCTCCCGCTTCCGGGGCGGACGCTCTAACCACTAGGCCACCGGAGCGGTTGAGGAGTGTGATAGATAAAAGAAACTTAGCTTACATCCAATAAACTACACAAAAAAAACTCGGTCGTCGCAACGGTATGTATACTCTTTCCATGGAATTTAAATGCAGTGTTCACAATATAAATGTTACAAAGCTTGACGAGATAATATGATACATTTCTTAGTTATGAGGCACAAACATAAATGTACTGTATTATGTTTAATTCTTTGTTTGTGTGTACTCTCTGTAAAACACACAGTAAGGTTCTAAAAGCAGACCATGAAATATCACCACGTTTTCATACTG
The DNA here is from genome assembly GCA_030141615.1 of Unio pictorum. NCBI lineage: Eukaryota > Metazoa > Mollusca > Bivalvia > Unionida > Unionidae > Unio > Unio pictorum. The sequence continues at coordinate 6,243,731 of JARLTB010000101.1, read as the reverse complement.
TGTTACTTGGTAAGACATCAGACTAATTAACCAACAAAGAAAATCTCTCTCTCTCTCTCTCTCTCTCTCTCTCTCTCTCTCTCTCTCTCTCTCTCTCTCTCTCCCATTGTAGGAAGATAGGGTAAAAATCGATGAAAAGGAGCGCAGAGAATTTTCGCCTGTCCCTATGAATGATGTAAAATTAAGTGAAACTGGCTGACGGATAGGGGCAAAAAGAAATGGAGAATAGAAGCAATTGTATTGTCTGTAATAATGCTGAATAAATCGTAAAAATGAATTATATCAACTGTAAATACATTTAAATATTTTAATTACCTCTTGTTGTTTCGTCATTTCGCTTAACGTTTAGATCCCACTCTCTTCAATATACTCGCCGGTAAGTGATTTGATGTGCGTTCAGAGTTCAAGAAGCAAAGTTTAATGTGTTTGTAGTACTCTTTTTTTTTTTCTTTTCTATTCTTATTGAAGCCATCTTTGGGTTTAAATCATACACGTGTCTTATAGTTTTGTTTAATTAAAATGATTGCAATAGAAGTTCAAAAAATGGAAAAGAAGCAACTTATCAGTTTGCAAGGGTGATGACAATATAGCCGCAAAAGGTAAAGAACTACATTATGTAGCGGACACAGTGGGCAGGGATTTGAAAAGTGCATTCACACCGTCAGTCTGTCTGTAATCAATCTTAACTCCGATGGCAATGCAATTATGTGTATTAGTATGAGATATAAATTTTAAAAAAAATATGTACCACATGAGCGCTGTATCATTAATATACCCCTCGTTGTATACACTATTCATTAAAATTAAACTCGGCAAGCCTCATTTTGTTAAGTGACAAATTTATACATCTTGTATATAAAAACTCAACGAAAATTAAAATATAATTAAAAAAAAAAAAAAACATTTTATACATAAAAGTACACACACACACATACATACATACATACATACATACATACATACATACATACATACATACATACATACATACATACATACATACATACATACATACATACATACATACATGACGGATCAATCAATATATACTGGAATATTCTCACGAACCGATCAATCAACATATGCTGGACTTTTATCACTAATTTTGATAAAACACTAATCTCCATTTATTTGACCTGATGAGGCTGATGTATAACATGTTACCCGCACATTCTAACCCCATAAGATCGGTTCGTAAACTCGGCCTTGAAATTATCTCATTTGATATTGGTGTAATTTTCACATTGCTTGTTTTAGATTTGCGAATGAATGGAAGAACAATGATGATGGAAACGACTATTCACACAAATGAATATGAAATCTTTGGTTATTTTGTAGCTGACTTTGAAGTCTTCGTTTGTTCATCATTTTCGAACCGAATTAGGCGATGCAGTTACGATATTCGGTGTAATGTTTATTCAATCCATGTTGATCAATTATTATTAATTTTGTAGAATAAATAAATAAATAAATAAATAAATAAATAAATAAATAAATAAATAAATATGGTTGAATTAATAAAGGTTGGCAATGCGTTCATTATAATGCCTGATGACATCTTTTGAAGCAGCTGCTCCGTTCTAAATCTCTGAAACCGTTGCTCTCTTCGCAGTCTCAGTGTTAATTTTTCACATCAAAAACCGTTAAAAACGATTTTTTGTTGCATGGCCAGCAATAACAGTAATACTGAGGTTAAATAATTCAGTCATTAAGTTTCTGCTTACTGCATCGGCAACCTCACATGCAAAGGACAAATCATGTGTAGAGACAGAAAGATTACAAAGATAACACCCACCAAGGCCACTGTCATATTATCACACGATAGCCAAGTGCGTCTGTCATAAATGCCCATTCATATACATTCATTGCCATTTACTCCGCGCTCCTGCTTAATGAAGGATATCGTCTTAAAAGTGTCGCTTGAACCAGCAATTACACAGATGATGTTTTGTTTGATCTGTCTGCTACTGCCTTACTTTTGCATGTGTGCAGCCGATCCGATTAAATTTAAAGACTGCGGTACGTATTTCAATCGCTTGATTATTGTTTGTGGCACAAATTGCCTATTGAACCACTTTTAGAATAATCGGTAGCAAGAAAAAATAGTTAAGTATTGTATATGCTGTTAATCGTAAAGTTTTTGAATGTAATAATGCGGATATATTTGATATTTTAATAAGCTAAGACTCGAAAAAAAAGATGTTTGATTATATATATATATATATATATATATATATATATATATATATATATATATATATATATATATATATATATATATATATATATTATCGATGAAAAAGTGTTTTTTAGAAGAAGAAAAAATGTAATAATCACGTTATTATACTGTACATAAAATGCTTGCTATAACATAATGTTTTCGTGTGAAAAGGTTGATATTATGTTTTTGTTAGTACATTTCTTGAAAAGGGTGATATTTTGTGTTTGCCAACACATTTTTTTAAAAGGGCGATATTTTGTTTATGTCAGCAGATTTCTTAGAAAGGGTGGTGATATTCAGTTTTTGTCAGCACATTTCTTAAAAGGGCGATATTTTGTTTTTGCTTGTAAATTTCTTGCGCGGATTGATACAGTGAGCAATATGGGAATACCATAACAACATGACTCAGCGCTCCATTTGATTTCAGAATGCAACATCATTAGGCAACATATTGTAATGCTTGTACGTTTGCGTATAAAGATTTGCTTGCAATTTTTGTTCACTTTTGCATTCCAACTTGAAATTTGATCGTTGGCAAGCTTGCAGTTTATTACGGTAACATACGCTACACACAATGTTAGATTGTCGCTTGATTTCGTTTTCCAATCGACACTTATCAATGTTTGATTTCTTCATCATATTCAGGCGTGATTATGATTGTGATGACAGTTAAAATAGCTGCTTAAACAATTTGAATTCTCTTTGTACTCACGAGTTTTCTAATTTAAAAACGGCATACCACTTGTCGACAGTTATAGCTATATATGCGTTGCCCTTATTATTGAACAGCGACAGGTCATGTATGTCGAGTCCCTGTCAATTCGCACAAATCATGTGGAAAAACTAACGCTAAAAATATTAAAACTTGTAGTCTGCTTTATGTTGCTTGGGTTCAGTTTTAAACATTCTTCACGGCGCCGTTTTATTGATTAAAGAAGTGTATTTTAGAGGGTCAACAGTCTTGGACACATTTTAAAATCAATCTATCCTGACGAGAGAGAGAGAGAGAGAGAGAGAGAGAGAGAGAGAGAGAGAGAGAGAGAGAGAGAGAGAGAGAGAGAGAGAGAGAGAGGGAGGGAGGGAGAGAGAGAGAGAGAAATTCCAAAAAATGGAAAAGAAAGTAGTTCCCAATGTGATATCGTAGCTGTGGCGATAAAGTAACATGTGTGTGTGTGTGTGTGTGTGTGTGTGTGTGTGTGTGTGTGTGTGTGGATTGAAATAATACAGTTGTCAGTTTGTTTGGTCAGTAATATTGATCTCTTTAGTACAAGGCATACTTTCGAACAGTTTTCTAGTATGACCATTTATGTCGTCAAACAATTGAGGTATATTTACACGGACACCGTGGCATTTACGCAAAACCGGGACATCAAACATATAATGTTGAATTTCTTCTATTTTTAATAAAGGTAACTTGAGGTTAAATTAGTAAGTTCCTAGGACGGTGAACTCAGTTATTTGATTTAATATTTGAGTGGGTTCGGTTCAAAGAGAGATAAAACAACTGTCACATTTCGTCCTATATAATTGGGAAGATTGCCGATAGATCCATTTTAGGCAACTAGTTCCATTTTAGACAACACTCTTGAGAGTCAAGTGCATACGAGATAAAAAGAAGATAAACATAGCACATCCTTTCCTAAACAGGAGATCAACACTCATTTTATCAGTTGTGTCTATCTGATTTGTGTCTATATTCAATTTTTGTGCAAAGAGTTTAAGTTCTCTTGAAGGATAGTTTTATTTGAGCAAATTAGAAACAAACAATTTAGCTTCCTTGTTATCTCTGAAAGTGCACGTGGTAGTTGGGTTGATAATAACAGTACGTTAACCATGCATAGTTTGCACTGATGCAACAGATGTTAATCTGGTAGAGTTTGACTAATTAAATGTATATTTGTTTAATTTGTAGGGTCATACTATAAAGAAACTGATAGCAAAATATATCACTTTCTATAAATAAATAAATGAAACTGCTATTATTATTATTATTATTATTATTATTATTATTATTATTATTATTATTATTATTATTAATTCAAAGTGGCTGCTAGTCGCTTTAATTTTTTGTGTGCGAAAAGTATAACATTGTGTTATCTTTTTTTAGGTTCGACTGGGACTCTGGATGGTGTAGATATATCTCCATGTCCAACACAACCCTGCTGCTTTAAACATGGGGACAATGCAACAGTCAAGATCGCATTCAAGTCAGGTACTTTACTTCCATGCTATGCGACTAAATATAAATAGCCATTTTAAAGATTTAGTTTGTATTAATTGGGAAACATATTTTCCATATCTTGTGACTCACAAGAGTTCCGTGCCACGAAATAAAAATGTACGTACAGATTAAAGTATGGTTGTTCATAAAGGTATACGTGGCGTTAAAAAAAAATACGATGTTTAGCTGATTTAGAGAATAATATCGTTCAACTATTTCATAGGCGATACGTCAACATCTTTTCTTGCAGTTCCCGCAAATTTGGATTCGAATAAAACATATGAACATAAATATTTCTTGATATGTTCTCAACCATAAGTGTTTGAAAATCAGCGAAAGGAAAACACTTTTTGTTTAGTGGTACGTATCATGAAATGTCAGTCTACTGCTTAGAACTGCAAAGATACAAATAATTCCTGGTGAAATAAGAAAATACAAAACAAATCAGCAATTATAGTCTCGTATATGTATGTTCCTTATATTGATTAGAGGAAACTTATTTGTGGCATTACCCTGTAGTGGTAATGACTGTTGTCTTGAGGTCATTGGAAACGGGGTGAGGTGGGGGGCACAATCTGAAGACACACTCTCACAGTACGATGACCAATATTGTTTTTGTTTTTTTTTTTGTTTAGCGCTTGGTATTGAAGTGAACTTATGAATTAGCATAGTTAAAACCCTTACAGTATAGTCTTAATTTAATCTTTACGAAACGGTTGAATTATTTTAATTACAGTACAAGCTTAAATTATGATCAACTTTATCCAATTAATTCTCTGTTTCAACGTCTTTTCAACCTAAAATCTTGATTATTTAAAGAACGGATTACATCAAATAACATTTTTTAGTCAATCATATCTTTCATTCCAAACTTTAATAGATTGAAAGAATGAGATAAGTTAATGATAAACGGCGGCATTAGGGCTTTAACATAATTTTTAACAAGTTAACATTTCTTACAGCTTTATAATCTCTTGTCGTAAGGGCGCGGCCATTCCTATTATGTGTCATATGCAATGGTTTAACAGCTAGTTCCTCTTATGTGAAAATATAACGTCTATTAAATATAGTGAATGCGCATAAAAATAATTTAACGGTCTATGGTAAATGAAGCGATTACTATCTATATTTTATTTAAAACACTATTCATTGAGTTTTTGGACTTTTTGCAGCATCCACAGCTCAGACCCTGAAGGCGGAGGTGTTTGGTATAGTAGCTGGCATCCCAATACAGTTTCCGCTTCCAAATCCAGATGGTTGCAAGGAATCCGGAATTGTTTGTCCTATTCAGAGTGGTAGCACCCAGACATACCAGAGCACTCTCAGTGTTTTACCACAGTATCCTGATGTAAGTATAGTTGATTCTAAAAGATGAATTAAAAATGCAAAGGGCATGAAAAATACATTTTTGATCGAAATACCCGGATATGTGACTTATGAGATTATTTATTGGTTCATACCCTGGCTATGATACACAGCTACAAGACAAATAAATGTTATATTTAACCCATTTTATCTCATATGTCTTTAGAATATCATGTACAAGTGCTCTAAAAATTAATTGTCGTAATGTTAGAGTATTTTTAGGTTACATTAAATAGTGGCGATGCTTTCGTCCATGAAATCTTAAATCAGCCGTTCAGAAAAATCTACGTTGTTTTTAATACTATTGGGATACTTGTGAATTTTTCAGATGCATTTTATTGCCTCAACTGTCTTCTTTTGATGCTTTAAGTAACTTTTAATATGTGATGAATTTTCTGTAGGTATTCATCAACTAATTGCAAAATTCAAAAGTTTGTTGAAAGAGCAAAAGGTTTGAGTTCGATGGTAAAACCAGAAAGAGCCAAGAATTTTAGGACTGTTTGCTCTAGTAGATGAATGAAATAAAATCATACATGTTAAATACTAATTACAACATAAATAAATTATTTACAAATTATGTGCTTTATAAACCATTCAAGAACAAATATCTGCTCCAAGTCGACACTTATGCCTTCAATGTCTGTGGCGGTAAAGGCTCTTGGAACTGCCAGATCCTTTAAGAATTTACCAGAGTATAATTCCTACGCTTTAGTTTTGCGTTTCATCCAAGACTGTGCTATTGGAAAATATGGGTATAGAAAAAATAGTGCTCATAAATCTTGATAAAAAAGACATAACATGTATACAAACAGCACATGAAATTCACGGAGAATTTGCGAAAGGCAAATATTTAATACACAGTTCCACCTGTTTGCGACTGTTACTAGAAGTATGTGTCCTTGTTTTGTCTTTATACCGATAAACGTCCATCACTTTGAAAAGAAACGGGTTAATGACCTGATTCCGCGCAGTTCACATAATGTCAACACGTGAAATTCAAATTATTCATAGGGAGAAACACGTACATAAATGTAACGCTACGAGATTAAGAAATGTGTCGATTGTAATTTATACTATACGTTTAATAAATAAAACATGTGCAGCAGAAACAATAAGCACTTAAATTGAGGAACTTTGTAATTAAAAAGCTCAGATCATGCCCTATTCGTTTGTGATTAAAAATCCCAGACCATCCCCATTTTTTTGTTTATGATTAAAAAGCCCAGACAATGCTCAACAGCCCAAAACCATGTCCATTTCGTTTGAATTTAAAAAGCCCAGACAATGCCCATTTCGTTTCTGTGGCGCGTTCATGCCTTCACGTGTTTCTTTTTTTTTTTTGCTTGTTTCTTTTTTTTCCCCTGGACATTATGATTGACCGTTCTTTTTTATTTAAGTTTTATACGTCAGATCTTCTCTTCAGGCATAAGCTACATGACCGGTAACTAATACTTACATTGAAATATATTTAAATGGAATCCCACTGAGCTACACAAAATAAACAATTCAACGCATTGAATGGAAAGAATAAACGTGATTTTATGACATCATTTAGAAATATGTCATCATATACCAATCTCTCTTATACATAACAACTGCACAAAGAGAAATAGCACAATCCTGAAATACGAGATTCCCAATCGGAATCTAACACATTTAATGACATTCCAACACACATTCATACTAACCAAATAATATATGGTTACTGGGGCGCCTATAGACTTAAAATTGAAAGTTCAAGCAGCAAGGAGGGTGAACAGACTGAAACTATTTCAGACAAACAGAAACTATTTCAGATAAAATCCTAAAGAATTTCAAACCGAAACTATTTTATGCAGACAAACCCAGAGACAGAGTCTCCAGAGAGAAGGATGAATGGTTTCTGTTTCACACTAAAAAAGGCTGCTACGGAGACAGTCTCCAGAGTAAATAGACCCCGGCGCCGATGGCGCTCCGGGGGGACAGACTGTTTTAACCGAATATTTGATCAAGTCCGATACGATATCTTGATCTAGGGTCATGCAAATTTATGGTTACAAATCCATGTGGGATTGACTGAGCGAATATTTCGTAGCGTATGTGCGTCAGTTCCATTAAATACAGCAATAATATTGCAGTTATCTCTGATCACTTTTGGTATTTGTGTATATCTCTGAGTGATATATATCACATCAGTAATTTTATGTTTACCTCTGGAAAATATCCTAGAGGGATTTTTTTTATTGTCTAAGATCACATCATCATATACGACTAAATTGCTAATATTTCCATCAATGACATCAATACTCGGTGCTTCCTCGATATCGGTTATAAATTCAATAATATCCTCATCGATTTCCAATTTTGATTTCTCGTTAAAATCCTTTAACACCTCGTAACAATGCTGCTCGTCTACACTCGGGGCTACCAAATATAGTTTATCCCATTTCATCCATCTCGTTATTAAATTAAGCAACAACTGTGTCTTGTGACTTCCAGATGGTCCAATTATAATCATACGAAACGAATTTGGTAGCGCTGCATGATGCTTAACTGGTTCTCTTGTTTTTGTCGCAGAAAAATCAATTATATTCATGTTATTATAAATAAATTATGGATCTATATTGTGTGAAATGTAGGACGCGTACACCAACAACTGACCCAACACCTACCACAACCAAAAATAACAGAAGCTATCACTGACAAGTGTGAACGATGTGGTATAAAAAAAATTAGATTTGTTAAAAAAGGGGAGGTGATATTGCAGCCAACCTAGTAAAATTACCAGGAACACAATGGGCAAAATATCCAGGAGAAAAACAACTTCCAGGGTATAGTTATTGTGGACCTGGAACCAGACTCGATATCCGACTCGATGATCAAAACCAACCCCAACCCGGTGAATATCCAATAAACGCTATTGATAAGGCGTGTCATGCTCATGATGTTGCTTATAAAGGCAGTAATCTGCAACACAGACATATCGCAGATGTGAAATTGATTCATGCGTTAAATTCTATCACTGATAAATCCTTCAAAGAAAAATTAGCTTCATGGTTGATAAAATCGGCGACGAAAAGTAAACTAATACTGTGTTCTGGTAATTAATAACAAGATGGAATCTATTTAAGAGGATACTGGAGGGGTAAAGCAGCAATCGGTAAACTCGCTAAAGCCGCAAAAGTAGAAAATACTACAGCAAAGGATTGGTTATCCAAATAGGCGATATGGCAGATTTATCTACCACCGCCTAAACAAATTAATTTCTCACATTTTGATGTCAGCGTCCCTAATGAGGTTCATCAAGCTGATATATTATTTATGCCGCATGATACTGTTTACAAGTATGCGCTAACCGTAGTTGATGTTGCGAGTAGATACAAAGAAGCAGAGCCGCTACCGACGAAGTCATCAACTGAAGTAGCTTCTGCGTTTGAATGGATTTATCGAAGAGGTCCTCTGCTGTGGCCAAATCTATTACAGGTTGATCCTGGCAAGGAATTTCAGGGTGCAGTGTTATCAACAATAAAGCATCATAATGTCACCATACTGCACTACATCGCGATCAGGCAATTGTTGAACGATTTAATCGGACACTTGCTGAGCGGTTATTTGGATACCAATACGCGAAGGAATTTATCCAGGATGCACAATCTCGTGAATGGGTGAAGAGATTACCAGGTGTAATTACCGCGCTAAATAATGAAATTACTCGAACAATCAACATGAAACCTAACAACGCGATTAAAAAGAAGTATATTCGTGAACAAAAACCACAAAATGATTTTTCAAAACAACCAATACTCAGCAATGTCACCGTGAGATATTTATATGAACCAGGAGAACTCGAAGTTGGTAAAAATGAGCTACTGATCCTATTTGGAGTGTCACCGCACAAAAAATTTCTAGCATAACTAGATCCACCGGTAGACAAGCAATCTATAGATTAGATTCAACTGCTCCTCAGCGCGGATTTACGCGTGAACAATTACAAGTGATACCCGAGGATACACAATTACCACCGCGTGGTCGTAACTAGCACCGCTTCATCTGTTACACTCAAGAGAAGTCAACATCACATTATCTCTGGTATGACCAACACTGCTATATTTTCTGTCTGCGGTAAATTGTCGGGGATCTTAATACGACCAACACCAACGCATTACACAATTACAACTCGCGCAGTGATTATTCTGTTGTTGTTTCAGCGTAATTATAAATTCAGCATCAATGTCAAATTTTCTGTTATTTTCTTTGTCCTGATGTTTATAACCAGTGAGTTTTTTTCTGATTATGTCATAGCTGACAATATCACTGATTGTGGTGTCATTAGCATCTAAAACAATTCTTCGAAGTCGATTTATTCTTCGTACTCTGGACACTGCTAAGTAAACAAGATTTGACCACTCGATGCGGTCATCTACGATCCAAACAATTGTTTCTTATATAGTCAATCCCTGCGAAGAATGTATCATCGCTGTTTCCATGGGGATTTTTCAGCACGCAATGCATCTTCGACGACTTTAATATCAACCAACACAATATCATTTAACACGAGAATTTGTTTTTCACTTTGTCCAGGAATATCAACTTCGATATTCTGTCTTCGTGTATCCGAAGGTCTATAACACAGCGGCACTGGAAGTGTTGCAAATTTTTCTTTATGCGCATTAAATAACCTCATCTGAAGTGTGTTTCTGACTATCTTTCTACTTGCCACTATCAAATCGTTTGGTCTCCACGCTTCCCAAAAATCATTTAATGGGGTTTCTGAAATTATTTCACGAGCTATTTCACACTGGATTTTATCCGGTTGTAATCTGATTAGTTATTTAAACTATTTTAATTCATTATCAAGTGATCTATGATCAGTACTAATTTCTTCATAATAGTCTACACAATTCTTCAACCAATTATGTGGGGATAAACCGACAAATGGTGGTGGTTGACCATGATCGCCACACATTATCACTTTTGTATTCGCTAGCAATAGCCAATCAAGAAACATTTTTAATACATCTAACGACACTGTGCATATTTCATCCCAAATGATGATTTCAGGAATATATTTCTCGCCCATTCGATCAGGAGTCCATGCGTCACCTTTCCATTGAAAGAAACTATGATAAGTGCACGCATTAACCCCCCGCTGTTTCATCTATCTTGCAAGTCTGTGTGTGTGTGTGTGTGTGTGTGTGTGTGTTAGCACAATCATGTTTGATTTTCCTCGAAATAATTCGATCACACGAGTCGTCTTCCCTGACCCACCATAACCGTTTAAGTAACTGGTTTTATATCTACATATTGGATCGGATATCTAAGATGCATTAGATAGTTCTGATATCTGATTATTTGTCAAGTAATTGTTTTCAATCGTAACATCTGCTGATTTAGAATAATCACGCACTATTTCCTTTTTTATTCTGTGTGATCCCCAACTCTCGTCAGAATTTATAAATTTAGCCACTGCTTCGCTGTGTTTTACATTTATGTAAAATGAATCAGTGGTGACTCTAACAGCGGTGTCAGGAAATCTATTTATCATCGAAAGTAAATTGATAGAAGCATAAGCCAGAATAGAAGCCCTTAAGTGTGTATACTGAGGATTATTTCGGTCGTTGTAAGTAACAACTGTACCGAATTTTGTTCCATCCGACAAGAAGGCGTCTTTACGATTGACATATATATACCTCTGGATGTTGTATCTGCGATTATAAAATCGTATTCAGCATCATCTATAATTAATCGTGAAGAATACCGTTTGTGGTCGTATTTTCCACCTTGGGTGAATTTACCAATTATTCTTCTACCGAGATCTTTTGCATGTTTATTTCTAACTTCAAAGATCTCCTTGGACCACCTAACGATATATTCCTCGTCGAGATCAGGAAATTGTTTATTGTTTTCGCTGATTATACTATCTAGACTATCGGGTTGTGGTTACCAGACCTCAGTTTGTTTCCGATATGATATAATTGCTTCACTGACAATCAGCGATATCAGCATTTTAGAATCAATCATATACCGTAATAACACTATTGGCATCCAGTGTTTTTCAGAGATGTGTCTACCAAACTAAACATAACAGCACTGATGAAGTCTTTTAGCGAATTCAAATGATACCACACGAGGGAATCCGGTTAGATCAAAATCGGGTAGTGACCCATTAATCGCAACACGGGTCATTTCGTGTGTGGGATGCCCAAATCGTTTAAAATACTCAGAGCATTCTCCATACCCTGGATAACACGCAAACATATCAACCGAAATAACACTTTTTGGGTCATATTTGGTATTCCATAATCCACCATGCCCATATTACACGCAGCTTGATTATATATCTGAGATAAATCCAGTTCTTGTTGGTCTCCATTGATTTCTCTTTCTCACGAAATGAGCTGCGACTGACGGAATTTTAAAACAGTTTGTTAGTAATTGTTGAAAAACCACGAGCTAGTTTTCTCATCTCGTTGTGAAGAGCTTCAGTACAATATATTTCGCCGTTAGGTCTTATAAATTGATCGAATTTACACTCTTCGTCTTTGAAACTATGAAATAAACACACTGACACAGGATCGTTTCTACTTGACTGATAAATAAAATCGAATAATTTCTCCTCCGGGAGGCATCCTCCGGAGGACTCCACGGGTAGATATTTTATGGTTTTATCCGATGGAAATATTGTAACCGCGGAGCTCCAAGCGTGTGTATTATGGTCAATAATTTTGATTGGAGATCCTCTCGATTTATATATCGATTCGTGTAATAACTCTCCTGTTATTGTCGTTACGGTTATTGGGAATATTAGTATCCTTTCTAACTCGGCTACATTTTAAACTGTAGCACCGCTCTCCTTAACTGCTAACTCCCATTCGTTTATTTTTTTGCGTCTTAGATCCGTCAATTTGTTTCCACGCAACGCATTTGTAAAATGCTATATTATTCGTTCTGCTACGCAATTCAATGACGAATGTTTCATTGTTTTTAATTTCTCAATAATCCGTTTGCCAATTAACAGATAGATCGCATAAACAACCGCGGTTACAGGATAAGCTCTCTCGTAATACGGTTTGTCAATCCCAGTCAGCATTCCTGGTTTGGAATTATGACTCACAGTGACAGTTCTCTTATCTTTCAGGATGGGTTCAAATTTGTCGCGTATAATCCCATTTCCCGTTTCTGAGCGGATAATGAATTTCACACTTAAAAAATACTTTTTCTGGTCAAGATGCGAGATTATCACTGCTACTCTTTCGTCGTTCATGGTAGCATCAACTTAAACATCAATTCGAAATGTTGACCAACATTGAGATGCTCCATCGCGTTTAAATTCATTAAATCCCTCAGGGATTTTACCTATCATGCTTCTATCACTTATTAGACCCTTATCAGGTATGGATTTTCTATCGAGATTGAATTTAGCATTTTTCCAGGGTTTTATTTTCGATAATCTCTCGAATTCCTTCATGCCTTCATGCTATAATTAAAACAAGTATTTAAATAAGGAATTATATATATAATGAATAATTGTAACCGTTTGTAACAAATCATGCAGAATGAATTCTGCAGATATCATTCACAAAGCGTACGGCGTGGAAGCTTGGACATACGATGTGGGGTGGGTGTGAGAGGAAACTCGCACTTGTGTCTAAATTGTGGTGGTAAGCGCTACAGAGAGATTAAGCGCTATTATGACAAGCAAATTAAAAACTCCGTCAATGACTCCATTCTAGACTCTGTCAAGGACAAAATCATAAGAACACATCAGGACTACATTGCTAGATTCTCAAGTAATAATTAAACCAAATAATTAATTAGACAAATAGTATATTGTATATAAATGAATCAAGAATTTCAACCACATCCCGTGACCATCATAATCGATGAAGCATCTCGTGATGGTATTGTCAGACACCGCAGACTGAAGAAACCAGTAGGGGCGGACGATGGCAAGGGATATTTAAAATTTAATACTGGTGGGAAATCCTATCTTAATCACAGAATCATATATGAATGTTTTCATGGAGTGATCAAAGACGGTTTTGTAATTGATCATATTGATGGATGTCCCCAAAATAAATTGGAAAATCTACAAGCTATCACACAACGTATATATATATATATATATATATATATATATATATATATATATATATATACACGAAAACGAATCAAAATTGACTCGTAGTTTTTTTACTTGATTCATAAATATATTAGATATATAAATAATTATATAATGAATTTCGAAAATATGAATGACATTATAAATGAGATTTCAAATTTGAAAAATCAAAAAATACAATTGTCGGATAAATTAGATTGTAATCAGATTCTCTATGATTTTAAAGATCTTGATGATAGCGCTAAGAATAATAAATATTTCTTGCCAAGCCAGTATTTCCAGATTAAAAGTATTCAGCATGCGGTAAACGAATCTTTGATATGTTGTAGTGATGTATTGTAGTGATGTCAACAAATTCATTCCGCTATTTACAGAAGTAGATAAAGTCAGAGTTTAACTCTGCCAACAATACCAGGTCAGACGTACAATAAATTCAAGAATTAAAACGATTAAAGATATCATCAAGCAAAATATTACACTTGAAAACACTGTGAATGATCATCACATTCCCCTACGTCCAACGTCGTATCCAAACACAAAATAACATACTACATGTAGATCGCGGTTATGGATTACTCACATGGAACGAATTTGTATGGGTTGAAATTCTATAGGTCTCCATTGATAAAATCACCGAGACAAAGTCTCTACGGACAGGTATGTGATTAATTATTTTTTTTTTTGCACCGGTGAACACGAAAGTAATATCGTTGAAATTCAAAAAGAATTTTCGGGATGGGTTAACTGTTTATATAAAAAAAATCCTAGGATTTTCCATTAGAAATTGCTAGTAATTAGAGTATCCATAGGATTTTTACATAATGATTGGAGAACAACTAGATTAGCTCGCGAGCGATTGGTCGCAATAAAGAAATTTATTCCTGTAAGGGACTCTGTCAGACAGAAATTACAAGCGAGACAAGAATTTCAAACTGGTTTGCAACAGGCACTGAACAATTATTTAAACCAGTAACCACAGCAACTAAGAGAGTTGTTACTGCTACTGAGAAAGGTTTACTGCTACTGTACCAGTACTTGAAAAAATAGCAAGGAGAAACTGAACAAACATCAAAACTGCTACAAAAACCTCCTCCTGGTCAGAAAAAAAAACAAAATTTACGCGATAGATTTTCGCCTGAGTTTTTAGCGCATATCGATAAAATTACAGACAGAGAGAGAGAGTTTCATGGTTTTGTGGCTACACGGTACGAATATGGAAATGATATGCTGAAACCAGATCAACGAGGATTTATTAAAACTATAGATCATTGGAGAGATGTACTTTATAAAATTAAAGCAAAAGAAAATCAAATTAATAAAAAGAAAAAAGATTCACCATATACTAGATACATTAATGATGTACTTGAAATATAAATCGGAATATAGAGATGGAGGAGGAAATGCGGCTAATACGAGAAGAAAAGTTGAGAGAACTACAAGAAGAAGAAGAACAGCGAAAATACAAGAAGAAAAACAAAGAAAAGAAGAATAAACGAAACGAGAAAAGGATGAAAAAGAACGAAAAAAAAGAGGAAAAAATGAAAACTACTTGAAAAACAGCAAAAATCTTCAAAGAAAATATCTTTATCTCAACAACAACCACCACCTGATGATTCACAACCACCTCCTGATGATAGTCAGGGTGCAACTGGTAGAACTGAAAAATTCGCAAGTGGATATCCAAGCGGAGCACGAAACTCTGTTTCAGGTAGTGGTCTTGTTCGTTATCCTAATAATATTCTCGGGGATATATCACGATTAGAAACTCTCGTAGGAGGGAAGCGAGCTGGAAATGACTCACCGGAATTAATTAATGAGGCAGCTGATATCTGCAGACGACTATTTGAGGGTGGTATCATGGATATTAGTGTATACCGAGAGTTTATTGATGAGCTAGCGGACGGTTACTGTAGTGATTGAATCATTGATGACATTTTGTTGAAAATCCAAAGGATTTCACGATTAGATAAATTTGATTTAAATAAGATGATCATACACTACAACGACAATAATCCAACCACGACCTACGTTGTAAATTCACGATTACCTGTTTATAGGGCTTATTATGGAGATGGTGTCGGTAATGTCATTGAAGGGTTATTTACAAGAATGACTTTAAAAATAGCGCCAATCGCAAAACAGTTACCGTTGAAAGCTATTGATGTTATTCGTGATAAGGATATTAACGCTGTTGGTGATGTTGCCGGTAAAGCATTTTCCGCTTTAAGAAAAACTATTAGCATTAGTTCGAAGACGAAAGAAACCACCAATGACGAAGTCATCAATAGGGAAACTACCATCTACGGAGATTATGCCTGCAAGTATTAGCAAAATAATAAATAACGCAGTTTTATCAAAAATTAGCATCGCTGAGCAGCGCTCAGGAAAATATTACTGCAAATATGATTGCGGGAAATGGAATGACAAGGTCATCAAGATCGCGACTTAGATCAAGAAATATATAATAAAATGTTCAAATCGTCCCCTCAGGAGCACACTCATATGATATTTGATCAACTCGGTGTTAATGAAGTCTCGCTGAGAATAAACGGACAACAAGAACCATCCGAGGATATTTTACTTAATTACGATCAAAACCAAATAGCACGCACGTATCATCGTTTGCTGACATTTATGGGACGCGATAATAATGTAGATACCGGTCTGCAAATATCAGTTAGATTTTAGAAAACTATATCCGATTTATTACTTTTCGTTGGAACATCTTGATTTAACCAGACAGTTCGTCGTTGACATACACTTCCGAGCTCGTGTAACCGCTCCTCCTGCTGGTGGTTAGAGAGCAGTTGCTGTCATACTCAGTGATAAATCAATGCTACTTGAAGGTGTTGGTGGATGGATGAGAGTAGTTGATGCGCCAGTAGAAAACATGTAAATGTAGACAATTAGATCAATCTCATATTAAAACAAATCTCATATAGTCGTGTTAATGTCACTCTGACTCCTGGTCAGATTAAAAAATTGCAATCGGATTCAGCTAAAAAATGTGGAACTACGATCTCGCTAAAACACAATCAGATGTCTGGTGGTCAAAATAAACTATCACTGACAGCTCGTCAGATTAAACATTTAAATGATGCTATCAAGGATAAAAAGGGTGTTCAGGTCACTCTTTCTGCGGCCTCAGCGGTGGCGAAAGCTGCTGCGTTAGGAGCCGTTGGTACAGCGGCAGGGATGGCACTAAAGAAAGCCACTGGGCGGGGATATAAAAAAAAGGGAAAGGGCTAAGACTACCAGGAACTCCGCACTCATGGTTCAGCGGAAACGGCCTGAGAATACCAGGAACAATTTAATAACTCGAGAACCTATGGTTCCCATGTAAAATTTTGATTTACTCGATGCCACTAAGAAACTAGCGATATAAAAATTTAGAGGTGATTTTATGAGATCAATTACCACAACAACCAAACAACACTGAAACCGGTATCATTAATCTCGATAACAGCATCGGACCTGGAACCCACTGGGTTTCATATGCGATTGATCCGCGCGCAATTGTTTATTTCGATTCATATGGGTTAGCACCGCCTAAAGAGTTTATGCGTTATATACAACAAGTAAACACCCCTCGTTGGTATTCCACGCTACCAATACATGACCGACCCACCAATATGCAACCTAGAAGTATTAAATGTCCTCGACGCTATTTCATCATCGGTTAAACCACCCCATAAAACCGTACACGAATATACGAGTAATCGCTTTTTTAGAGAGTTTAGAGTATAATGATTGATATTTGGGGAAGATCTCTATCAAGCCTGAAAAAAAACACCACGGAAATATCTGCAACCAAGGATGTAAAAAAAAATAATCGAAGATGAAATATCCGAGAAGCTAAACCTCGCAAGTGTTGATCCCAATGAAAGAGTCGTATTTCAAGATCGTCAGGGAAGATTAAAAACGAGTAATGTTTCCCTGGATGATATTTTAGTTAAAAAGCGCGACGCAGCTGAAAATACTATCGCGGTATTTTCCGATCAAGGTAGGCTCAAATTGGGTGTTCTCGTTTCAACGATCACATATAAAATATCAACACTCGATAACAATTTAAAGCTATTAAAAAATTACGTAATGAATATGTCGACCATATAATTGTATTTAATAAATTTTCTTAATTACAAAGAAATATAGTTGACAAGATTGATGCACCCATATTATATTTCTTTGGAAATCCACCGGTGACCATATCGAAGTTCAAAGATATAAAAACCGCTATCATAGAATTAGCAGCACTCCAATCCAAATATGAAGATGATGAGAAATTTTCAACTTTTCGTAAAAATCTCATTGAGAAATTCTTTGGAACCTCATTAGATAAAGTAGACATAAAACTCCTAGATGTAAAAAAACCTCCATCGATGAGATCAAAAAGACCATCGAAGCAATCCTCATGAGAGAACCAACAAAGTAGTATATACGATCCAACACGGATCATTTACGTGGACACCACAAAATAACATATTAAATATCACCGCGGACGTCAAGGGTATTTACAGGTTAACGTTGGTGTCGCCGACCTGGTTTAATATTTCATCGACGAGTTCAACCGGAGTCAACAATGTAATATCAACGATCATAGACAAGGATTCAACTGAACGATTCATGATAACAACCACCGATGGTAATCTGGTTAGGACACCAATAACATGGTACGCGGAATTTGTGGCGGATTTAGGTAAACAACTGAATTGATATTGTTTTATTGTAATAACAATGACATCACAACAATATCGCTATGATCAAGTCAGAGAATTTCAAACTAAGCTAAAAACACTCACCGAGGAGAATCAAACAAAAATATAAAAAAATATCGACGAAGGATTACCATCGTTGATGTAACCGTGTACTCGGTATCGAGTGTAATTACCGGTGCGGGTATAATACTATCATTGGTGACAATGATTGCCCCGATAGCTGTTCCAATTTGTATATCAGCGGCGACAACCATCGCGGGAGTAATAACAATAATAACAAAGAAAATATCATCGTGTTCCCAGCGTAAACTACACGACTACACGGTTAAATTTCATACGGTGTCCAACGCGTACACGCAGTTGTCTTCGATGATATTGTCGTCCGTCGACGACACATTTATATCCGACGATGAGTTCTCGAAGATGGTCTACGTTTATGATTCCACGACGTCAAAATTAGAAAAACAACACGAATATAATGGCAACATCGCAAGAACTACTTCAACGAAGAGTAGAAAATACAACCCCGGTGAAACCCACCATGATCTCAATAACCTCAACCGATCCTGAATTCAGTGTCAATTTCCCCACTGCGATTCCGGTGAAGGAGATAGCACTGGCAAAATTACGAGTATACCACAGTTGGCCTAATATTAGATCAAAACCATTTGGTGGTCAGCAACCAAATAATTCTCTGGTGTTTGCGAGTAAGAATAAACCAGACGGAACTCCAGACTGTAACGTTGTTTCCTTACCATCTGGGTCTTACTAAATCTAACATATCAATAATGAATTACAGCGCAGAATAAAATCCATTACGGGAAGAGAATCAAAAATCGCTATAACGGTTCATGAACCAACACAATCATCCGCGATTGAGATAAACTCATCCGGGTATGCCGTAGACATCTATCAGAGTTCTCTAAGAACTATACTAGGATGGCCTGAAAACCCACCTCGCACATCTTATCAAATACCCGAACCTAAAAAGTCTGATTATGTCACGGATGTACAATAATATTATGAAATCACCCCATCATATCGAGATGATGTATCTGATATGAAAAATGAAAAATTAACCGATAGATTTACATTTCTCAGTAACAATAACATGCAATGGGATTTTGTTTTTGAGAAAAAAATGATTCTTTTATTACTATTACAATTACGTTAAATAACATCGTTGATTATTTTATTTAGTAAAATATGTGAAGGGGATTTTTTTAAATTTTAAAAAAAACACTATGTCGTTCATATATCCAATATGTTCAAAATTCCGAAATTGACACATAATGAAGCATAGACTAAAACAACCTGGAGTATTTTTTTTTATAACTGCAGAGACCAAATCCAGAAATGAATACGAAATTCAGCTACGAAAAGAAAAGAAGAAAGAAAAAAAAAAACAGAAATATTTAAATTGGCTGATAATGTTGTTGTTTTTGTTGTAGGATTTCACGCCATTTTCAGCATAATTATAGGCTATACATGGCGGCTAGTATTATTGGTGGAGGAAGAACCCGGGGAAGACTCCCGGAAAGAACCACCGACCCACGAGAAGCTACTGGCAAGCTTTCTCACATAGCTACATTAGCCGAATCTTAGACTCGAACCCACGCAGACAGAGGTGAGATTGCAGTGATCCGTAACGGATAGCGCTTTAGACCACTCGGCCACTCGGGGCCCTTGGCTGATAATAATAGTAACAGTAAATTCCAAAACCTGTATGATATTTAGCGCGTATACAAAATCATCCATACTATTTTATTACAATAAATCGCGTTGAAACAAAACTTAAAAGTAAATATAACATTCGAACGTGAATGGTTTTGTCTTTGGAGATTATAAAAGATGCAAAAATTGTAAGCAACTGCATAAAAGATGAAACATTAAAAGTTGTATCAAATAATAATAATTAAAGATTTCATCAAAATTAAAAACAAAATTTTCATTATAATTTTAACAAATTAGCAATATATTAAAAATGGAGACAACAAAACAAAAGGCTTTAATAAATCGGGGATTTTTCTTCGTGTTTTACCTAATTCTTTCTTCCTCCACCAAATATACTGGCTGCCATGTATAATCTACCATGTGCTGAAGAGTGGCGTTAAACCCACAAAACCAAGATATACTAATAAAATTAACATTCATCGCGATGTATGTATGTATGTATGTATGTATGTATGTATGTATGTATGTATGTATGTATGTATGTATGTATGTATGTATGTTTACGTTGTTACGTGCTTAGGCTCGAATAAACAGTAACATAGAAAGAGTGAAAATAACAAGCTTGTAAAAACTTAATAAACAATTTATTGAGCACAAATATTTTCCAGAAAAGAAAAATAAACTTACGGGTTTAAGAATCAATTCCAAATTTAATCCAAAAATAATTCAAAATATTATCCACTAGAGAAATTGCAAAAGTCCTGGTAATAAAATGTCCAAATAATTCCAAGTTCAAATACCAGCGAAGTATCCAAGATGGAAGACGATGTCACTTAATGAAGTCAGCTCTTGGTAATAAAATTCTATGAGCACAATTCTTTTCCAGATAAATAATAAAATAATTCCTCTTGATCCAAACGAATTGACATAATTTCCAGTACAAGGTAATTTAAAATAACTCAAAACAACACAACTTAATATTCTAAAAGCCCAAGTTCAACTCATTAGTTCGCTCTCAAAACATAATTTATATACCTGTTTTTACGTAAACAAGAAAGGGGTCAGGTGATCTTCTAGAATCTTTTAGAACAAATTTACGTTCAAAAACTCACGTACCCACCGTATGACCCAACTAAAAATAGAAAGATGTTTATACAAAGCTCCATAATGTCCTTGGAACCAACCAATCATTTTAAAAGCTTGTTTACAACTCTAAAGCCAGGTCAGAAATGAGGTCAACACCTGGTGTTTATTTTGTAAAGTACAGGTCATCTCCCAATGAATAAATCTTAAACTTAAAATGTCAAATTTGAATCTGACAAACAAACAATAAAAATAAATATAAATGACTTATATCAAATATACGTAACAACGTATTGTGCATAATATACGAGTGGCCATCACTTACTCATTTTAACTCTATTTTTCTCGAGTGGTCTAAACCATTCATCGTTCCGGATCACAGCCATCTCACCTCTGCGTTGGTTCGAGTCCAAGGCTCGGCTAATGTGGATATGTGAGAAAGCCTGACAGTAGCTTATCGTGGGTCGGTTGTTTTTCTCGAGTTTTTTTATTGTTCTTCCTCCACCATTTATAATGACTGTTATGTGTAGTCTATCTTATGCTGAAAAATGGCGTTAAATCCTACAACAACAACAAAATTCTTTATCTTTTTTTGTTTTGGATGTGTGATAGTGGGAAGTAAGGTTTGAGTGTTTGTTTTCTATGATCCTCAGCTTGCTCCTTTACCTTCTCCATTTTCTTTCTTTGTAAAAGTTTGCAAGTAGATAGTGATTCTGACTTATCCCTTCTTCCGACTCAGTTTGGTTTGGATATGAGATGTTAGTTAGTAATAATGTTTGTTTTTGTTTACAAGTGTTGTAAATGACCCTCGCCTATCCTCGTTCCATCCATGGCTGGCGTTAGGCCGATTGGACCGATTTGGCCCAATCGAGCCCGGCGCTCACAGGGCTTCACGCATTAGTCAATTTTTAAAATATATTTATAGAGAGGCAGTAATGTCAAAGTTATGGACGAAAACTTTTAGTTTAATTCCGTATAAAACTTGTACCCCACGCATAAATCCAGATGGGCCCGCCATAATGATCCAAATCAGTCCCCGCGTTTGCAAAGGCCGATGCTAGTTCCATCTACTGCTGAAAATAAGAATCTGCACCAGTTTCTAAATTATAGTATTATTTTACTCTCGGTCATTTCAGTACAATACTTTGATGTTTTTAGCATTCAATAAATGATACTGTTAATTTTAGCCTGGTCCGTTTTTCTAAATATGATATTCTTTTTATTTATTTTAAGTTACTTCCGTGCCAGTTTCGGAATATTAGTATAACATTTTAGTAAAAAAATATTACGGCCGCTTTTTTGTTTTTGTTACTTTTCGTGCCAGTTTTGAAACTTTTGTATTACAATAGGTGCAGTCATTTTATTAAATAATCTCTTTTTTTTTCTCCACGTCTACGAATCTTAATTTCAGTCAAATGGGTGGCATTTGGGCTATTTGTTCCACAGTTTTTAAAGACAAATCCACACGCTATTCACAGCTCATAATCTTTCAGAATATATCGCAGCAAAAAAGGCTATTTTTAATCCCAGGGTCATGTCAGCCATACTACGATGTTCCGTATTTAATACACGAGCAATTGACTGGATCCTATCTTATATTTATTCTCACGAATTTCAATCCCAACAAAAACGGCAGAAACTTGATTGTGTCTGGAGGCACAGAGACTCTTGCAACATCGTCAGGTTTTATACTCATTCAATGCAAATAAAGAATTCCTTCATTTTTCTTCTACATGTTGAGCAAACTCTTGGCACTAAAGCCGCTTTAAGTAAAGATCACAGTACATGCAATCTAAATTGAGTGTGACGCAGTTATAAAAAGCAAACATTTTTCTCCTTGACTTTTTACCACCAAATTTGCATTGCAGTAGCAATAGTGTTATCTTATCCAAGAAAAGTAACCCACTTGAAAAGAAAGTTTGTTTTCACTTATATAACTGCATTACGGCCGCCATTTTGAATTTCTCCTGTTTACGTGAACTTTACTATTATGCGGCTGTGACTTTATATCAGCAAGTTAATAAGGATGTATTTTGAATTGTCAGTGTTGAATTCTCATTGTGTTCGATCTCCAAATAATACATATTGATCCAATCTAAGATGGCCGCTTAATGTTAAATTCCCCTTGTCCCCAGAGTCATCCAAAATGTTAATTTCCCATGTCTTCGGAGTGACCACAAAGTTTTAGTTCTCCTCACGCCCATAGCGATCCGCAATATTAAACTCCATTTTCCCCACTAAATGACCAAATATTAAATTTCTTTTGCGCCCACAGTAAAGTCAACTCTATGGATGTTTTGAACGTTAAACTTTCCTTACCCCCGTAATGACTTCTTTCCAAATGTAAGCGCAATGTTAAATTCTCTTTGTTCATATAGTCAAACACCGCCACCCCAATTATATATATATATATATATATATATATATATATATATATATATATATATATATATATATATACATATATATATACATATATATACATACATATATATACATATATATATATACATATATACATATACATATATATATATACATACATACATACATACATATATATATATATATATATATATATATATATATATATATATATATATATATATATATATATATATGTGTCTGTGTGTGCATGCTTCTGTGTTTGTTTTGTCTGCTTGCGTGAATACTAAGATGTAGGAGCAAAATGCACAATAGGATTCCATGTCATAATATTTTGTATACTTTATTTCAGATTCGCCTGATTGTCAAGTGGGATTTGAGGGACGAGATGAACAATTTGATCTTTTGCATAGAGTTCCCGTTAGAAATCATAGATTGATGAATAATAATGGAACAAATGGCAATAACCGTCCTTCTCTTGCTCTTCTTTGCGACATTTTGTGGGAAAAGATAAAATCGTACACTTTGTATTATGTTGCAAATGATATGATACTACTATTTTCCGAAATAAAACATTTAAACTTCAAACGCACTCTCCAAAGTATACGTATATGTTATGTAGTGAGGGTTTTTTTTGCGAGCTCATTACAATTTTACCTAATTTAAAGCCACAAGTTCTCTACAGCAATCATAGACTGATGAATATTAACGGAACAATTTGCAAGTTGTCCTCTTCCTCTCTGTTGTTGACTCGTTTGGGGAAAAAGTTTAAATAGTACATTTTGAAAAAGGTTGCACGTGATATGATTATACTCTCCTAAGAAATAAAACCCAGTCAAATTTCAAACACACTCTCCAAAGTTGGTGTAGATTTATAGCATATGCAAGTTGTTTTTTTTTGCGAGCTCTTTACAATATTGACCTTTTTTTCCCTAGCGATGGCTTTTTAAATATTCAAAACAATAAAACAATAAAATTCACAGTTATCAAAACCATTTTTTTCCCTCTTGGGATTAGGAGAGGATAATACTCCCAATCTGAATGTATGATTTCTGTAACCACTTTGTAACTGACAGCTTGTAACGTCAGAATATGGAGCGCCCATCACATACATTGCATTGTTAATATATGAGATTCTATTACGCAATTGACCCAGAGTTACAACCAAACTTAACGAACATTTTGTCGGTATAATACTAAGTACAAATATCAACTCGTGAGACGAGTGACCGCGTACAGTTAAGCTCTATTTTCATATTTACATTTTGGATGCAAGTTGGTACGGTAGGGATTTGTAAATGCTGTACGTTAGCTATAAACGAAGATACGAATTTTAGAAAACCTCGCAAAAAGATCGTTAACTAGTTCTCTGAAACTTTGGTTTCGTATGTTTAGTTTAGTATGCCTGTTTTATAATATAGGATTTGTAGGTCGCTCTCTGCAGTATAGACTTAAAATTACACACCACAAGACCGATCCAGTGGCCTAGTGATTAAAGCGCCCGCCTTGGATGCGGAGGTCGTGGGTTCCATTCCCAGGCGAGTAATACCAAAGACTTACAAAAATGATAATAACAGAGTTTAACGCTTGGCGCTCAGCATTCAGAGGTTAGTGTTATGTCTGGTCGGCCTGGTGTCAGAATAATGTGATTGGGTGGGACATCGTGCTACATTACCCGTTAAAGAGGATCGAAGTGGTTCGACGGGTAGCGTGCGGGAGTCATCACCGAAAATATACTGGTTCTAATAGAACCATCCGGCAAGCCTTGTTAACTACTATGGTGTTTCCTTGGGCAAGGTACTTTATTAACTGTGCACTAAATAACCTTCCTGTGTTGCTATGTCGTAAGGTTATTTGGGTGTTTTTGCATCTATTATAATGTTCTTACAAAGAGTGAGTACATTTGAAAATATGCATTTAGAATAAAGACACAGTGATATATTTTAAGAGTGTTCTTAAAACTCCTAAAGGACACGCTGTACTAATTATATGGAAGAACTGTGAATCAGTCCAGAAATGGGTAAACAAATAACAGAGTATATACGGGTTTAGTGGTCCATAATTGGTTAAGAATGAAAATATTTTTTTTGGGTACAAATATCTTTTGCGAGCTTATCCTATCTGTAATTTTAAAAAAATATTTACAGTATTCTATTGATGTAATTTTAGTATTTTTACAGGCTTAACTTAGGAGTACTCAATAATGAAAGCAGCACCTGATTGATTTGGTGCAGAATCAATAACATGTGTTTCATGCACATGTAGATAAAAAAAAAATGCCGCGGCTCATTTGGTGTTCTGCACACAAAAAACTTGCACCATAGAGAGTTGTGCAAGGATAAATAAAGATCTATTCATTAGTACCCAGAAATTTTAAGTTATTGAATTTTGAATATGATGGTGTTTCCATGTGTTTACAAAGAGAGTTGGTACCGCGAGTCCTTAATCTCTATACATACATATATATATTTAGGAGTATTGTTGCCTATAAAATAAAGGGAAGCTACTCCTACACTACTAACACAAGTTTGTTGCTATTATTTTGCGCACAAAATAAATCAAGATTAAAAAAAAAATTCCTGTGTATTAATTTCATAATAATAATAAAACTTAAGAAGAAAATTAAATGCAGGTAAAATAATTGACTACAGACTCTACGATATCTGAAATAAACACATACATAAAATAGATGTAACAGTTGTTTCATAAGATGATACTCTAAAGACTGGTGCGAAATTAAATGTTGCAATTAAATACGAGAAAATGAAGAATACGCACGATTGTAATTAAAAAACCCAACACATTATATTAAGTCACATAATTTATATCCATCATGTGATCGACACAGCAAAAAGCTCATTTATTACACATGCGCAATCAATCCTTTGCCCCAAATTTTGTCGAGGTATATAAAATTACTATATTCATATTTCTGGATGGACGGATTATCTAATAAATTCATTTTAATTGAAAACCTGACAAATACAGAAACGTTAAAATAATCCTGCTAAATATTTACAAGCAAAGAACAAGCTGAAGCTGTACGATGAGTTTAAAACAGATAAAAAGGGATATGTTAAACAAATTTAATGAAACCATTTTCTCTCACTCCCTTTCTTCTTCCAAAATATATCAATTCTTTTTGTTCTCATATAGTGCTGACTGATGAAATTCAGATCGAGGGTAAAACTGATTATATGGATGAAACATGACCCGCCCGACCCCAACAAGAAGTTTGCCCGCTTCCAATAATACGGAGGCGAGGATATGGTAAACAATGGAATCAGTTTATTTCCAGCAATGTAATGAAAGATAGAAAAAGACTGCCAATCTCTTGGATTTAATTAATTTATATATAATTTTTAAAAGTGTAATCTTACTAATTATGACAATTATTTCGGCAGACTGCTTAGTTTTCTCAAAAGCTATTTTTTTGGGTGCAAAATCTGTGTAGTACTTTTTTCTGATGCATTCCTCCGCTCTGTCATTGATATCGGTCCTTCATAACTTCAAACTATGTTAGATTTTTTACAGCTTAAATTAAATTGCACATTCATTTATAATTTGATCGCTCTGATACGCAAGAACGACATGGTTCCATCTCTCTTTAACACTTCACTCAGTAGACTGGGATATACAACCTGTATCCTTTATATTATTGCAAGTCTATAGTATTTATGTTTTCTTTGTTAGATTTCCTTGAATCTTTTTCTTTCCACGCTTCTTTGCAAAACCATTCAACTGGAAAACTCCACTGATTATAGGAGAACCCATTTATAAAGAAATTCCAAGGCCAGTGAAATATTTCTTTTTTTGTGTAAGTAAAATTTTGTTTAAAAACTAATAAATGCATACATTGTAATGCAACTAGTCCTAAGTTTAAACTGTTTTACCCGGAATTCGCCAAATTCGAATTCATATAACTGAATTGTCATCTTTAAACGAATCAACTGCGAGAAATGGAATTATATACGTATGCACATTTTCTCAGATACATATGACAAAGGAAGTCGGGGGAAAAAAACAATTTCAGTTCAATACTATGCCATATATTCAGTTTTTAAAAAAATTAATAAATATTCTAAAGGACTTGTGGAATATGTGAGACATGATACTGCATTTGAGGCACGTGACTCTGTAACTGGGCGACGAAGTCTCGTGCAGTAGTGAGGGCTTGATTTGGGTGAAGGTGTACAATCATGATAGTTGGGGTTCTCCATGGGGGTAGGTAGACGCCCAGTCGTAACATTCTTCTGTTCACTACTACTGGCATCGCTGTGGTCACTTTCCATGTCTGTTGACATCTTCCAAACTAAAAAATAAATGTAAAGAATCTAAGTCGTGAAGACCGATAGAAGTCCATCTCCATCTCTATACAAGTTCTACTCAAGTCACACTTCGTAAGATCACTACCAGTCCACGGAAACCTTCGATAGTCGCGCTTGACAAGATCTTGCGGACTCACTTTTGCATTTACTTCGACAGTATTCGATAGGAATCAAGTCAGCAGCTTAAGACGACCGTACAGTACAGCAAAGACAGTACAATGCCATGGCATATAAACAAGCGGTGAAAAGTCTGCAATGGCACGCACAAAGCAAACCGCGAGAAAGTTCACTGGAGAATTGAACTAGCGGCACGTTTTCACAGCCTGGCGGAGATAAATGGATAGATAAATATACTGAGATATACAAACCGGAAACATTGCAACTAATATTCTCAAAACCTTAAACAAACTAAGTGCACGAGACGCACGAGCAAACAAAGATGGCGAGAAACAGAATTGACTGAACTGGAAAATTTATTTTGATACCGAGAGAATTGATACAATAGAATAATCATACTTGAAATGTTCATATAGAAAGGGAACACAAGAAATAGACACGACAAGAACACCGGTAAATAAAAAACCAACGAGTACGGTGATAGCAGCTTTACTCACAAGGGAGGGGGAATTCAAAAACCTAGCCGACAGCTTGAATATGAAGGGAAAATGAGGATTTATAATGGCCAAAATGGACAGAATCAATTATGCCATACGGGGAAATAGAAATTACAAGAAAAACAACTATCATAAAACACCAGAACCATTTATGAGGAAAATCAAAAAGATAACAGGGGAACTTCATATACCCATGGAAATTGCACTGGAAGCCATGGTAAAAAGCGTCCAACAGAAATTCCAAACCAAAGTAATAAGGGCGAGAATGGACACCATCCCTGGATTTACACTAAAGAACGGTACCATAGTACTGGAACTAGAAAGAGAAAAAATATATACCATCAAGAAAATGTACTCTTTACACGTTTTTGTTGTTGTTACAAAAACATGGTACAAAGGATATATCCCAAGAGGTGCCAAATGCAACACGAAATTACAAAACAACAGCAAAAAGTACAAGAGTTATACCACATTAATGAGTTAACAATATTCCCAAAACAGATAAGACAGTAACATCAGGAGAAAAAGAAAAAGAGAAACAAGAACATAGCAAACAACTCATAAAGAATTGGATAAACAACAACAACAACAATTATTAGGAAAAGAAAAACGGACACGGGAGCGTAGACAGCAAACGATCCAACAACAAAATAGCAAACAACAACAATCAATAGGCAAACAAAAACAGCAAAAACAAGAACCGTAAGAAAAACAAAAAGAAGCACAAGAAAAACAACAGAACCAACAACAAAAGCAAATAATATCAACCGTTAAGGAAATAAGAGAACAACAACAAAAACAAAAAGAAGTAATACAAGAAGAAAAACAACAACAAAAAAAAAAGAAAACCTCAGAGAAAAAAATAACAGAAGAACAGAGAAAAGAACAGAGAACAAGGATAAAGAAAGCGAAATTATCAAGACATTATTGTAAAAGACCTATCAAAATCAACATCGGAAGAAAGGGGAATAAAAAGGAACAATTATTACAAACTATCATACGATGAGGAACTAGATGAAACATTGAATGACGAACAGTCTTACTGAATCAGAAATTGTGTTTGACAAAAGGATCTAAAAGGACAAATAACTCATATAATGAAGACAAAATCCACACATGTCCCCAAAAATTATATTAATAAAGAAAATACACAAACATTAAGACTGTAAAGAATATAGTAATCACTTTTAAGAAAACGTTAAGCCTTCGGGTAAAATTCCAGTTAGGAAGGAAGGCTACCTTGAATGGTCTGGATAGATCAGGCTAAGCCCCCCACCCCCACCCCCCACCCCCAACAAAGAAAAGACATCTTTTGCATTATATATAATAAGAAACATTAGCTCTTTGGCCCTTTTTTATCGACTGCTAAAATCGGTAAGACGATTGCGCTTTTACCGAAATCCATATGGAGATGAGTACTTTTTATTTCTAAACACACGTGTCAAAGAAATCTCACGTTATATTAACAGCAACTATCAATCGAATTACCTTTACAGAGCCGCCATGCATTAAAAAAATCTTTGAAGAACCGATTGTTTTGATTCAGCTAGCTGGACTCATTTAGGAGCTATTCGTGGCTAGTCTTGGACTCGAAGGTCAGCTATACATACAAATATTACTGTTAAAATATAAATATTGATTCTCATTTGTCGAAACTTGCTTCTAATAGTAAATATTGACGTTAAGGCGCGATTCAACCTTTACATCGATCACAAGCTGGAAATGACATATTTGTAACTATATTATGAGAAATAAAAGATCGATAAGCATAATAAAAACAATGCAAGCCGTTATGTAATAGAAAATTGCGGCATATATAAGCTCTAAATAAAAGTATTGATACATGTATTTTGCTAAGATCGCCGAGTATTAAACTTGAAAAATATAAAACATTACGATATTCTCTCTCTCTCTCTCTCTCTCTCTCTCTCTCTATATATATATATATATATATATATATATATATATATATATATATATATATATATATATATATATATATATATATATCGGGGAAGTGGATTTCTAATCTCTTGAAGTATGATCGAAAATTTCGAAAATATAAGACTAATTCATGTAGGTCTAACAGAGTGAATAAGTTTTAGCCAGTTCCAAAAGTATGAAAATGCAGACTGTGCAGCATTCAAGGTGGAAACATAACACTTTTATTAGATTTCTTTGTTGAGATGCACCGACCAGTCACATCAGTAAGTTAAATCACTGGCATGGCTTTTAATTAATTAAAAATTCGTTTAGATGTAATCAGAACTTGAATGCGTCGTTTGTTACTTTGACATGATTTTTTTTCGCCACTGGGAAGCCGGTATATTATGAATAAGACCCATGAGTGTAGTCTGGCTCTTCCAATATGATGACACCAAGGTAATTGTTTCATTCAGTGGCACCATAACTGGAGTAATGAACAGTATGTTCTTCAGAGAATTATGAATTCAGACTATTCTTGACTAAAGTCTTTTCATTAGAAATAAGCGTGATTGCTCCATTCACAACGATACAGCTATCCACAATAAGCCTCACGCTAGGGATCATAGTCTGGTTATGTATTATGGAAGATTAAATTTCTGGCTCTGAGGGCTTGAAATTCACTAATTTCGACAGTTAAAACATCTTCGGACAATTACAAATCAACACTCAACACAATCAAGAAAATGGAGGGGAAAAAAACTTTGCAGCCATGCTTCTGTGCTGCTTACGACACAGAAAGAGTAAATGTACTTAGGTGCAATCTTAGCTTTTCATTAAAAAGTCGCGAATAATTAAATACCAGTATGATAGCTGCGCATTTGCGCGCGTGTGTGTGCGTGTGTATAGTGAATATATTACATACACCAATGCATGACAGAAGTCCACAGCAACAGGGCTTTCTCATCGTGACCTTGCTTTCGGCTGCCGTGCCGATATTTACGCTTAGTTCCACACTCTCGAAACATTCCAGCGGGATGTTCTGGAAGTACACGTTGTTGCACTTGGACAACTCCATCTTGTAGCCGCCCGTGTATTTGGTCGGATCTCCGAATTCAGATAGTTTAGCGTCTACAAATGATTCAAAGAAAATTATTTTATTGTGTGAATCTACTTATTGTTAAGTGAGAGCAAGCCTATTCACGGCTCTTTCCCTCATTCTTTTCCATAAAAATGTTAGAGATACCATCTGTAACAATGCTCTCTGTCTTTCCAACTTTGTCAGTATTCCACTCTCAACAAAACTCGGATATCAATAGCAAATATTATCCTTGTATTAGAATCTTCGACAAGTACAAATTAAACGCGTTTTTAATTAGTGAAATTATATGCACCACTTTTTGATTTTCAAAAAAAAAAAATATAGGTACTGGGCATAATGAGCACGCTTGAATTTATATTCTTTTATTAGACTTTATGGAAGCAAAAGTAGAAAAAGACAAATTTGTACCATATATTCGCGATTTCTTATTAGCAGGCATAAGGAATTCAGTCCTCTATACTATCTCGGTCCACCTATGTGCACTAAACCATTTAGGACAGACTAACACACAAAACTGAGACACACAAAAATGACATCTAGCTCGAATTCGACTAGTGTTTAAGTATAAGCTTTAGTTATCATGAATGTGAAAGTGTTTAGTTGACAAATTATTGGATATTTGCATATAACTTGAAAATTTGTGCCCCCTCCTTCTGCCAAAATTCCGAAACAGACATCCCAATATCAGAGACTATACTATTGTGTGCCTCCTTCTTTAAAGGCCACCCTTCCACATTGCACGGGCTGTGGGGACGGTAGTTACGCTACTGTACACCCCTCTACACGCACATTTTGTGTTGTTGAACAGTTATGAGTATGATTATTAGAATGCGATTTATATGCCGATAATTGTAAAATCTCTTTGATCTTCATATTATATGCAATCCACATTTTGTTTTTAGTTTAAGGTAGGATTGCATTCTCTCAGATCTACCATTTATCTGTGTTTACACTTTCCAAAGGAAACATGTTATTCAAGTTCCAGGGGTGATTAATATGGTAATTTGATCAGGACACAGCAGTAATTTATCTGATGAACTATACAGATGAGTGCCATGTGCATGTAAACACGTCTATAGATCAGATATTTTTAGACGATTGTTGCATTACTATAATATAAATCTTTGCCTTTAAGATGTGTGTGCGTGCGCAGGTGTGTGTATCCAAGGTATTTATTAACTAATGTAATTTTATAAATTTCATGCATATCAAATGAGAATACATGTACATAAATACACTTTTATAATGATTACCTTTTCAAGCATTCTTTTAAAAATAGAACATACCACAGGTAAAAATGAAACGTATAATTTTTAATAAAAAAAATTCCAACTCAGATCTCATTAGCAACAGATACTAAATAAGACGGAAAGACAGTATACATGGTAAGTAAATTATGGATGTGTGTGAGGGATTGCCTGGGTTTGTGTGTTGTGTGTATCCAACGGAATGTATTAACTTATGTTTTCGAAATTTCGTGCCTAACTAATGACGATAACATATGTAAAGGAACATACGTTTATCAAAATTACCTTCCCACGCAGTCTTTTGAAAACACTGGTTGAAGCGAATCGTATATTTTGGATTCCAAATTCCAAATTCATTTGCAGCAGCTACTAAATACGATTTTAAACTATAAAAAAGCAACAACAACACTCAGGCTATTACTTACTTCCATATACCAAACTCTGTATAAACTCATTTAACGCATTTAAATGAGATATCAATTCATGGTTGAAATAATTATGTTATCCTTATGTATGATAGGTCTTTAGCGGCAAATCACTAACATTTAATGGAGTTTTTGTTCTTGTCAATTATATTATCAACGGAAGCTCAGGAAAAATGATGTTGAGTAACAATACTGACTTTTTGAAAACAAAAACTATTTGCACACTTTTATTTCTACTAACGTATAACATAGTTTCGTTTCTTAGGGCTAAACTGGTTTTGTTTTCTAAATAGCCGCCTCATACTCATTTATTCCGATTTAAGACATCAGGTTGTATAACATTTTAAACTATCGCAATTAACTCAGATAAGTCATATAGATTTTATATTTAAATCTATTAACAACTTTATAATCATTATCTTGCACAACACTTTGTTGATTAAACTGATGAATCTTCAAGTAATAGTTTTTACATTCTATTTTAGTATCTTTATTGCTACCTAACATTTCTTCAGGTGTAGCACCTTAGTTATCTTGTTAGAACTTCCAAAAGCACAGAAAGGACAAAGATACCGACACAGATTGACCATTGCTATCTACAATTGTTTCAAGTGAAGCACTTAAGTTATCTAATTAGAAGTTGGAAAGGCACACAAAGGATAAAGATACCCTCACAAATTGACCATTGCTTTCTACAATTGCTTCAGGTGCAGCATTTTAGTTACGTTGTTAGAACCCCGAAAGTCACAGAAAGGCCAGACTAAGATACCGACACAGAAATGACATACTAAGATACGACACAGAAAGGACAGACTAAGATACCGACACAGAGGGACAGACTAAGATACCGACACAGAAAGGACAGACTAAGATACCGACACAGAAAGGACAGACTAAGATACCAACACAGAAAGGATATACTAAGATAACGACACAGAAAGGACAGACTAAGATACAGACTAAGATACCGACACAGAAATGACATACTAAGATACCGACACAGAAAGGATAGACTTAGATACCGACACAGAAAGGACAGACTAAGATACCGACACAGAAAGGACATACTAAGATACCGACACAGAAAGGACAGACTAAGATACCGACACAGAAAGGACAGACTAAGATACCGACACAGAAAGGATAGACTTAGATACCGACACAGAAAGGACAGACTAAGATACCGACACAGAAAGGACATACTAAGATACCGACACAGAAAGGACAGACTAAGATACCGACACAGAAAGGACAGACTAAGATACCAACACAGAAAGGATATACTAAGATAACGACACAAAAATGACATACTAAGATACAGACTAAGATACCGACACAGAAATGACATACTAAGATACCGACACAGAAAGGATAGACTTAGATACCGACACAGAAAGGACAGACTAAGATACCGACACAGAAAGGACATACTAAGATACCGACACAGAAAGGACAGACTAAGATACCGACACAGAAAGGACAGACTAAGATACCGACACAGAAATGACATACTAAGATACCGACACAGAAAGGACAGACTAAGATACCGACACAGAAATGACATACTAAGATACCAACACAGGAAGGAAAATCTAAGATACCGACACAGAAAGACAGACTAAGATACCGACACACAAATGACATACTAAGATACCGACACAGAAAGGACAGACTAAAATACCGACACAGAAGGACAGACTAAGATACCGACACAGAAATGACATACTAAGATACTGACTCGGCGATCGATCATTACTATCTATGATTGCTTCAGGTGCAGCACATTAGTTACCTTGCGAGAACTTCGAAAGTCACAGAAAGAACAGACTGGGATATCGACTGAGATCGACATAACATTTGTGGAATAAAACTACAATATGGTGATGATCTGGGCATACTCCACGTTTGGCTGATATTGGCTACAAATAATGTGAATGGATGACATGAATTGAATGGATGACATGAATTTGCTAAGGCTCCTAATCATTCAGTCATATTTAAAGAACCCTGGATAAATATAAAATTTAAACAAGGAATTGTTACCTGAAGCTACTTCGGCACACATGAGGAGCAATCTGAGACTTGTGAGGCAAATTCTACCCTCACCAAGTGGAGGTTTTGTTGGAGAGACAGTTTTGGAGTCAAGGAACTCCACTTCACGGAATAATAACCACTCTCCTCCTAGCAACAATTTCTCTCCTTCTACTAGAACACCTGTAACAAAGGTGAAATAAAAGTTGTAAATCGAGTTTTCAGAGACTGCATCTGCGTTGATCTGTAAATTCAAAGTGAGTGCGAAAATACTATCCAAGTAGGATACTGAACGAAGGATATGTCTAATTGACAAAATGGTAATCTATGACTCGTATATTATCCTTCCATAAGAAATATTGATATGCGCATCCCTTCAATCACGTGATATTCCTTTAAAATCCAAATAAATATATCTATACTAGATAGTGTTAACTTCTGAGAATATTATATTGCTGGCTTATACATTGAAATATTAGTGATCTCGTATAACTACATCTCAAACTGTAAATGTACCTTTTAAAGACCCGGCGTTTACGATATTTTGCAATCCGAGTTTGGTTGTCTGAAATATCAAGGGGCACATAAAACCTAGCAATATTTGGAACATTAAGTTCTAGGTCAAACTACTTTGAATCTTCAAGGAGGAGAAAAACATCAGTTGTTTAATCATTAGTAAAACTAATGTGCTAGCTAATTATTAAATTCCATTCCTGTGACAATACAATATGGATGAATACGGTTTAGATTGACTGGTTGAATTATAGGTATACGCATTCTGTATTACAAATTACGCATTGTACATAATGTAAATATGTTAGTTTTGCGAACCATCTGTGAAACGTATTGTTACTGCCTCCTTTCGCAGACGAAATAGTAGCAGCTGATTGCTAGATAAGAAAACAACATAAAAAAAGATATCCATCAACAGATTTATGTTGATTCTGGTGCGTGTGTAACACTGACCTGATCAACGTATGCTAGTATTCCATACCGATTTATGTAAAGCACAGCATAAAATCTAAAGGGAAAACTCGAGCTAACATATAATACAACTCAATCGATAGAGTTCATTTTATTTATGCTATCTGACAAATTAGAGCAGATTTTATCCATTTTAGGAGAAATCAGCCCCCTCCTTCGATATTTTTTGGACACAGGATATTGTTTTTTTTCTAGCAGGGAGATACACATGTGACGCGTATACGGCACGTTCAGTTATTACATGTGTTAAGACTGTCAGTTGTATTAAATTCCAACCAATCGATATCAGAGAGAGAGAGAGAGAGAGAGAGAGAGAGAGAGAGAGAGAGAGAGGTGAATGTAAATAAACGCAAAGCATTTTCATTCGTAATTTTCGAATACACAGATGTAATTGTTTTGTTTTTGTGTATACATATTTGTAAAATCAATATTCATCCTAATAAACAGTCGTGTACAAAGGTAAAAACTTAGTAGATATAACAACTAAAGAGTAAGCTTTGGTGGGTTAAACGCCATTTTTCAGCGCAGGATTGGATATCCTCGGCGGACAGTATATGTTTTGTTTGTGGAGGAGGAATCCAAGAAAACCCAGGGAAGAATCACAGACCCATGGGAAATTACTAGCAAGCTTTCTCAGATAGCCACGTTAGCTAAGCCGAGGCTCGAACCCATGCAGACAGAACTGAAATGTAATTGATCTGTAAAGACAATCGCATTGAACACTTGGAAACAGGGGCACCCAGATGTAGAACCAGTCTTACAAATCGTTTGAAAACGTGCACATATCAACGACAGAACAATATTAGACTATAGAAAACTACTTAGAAAGGGCGAGTAAAACTGCATGAAACAGGGTTGCTGCTGTATTTCCCATCCATGAAATCAGTCCAATTTAAAGCTTTTTCTCCTTTGGTCACGCTTATAACTGAAAACAAAATCGAACATTTTGAGTAAAGAAGGAACCAACAAGCAATTATGTACAATGCTATATTTCGCCTGCTTCGCCGGTACATTTCCAAAAACTTGGCATATCCACTTTCTCAGGAAAAGTAGGTAATTTCAACCATAATTTCACTTTTGTGTGGGTTTTAACTTAAGTCAAAAGTAAAAGAAAAACTCAACGGAGCATGAAACGTATACGTATGTCACTTCTATCTACACACAGGCCTACATGCAGCTGTGGTGAAATGTGAATATACTTGTCATCATCATCGTCGTCGTCGACACCATCATCACCGTCGTCGTCATCGTCATCATAGTCGTCATCATCATCACCGTCGTCGTCGTCGTCGTCATCATCATCATCATCATCATCATCATCATCATCATCATCATCATCATCAATCCCTTAACCGAAGAGGTCGTTTGGGCACCACAGTTTATATCCAGTACTGCCCTTTGGGAATCTCCAAATCCCATGCCTGTCAACACTTAATGTTGTCTTCGTTCCTCATTGTCTGTCCGCATCTTCTTCTGCAATCTTGCTCTCTGCCTTGCAAGATTATTTTGCCAGTCCGACTGATCTTGAGCCATGACCGTACCACTTCGGTTTACGCTTTATTTTACAGTAGTCATGAGGTCCTCACAGGATCCAATGGCTCGTTAGATCATGTTGTGGACTTCTTCGTTGGTTGCATGGTCGATGTATGAGATGCCCAAGATCTTGCTGTAGTATCTCATTTCGAAGGTTTAAATCCTTCTTTTTTGATTTGATGTGAGAGTCCATGCTTCATAAGCATACAGAAATATGGATATGACAATCGAATGCATCATCCTTTTTAAAAAAAAAAACAACCAATATCAATGTTGGTATCTTTCCATATTGGTCTCATACTTATCATTGCTGCTACGAAACGAAGGTTGTTGATTGTTCTTCTTCCGATGTTAACAGTGCCCTTGTGGTCATGCATGGCATCCTCTATAATCATTTCCGGGAAAATGTTTAAGAGTGTAGGTGACAGTATACATCCCTGTCTGATTCCAACTGTTGTTCGAAACCAATATCTTCTACTGAAATTGACGAGGACAGCACTGGTGGCTGTGCCATAGAGGTGCTTAACAATCTGCACCAGGTTTGAGCTGTTGTTGTACTTCCTCATAGTTGTCCATAACGCCGCATGCCATACCCTATCAAAGGTCTTTTTGAAATTTATAAAAACGTGGTATATATTCTGCTGATGCTGAAGGTATTTCTTGCAAAGAAGTGTGAGCTTGAAGATGTGTTCTGTGATGCTCCTTCCTGCTCGGAAGCTTGCCTGCTCTTCAGCAATATGTTTCTTTGCTTGAGGCTTTATTATGTTGAGATGTATCTGCAGCATGACTTTGCTCGGGTGACTTATCAGACTCAGGACTGTGACTGTCTCTTCTTCTCGTGCTTGAATGAGCTCTGCTGGTATGTTGTCAACGCCAGCTAACTTTCCTTTCTTTAGTGACCTAACTGCAATTTATACTTCGTCACAAAGAATGGGTTTATCATCAATTTCGTCTGCCTGGAGGAAATTTAGAACTGTGGATCTCTTTGGGTCATATGATTTTGTAATTTGGATCAGTATTCTGTCCATCGATTGAGGATCTCTTGATCTTCTGTGAGGCATTTTTATGATTTGTGTTAGATGGTAGTAGTTTTCCGTTGTTTTATGGGTTGTGAGA
Organism: Unio pictorum; assembly: GCA_030141615.1. NCBI lineage: Eukaryota > Metazoa > Mollusca > Bivalvia > Unionida > Unionidae > Unio > Unio pictorum. Next base: position 6,204,663 of record JARLTB010000101.1, on the reverse strand, counting down.
TCTTTCACCAGTTTGATTCTGAAGCCTTGTCTTTCTATACAGTATTCCATGCCTTCTTCATGCATTTTCTGATCGTGTTGTTTATCTCTCTATACTTGCTAGCTACTTCATGATTTCTTTTTCCCTTTACAGTTCTCGTCTTCTGTCGCACAGTTCAAGGACATCTGTTGTGACCCAAGGTTATTTTGTTCGACGATATGTTCAAATGATCTCGCTAGCTGTGCTAGTCACAGCTGTGTTAAATGTCGTTGTTAAGGACTCGAGGTCAGTGTTTTAGCTGTCCAGGGTTATCAAAGGTGCAAAATCTACCTACCATATATCATTGCTTGGATGGCTCCGGAGACCTTTCGATCTTTCAATTTTCCAAGGTCTAATCTGATTTTTGGTTGGTTAGGCTTTTTGATCAATTTCAGGTGGAGGCAAATCGTTGTCATTAATAAATTATATTCACTTCCAATATCTGCCCCTGGAAAACGTCCGGATCTGGCAATATTCAGTCCTGTGCATAATCGTTTTATTCACCAAGATGTAGTCAGTCTGGTTGTGATGTTGTCCATCTGGACTGTGCCAGGTCCATCTTCTAGATGCTTTGTGAGGGCCAACAGAAATCCTACGTCATGTCTGTGTTGTCCCCTCTTTCGCTGAAGTAGACCTGTGTATAATCGTTTTATTCACCAAGATGTAGTCAGTCTGGTTGTGATGTTGTCCATCTGGACTGTGCCAGGTCCATCTTCTAGATGCTTTGTGAGGGCCAAACGTGTCGGCAAGCACACGATTGTTGTAGGCAGCAAACTCCAAGAGCCAGAGTCCTCTTTAATTTGTTTCTGTATTGCTAAAGGATCCACAGCTGCTTTGCCAGTTTGTCTATAAATCAACTCCCACCTTTGCATTCCAGTCTACTTGTACAAACATAATGTCCTTCTTGAGTGAATTGTCAACGACATCTTTCATTTGGTTGTAAATATTATATAGCTCGTTGTCATCATAGTTAGATGTGAGTGCATATGCCTGTATGATTGTGATATTGAATTGAGTCGCACTTATACGGATGGTAATGAGCCTGCTTGATACTAGGCATAATGCTACTGTTCACAATGCCATTGTGTACAAGAAATCCAACGTCATGATTGTGTTGTCCCATCTTCCGCTGAAGTAGAGCTTATGCCCTAAATCTGTTGGTATTTCGCCAATGTATTTTCAGCGCACTTCACAGAGACCAATAATGTTCCAGTTGCATCTCTCGAATTCATGTTAGGTCTTTCAAGTTTCCCACACCCCTCAGTGTTTTTACTTTCCATGTACCGATGATGATGTTGTCTCTCTTACCGATCTTGGTAGTGGGGGTACCAGTAGCATACTTGTCACCAACGTTCCCTCTAAGCTGCGCGCGTGCGTGCCCGCGAAGCTACTCAGACATCCCTGCGCAGCTGAATTGTCAATCCAACATTAAAGTTTGCACATCTCCGTAATGCTTGCGCACATCTAACATTCGCATAGAGGGAACGCTTCTTGCCACCTCCGTCCTGATGTGGGGCGGAGGGTGCCGTCATTGTTGACCCGGACTGCGACCGATTCGGTATGGAAGACACACCACATGAAGACAATTACAATAATACCTGTCTTACTGTATTACAATATCGTCTCTGTGTCTTTTACTGATAGTAGTACAACGCTTGGTTTTGTGGAGTGTAATGCCATTCTTCAGCACATCAAAGACTTACACAGCATATTTAGTGGAGGAAGAACTCGGTAATAACCACCGACCCACGAATAGCTTCTGGAAAGCCTACTGACATAACAAGTATGACAAGTTGGTCGAGCCTGGACTCACGCGGATAGAAAGAGATTTAAGTGATATATAAAGACAAGCGCCTTGGACAACTCAGCAATTTAGTGAATATTCATCAAGCATGTGCTTAGTCAGCTTTCACGTAGAGGGTTCTACGAACTGTAGCCATTTAGCGACAAATCGTAGCGTTTGTCAGCGTTTACTTTGAATTCCGCATACGGGAAATAAGGACTCTGAATGAGCCCTCTGTAACTGCGCACGTAAGATATTTGGACTAGTCTGCCAAAGTATGATCGTTGAATAAACATTAAGTATGTGTTAAACACTCTAAGTTGTTCGCATATAGCCCACAATGTTAGCTATCGATAACATTACAAAAATCGCTCCGGTGGCCTAAGTGGATGGAGCGTCCGAATCGAATTCGGTAGGTCGCAAATTCAAACCCATGCCGAGTCATGCCAAAGAAAGTTGTAAAACGGAGCCTGATATTTTCGTTGAAAATACATTTTTCTCGACTTCACCATTCTTCTACATTCTGCATGCCAGGAACGCCATTCTCCTATTATAGTCAGACATCTCCAACTAAATTAACACATACAGTCCTATATTGCCGGGCATACTGTTCTATTTAAATTGTGTATGCCGGGTATACCAATCTCCTATTAGAGACGACTTTCGTGAATTTAAGAAGGTCAAACCAATATGAAGGTGCTCTTTTATATCAAGAAATAAATACAACCCCATATATCTGACTCTAAAAAACCACTCTAATTTTTCGATGTTATGGCATCAACATATGCATGTGAGAAGTCACGTACAGCAGTGGAGTTACTGCATTTCGTTTTAGAGCTCTCGGATAGAGCGAACAAGGCGTACTTCTCTATTCATTCAATTTCCAGTCGAAACTTCCTCTACTATGTCTGCAATACTAAGCAATGAATCGGATATATAACGATTCAGAATTTTAAAGAAAAATCAAACATTTTGTTCGCAGGAAATTTTGTTGCAAAACTAAAACAGCAATCTAATCACACTGCCTATTCTATTTCTATGACTGGATATACTGTATGAAATGAACGATAACGTTTCTTGAAATGCTACGGTGATACCTACGTAAGCAGAGGCAGAAGCTCGCATATTCAACTGAGTGGGCGTTATTAATGTTGCCAGAGTACGATTCTTTAAAGCAACAGTAATTATTTAAACTATTTTTTAAAAACACAGAATCGCATAGTACATAATTATCTGCAATATATACAAGAAATGTGCAAACACCATAGACGAAATGTAAAGTCGTGCAATACGTCCCACCTACGTGTGGCACGAGCCTTTTATATCAAAGCCAACAAAACTTCATTGTCCGTCTGCCATCGCAGTTACAATATGTTTATATATACGACGAGCAATTTTCATAATCCCGGCTACCACAGATAAGGAGCTGTAAAGTTCATTATAGTAATAGCGGTGATATTTTGGCATGCACCCTTGAAAACAGCTCTATTCGCGTTATTTTGCACCTTTCTTTGTTGGCCTTGCTTAGCATCTGGTATGGAGATCATAACACCTTTAAGCTTGAGTTTCAGCTTTAAATTAAGTGCCAACCAATCGCTGAGGACATTACTTTTCAAACACTAGTTTCGATTGGCTGAAAGCGAAAATTCAGTGTCATAATCAAACTAAGAGTTTAATTATCTAAAACTGATTTATCCAATTATATCTGATTTATATTCTTCTGAAGAAGAACTAATTCAGTACAAGTTCTTCCAAAGCCGTTCCTTTAAAAAGAACCATCAAACGAATCTAAAAGCCAAACCACAGCTATGTGTGTACAAAATGGGTCTTGTGTTAAAAATATATCAAACCAGAGAAACATGTGGCTTGACCAAGGTTTCAGAAAAACAATATCTAATTTTTGCACTAAACTATCACATTAGTTACTTTTGAACTTACCTTGTAATAATTGTTCGTATGTTATTGATTCTCCAGGCTTTCCTTGTATGTCCCAAACTTGTTCTTTCATTTTGTTCCCCTGTTTCACAACGATGTCTGTGAATTTGTAAAAGTGCGTGTACCTCGTATAGGCTTCATCGACCAAGATCTGCGATCTCGGGTCAAAATCTGATATTGTGAAAAAGTCCGACTTTGATTGGTCCATAAATGAAGATTTTGCGTCTCCAACAATTGTTGCTGACGTTTGAAGTGTGTTTGAAAAACGGTTTTGATTAGCCTGTGTATTTACAGATGATTTTTGTGTCGTCGATGTTGACTGGCCTGTTTTTGTATCACTGTGATTAGCATTGTTGGCTATCGCCATAACCGTACCCTTTGGTGCCGTTGAGCCAAAATTCTGCAAGAAAATAAATGATTTTTAAGTCCGCAGGTTCATTCAGATTTCATTTAACTTGTTAAAATAGATTATCGAAACTTGAGACAAAAAGGCTTCTCTGTTTCGTTGCAAAAATGAGGCTTAAATGAATGTGGAATATTAATGTTGAAATGATTTCTTCTATCTTTCTAATTGTTATACACAGAAAGGAAACTCGAGCATGATTTCTTATGCATGTTTCAAAATAAAGAAACATTTAAGTATACTATAATGATAACACTGCAAAGATGCTGACAGGATGTTTGTTTAATTTTCTTTTAAAAAGGGTGGGGGGCTGAGGCTCCTCCTTCTAACAAAATTAAGGGGGAGTAGAACAAAGAGGAGAAAAGTGGAAACAGCCACAGTTCAATATTTACCTAAAACTTTAATATCCAACTATCCTGCTTCCTGCTCCACTCTGGTAGAACTCTATTGAAATCAAAATCTCATTTTGTAAAAGCATTAATATGTTAATTGTTTCTTAGCTTATTCTGTTCCTTATCTGTTTTATGAACACTTTTTCGTGCTGACATCCCACTTTCATAGTCTATTGTCTGAAGAGCGTGTACAAAGCTAATTAAGCCAACTGGAACAATTTTGTATAATATTACAAAACATGTATTATATATATATATATATATATATATATATATATATATATATATATATATATATATATATATATATATATATATATATATATATATATATATATATATATATATATATATATATATATATATATATATCACCGTGTTCGGATTTAACATCACTCATTTGCATCTTCGTGATTACTTTTCCAGCTCCAATAATTTTTCTGATATACGTCCAAACTTAAAAAAAAAATTGCCTTCATCAACAGTCATCTACCACGTATTAGCCGAACGAAGTCGTCATCGAAGGATAAACCAGGTTGGGAATCAGCTATCTTTTTTAATTTTGTTATTATATTATAAACGCGTATTGGTAACAAACCCTTGATGCAAAGTTTAAACTACAATAGAAATGCTGGTGCAGAGGCCAACTAATGTGGCAAATCAAAATTTGGTTTAAAAACCATTCTATCAAGCCGAAGAAAGCAGTTGTGAAAATCGGCACGTGGTGACTAACCTTGTAATACCCCAGCCGCAGTGACTTATGTTGCGACAAGCACTTCGTGTGAATAGTTGAATAAAATGTGTATACTACGCAGTTTATATCGTATGCGCGGATTTAAACTAATTTGCAGGAGTTCTCGCGCATCCCAGGTCTCTAAGCGTGCGAATTCATTGTATACCAAGTTAGCCCGATTCAGCGCTTCATTCATTTTCGTACCGTGTTAGCGTCTCTGTAAAACGTAAACAAAGATATTTTTTTCGGAAAATATATCAGCACAATTTTCTGGCTCCTCCGTAATTAAAGTTAATTCAGCATTTCGAGTAACAATTGCTGTTCTGTGCAGAGAAAACGTGCTTTACATGTACAGATGCCACTCTAAACATTGTGAACGTCCTCCAAATGTACAAGCTCAGTTGGATTATTCAGAATATTTGTGGACAATATTTGGAGTTGAACGATGTTTTAGTATGGAGTGAGCTAACCATGCTTAACATAATTATTATCCAACTGCTGAACACTTCTAGAAGCTGTAATTTTATCAAAGGCAATGACAAATTTTATCTCCTGAAGTTTCTAAGCCAAGCATCGCAACAAAATGCAATATGATTTGTGTGTCATTTAAAAAAGACACAATCAGAAGAAGACGATCAGAAAATTCAGGAAAATTCAAGATAATTTGTGATAAATGTTTTCCAGATTCCAATGTATTGCCGACAAATACATAAATATTAACAACAAATCATCATAGTGTATCAATAATTTTCTTTCCATCACGCAATATCGTCAAATCATGTTAAGAATTGGTTTCAACAGAATGTATTGCCACATTTACAACATATGGGGTCGTGCTACAAGAAACGGTTGAAACTGTTAAATGTCTTGTGGATCCTGAGAGTTTGATATCTTTACTAAGAAACACTCGTTGTTCTATAAGCGGGTTTTCCAATGTTCGAGGCATCATCTTGTGAGAATGTCACAACATCCTCTCTACTGACATCCTGGTTCATATATACACACACGCTCATTCATCTCGATCCAGGAAACTGTTTTTTTTTTAATATAAAATCCCAGTTCTGCACACTTTCCATCAAATTTAAAAGTCTTTCTAAAATGCAGATGCAGCAACATCATGGTATTTAGATGTTTTCCTTTTACCAATACAGCAATTATAAACTTTATTTGCAACTTATATTCATTATTATTCAAGGGCAGTCGAATGGATGAGTGAGTTATAATTTACGTTCTAATCTTGTAAATAATAACGCTAATTGTTCGATGGTTTTGCCAGATTACTTTGTTAGTTGTAATCTGCTAAGACATTTTACGTGTAATGTTTGCTAAATTAAACTTTGAATTGTGTGACAGTTGACTGGCAAACTGATACTAAGTGTTATATTCAATCATCAAATCGCAATTAATAGAGGAAGTATTCGCATTTATGTTAGGATGAGTTCAATAAGCAAAGCAAGTTCCGGCCGTTTACGTCACGCGCTGTTATAAAGTAATTTGGCCTTTTCTAAAGCACGTTTGCTCATGAGTGGGAGGCATTTATTTAAATATCATTTTCCAACCTTCTGAAAGTTTGACCCTTAACATTTTCACTGGATATGTATATATTTCGCAGTATCACGATATAATTCATTAAAACATCTGGACAATCATCCCAAATAATATACTGGACTATGTCTGCCATAAATTCCAAATATAGGCGCTAGACCCACATAAGAATTTAGTATTATCTACTTATGATTACACAATAACTAAATCTAGGCTCTAGGTTCACATTAGAATTTAATGATATATTCTTCAATTTGCATTATAATTGTGTCTCATATAAACAGCGTATAGTAGAGACGCTTGCAGAAAACAACCCAAGGTCATCATATAAATTTCAAGCAATTTATGTTCTCAGCTAAGAACACTGAGACAAAAAAAAAACAAAAAAAAAAAACAACACCGAAAGAAAACATATTTACATATTTTCTGCAATCCTTATTGAAAAGTCATTTATAAAATTAACATGTCATTAAATTTGTTTAGTTCTTGGGGAATGTCATTGCAACAAGCGTAATCGTTTAAGTTTGAAGATATACTTTCTAGGGCATAACCGACTTTTGATCCGGAAATCGGATTTCACCAGATAGTATGAACTTCCGATTAATCGGAGTCGGACAAGGCAGGAACGACTGATTCGGATAACAAAAATAATAAAGTTGAATTTCTATAGCACCGTGTCTAACACTGCGTGTCATTCGATAGTGCGTTAATAAAGTTAAATAAGAAGCCAGAAAAGTCCAATATGGTCAGCACAACCACGTTGTGAGACAATCTATTTGAACTGGCGGGTGAAAACCGGAAATGAAGCCGGATATGGTAAAGTACTAAGTAACATGCTAGACACGGCAAAACCAGATACTTGAAACCCGGAAACGGAAGATGAAATATTTTAGAAAAAAAAAATACAGATTTAGCATTTCCGATTAATCGAATCGTATCCGGAATCGGAAAAATTTCATGCCCAAAATCCGGAATCGGAAATCGGTAGAAAAATGCTAATCGGTTATGCCCTAATACTTTCCCTGGTTGTGACTCACTAATACAGACAATACATATTTTATATCCACTCTTACGGGCTCCAGAAGAAGGCTAAAACCATTCATCATTCGTGGCAGAGACGGGTGGCTGTTGGGCAACCTATTGCAATTTCTTCCTCATTTGTTTTTTTAAAAGAGAAGATTTCATCCATGACGTTCGCAAGGTTAGCCCCAGTATAGAAAGAACGACACTCCAGGAAAATAGTTCTAACTTTCCTACATAAGAAAATGATGTTTCAGTCTTTGAAACATATTTAATTTTATAATAAATCTAAACATGTTTTAACATTGGATAATATAAGAGAATCTTTTTTAATCCAACATATCATTTAATAGTATTCATTACTTCCTTATATGACAATATTTATTTCCAGAATGCAGTTTGTTAAACGCATGTAACTAGATTCTCAACGAACTCGTCTCATTTTTAATATTAGTAAATACTCGTTTGGTTATGGTGCTTGATCCAGAAATCAAGCGTTTACATGATCAGATTAAGCTATTTAATATTAATGATACGGGTTTTACGTTCACGGCAAATTGTTTGTGCGTGATTTGTATACACTTGGTCGCTTTTTTTAAAAGAAACAGTTTGTTACATTTAGCTGGAATTCGCGCAACCCCACGCAGGCCCGCACCTAGGAAATTCTGGGCTCCAGGCAGCTGACAGAGTTCGGGCCCCTTCTTGATAATAAAGGGACAACTCGAAAAAGGGCGGGCCCTTATCTAGCTCGGGCCCCTGACAAGTGCCATGGTTGTCCCCCCCCCCAGGTGCGGGCCTGCCCCACGTCCTGCTGAAAATATGTAGCAGCAGCAATTTTTGTCATAAAAGTTAATAAAAGGAACCCACTAATATGCCTAATAATGAACCTTATAATTTGGTCTGGAGACTTAACGCCATATTTCATCACATGGAAAATACCTCATTAAGAACCACTCACGCACGGGAAGCTACTGGCAAGCTTTCTCACATACTTACGTTGGCCGAGCTCGAAACTTAAACTCACGCATACCGAGGTGGGATGTGATTTATCAAGGCCAGGGCCTTTGACCTACTTCACTACCAGGGGCCCTGAACTTTGTTGTGACAAGTAATATATTTAGGATATATTACGCTAACATGCTAAGACACAAGATGAATATCTTAATTGACATCACTGGATTACGGCCATGTTCTAGAACTTAATAGCATATATTGTGTATGATCAACTTATTTACTATGTCGCAAGATGCAGAAAATAATGTTATAGGTCACCGGCCATACTCCAACAAAAAAACCCCACAAAATTATCAAGTTTAAAAAAAATAATAATTTAATTACTGGAAATAGAATTATACAACGCTGTTACTTCCCTTTAGCTACGATTCCCACTCGGATAACGCTTACCGAAAATGACGTACATGTATGCCCACAAGGAAAAAAAATGAAAAGAACAGCTGAACTCTATATATCTGACATTCCGCTAGAAATACCATTCAAGGCTACTGTGCACTCCTAGAGATTTCCCCAAATGTTTGCTTTTAAAAATTAGCTGGAAAATGACCCGCATCAAGGTCGGTTCAGCATGACTGCAGTCTACTCCCCACACCAGGAAAGAACTGTCACTAGTGATTAATTGGTGCCAGAATCAGGGGATTCAATACCACAACATTAAACTGTTTCAGTTAAAACTACTGACATACATTCAACATAATACAAAAGCAGCATTTATGCAATGTCCATCAGATATATTTAGTTCCTGTTTAGTACCATGTGTTAGTAAATTCTATGTAAACCATTTTAACGAGGTTTTGCTCATAACAAAAAACTTGGTATTAAAATGTGTCAGCTAGAACTACAGACACAGGCATCACAAAATTGATAGGAAAGAATTTTCACAAGGGTTTCCTTATTTGGGGTTTTACAAGACGTTTCTGGAACATACGATTTTGATTTAAGCATGGCAGATAATGAAGATACCCAAGAAAAGGTAAATGAATTTAATGTTTTTTAATAGTCTCTGCACCTAAATCTGCAGCATACATTCTCACTTTCACAGCATCTTGATATTGTTACAACATATCTGTAATTGGGGCAGTGTCATAAGGCTTAAGTGAGTTTTAAAAAATCCACAAACAATTGTTTAAAAAATTTACATATTTCAGGTATTTTGTTTGTTTCTGAAATTTAATTGTGTACTTAATTCGTGTTGCTTTTGTTAAAATGAGCCCTACTGCTATCAGGCTTTGAAATTCAGACAAACCGGATTGTTCTCTATTGACATTTATGCACCATTATCCATTAAGAATATCATACCGACAAATGATTTAGTTTTTTCAAACGATTTCAGATACAAGATAGGAATATCTCAAGATGACACACAGTGATGACTCCATATATACTTTAAAGGAATTCATCAAACTTCTGCAACTGCATGACATTCACTGCTTTGTGATTAATTCAGAGCCATGGGTGGATATTGATGATTTTTTTATAATTTTCTTGCTACTAATATTCAGTCTTGTGATAAACCATTAAGAAAGTGTAACATAAAGGCAGAACTTCATAGAATAATCAATGAAACGAGGACAATTAATGGGAAATTTTGTTGCAGCATTAAGGCATTTTTGACATTTGTATTCCACCATTCTAACAATTTTAATGTTTGCAACGAAATTGTGGACAGTATGTTATCACTTTTATCTTCTGCAAAGGAAACTGCACAGAAAGAACCTCCATTGTTGGATGATATACAAAATGATCTATTTTCTCCATACAGAACAGATAGCAAGGACTTTCTGTTGGGTTTGTGTCAAGACATAACTAAAACAGATTTTTCGGTAGCATCAAATTTCTCAAATATCCATTACGTTGAAGAGACAAAACTTCACTATATTTACCATCCGTACAAGGTCTTTTTCTCAGAGGAGCAGTGGCTCAGAATATGTGAATTTGAAAAACACTTTCAATCCAACATCGGTTAAGAACCAAATAGGACTGAGAAGACTGACCAGCAACTTGCTTAAGCAAAAATGAACATTTTTCAAAGCATGTGTTCTATCTCGAAATCTTGGAAAATACTGGCAAAGCCTGAACAGAGCTTGCTGTTCTTCGATAAAGGACCGGGAAGCTGCTGCTACTGCAATAGATCGCGTTTGAGTAGAAACGGACATCATTCATCTTCCTGAATATGTTGAGAACTGTTTATATTCTGCTCTTGAAGAAATAAATCATACAGAAAGTGAACACCGCATAAGAACTATACTTTGTGTGGGATGCTGTGAATTGTGCAAACAATCAAAGGGGGTTCATGTTTGTAAACTAGAAGGTGAGCAAACCCCAGAAACATTGCTTTCTGATATTTCCTTCATTTTCCAAACCTTCCTGAAAGACCATGTCTATGTACCTGAAATTGTCTGGCTGGAACATGGCACTATTTATGGAGCTAAATCAGGGGAAACGCCTCGTCATCTTCTATCTTAATATTACAAAAGAAATAGACAATAAAAAAATTTATGTATACAAATGTACTTCAGATGATGATATTTAGATGGAAAACATTGCAAAATCTGTTTCAAGACATTTTAAAAGAGCATAGACAATCCATTAAGAGTGAAGGGATACGATCCCTTACAAGAATGGCAATTGAGCGTACCCTTCCCATTCCGTCTTCTTCTTGAATATGGAGTTGTCAACGCTGATAGCATCAGAAAATCGGACAATCAGACCAATTTCATTGTCAGCAAGATTAAATGCCTTCAAACAATTTATGATATCATTTTGAACACCTACAATATGAAGCATGTTGGTATTACCCAGGAAATAAATACATCAGTTCTAACAGTCAATCATCATAATGTAGCATGTGTACTTGGCATAACACAAGATTGTGGCATCACTCGTGGCATTCATGCAGCTGAAACGTGGCTAAAGCATCTGGCTGAACCAGAGAAATGTTACTTTGAATGTTTTGTATGAAAACATCCCTTGCTATACAAATCAGTGACCAGTGTTGCTTCTGATCTGCATCTGGTCAGCTTACGTGAATGCCACTTGATTTTGTTCCTTGACAACCTTGACAGACTGAAGAAAAGAGCAGATCCTGATCGTGGCTCAAGCCATACAACACAGATATGCACACTACCGATTACAGTGAAAGGGCTTCCAAAAGGCAACGAGGTAACATTAGATTGACATTTGGAAGAATGAGAAGGTGATCCAAAATGTTGTTGTAAAAATCGGATAGTACTGAATAAGAATGATATGGAGAGATGCATATTCAATCTATATGAGGAAGAAAAACAACAATGCAGACTTTGCTCACCCAACATATACGTTGGGATTTATGCACTATCATCAAAGCTTCATCTACATTGCAAAATCTACTTAATAATGCACAGAAAAATTTGAGGAAAAGCTTCAAACAGTAGTGACTAGCTCTAGAATGGACACACACCAAGGATATTCAATCGAAAATGGAGTTAGAGTTTTAGCAATTGAGTAACTGAAACTTAGGAGAATAGAGAACGTATTTTTCCTTCATGGATTCCCAGCAGAACAAAGGCTGCATATATTACAGGGAATGCACAAAATGTGGGAAAGTCGAACAAACCACTCGGAAATGTCCAGAAACTCAAAATACTGAAGGAGAATCCACAACTATCACACAGCAAAAGAAGAATCAGCAAGAGGAGGCACCAATACCCAAACCAGGTAACAAAGGAAAAGAGAAAAAACAACCATATCCTCAAAGCAAATGAAAAGATAGTAAAGATCAACAAAGCAACCAACCAATAAAACAACAAGAGCAACAAAGCAACAAATCAATAACTCAAGAGCCTAATGAGAAACAACTAAAGGAACAACAAACGCAATAACAAAAAGAAAAAGAGCAGAAACAACAGGAAGTGAGGAACAAACGTAGAAAACAGAAAACCGAACAATCTCTAAACCAGAATTAAGGCAGATCATCAAGAGCAGAAACAAATAGAACAGACAAAGAAAAAGAAAGAAATCAAAGAGATCCCTACACCTCGAATCGCCAAATGATCAATCACAATCAACCTCGGATGAAAGCGAAAGGAAAAGAAAAGACAGAGAAGAATATAACCTGACGTTTGACGAAGAGCTCGATACAACTCAATATGCAATATAAATACTAAATTGCAAGTTGTAATCTGAATTGAAAATACACACACACACACACACACACACACACACACACACACACACACACACATATTTTTAAGTCTAATCAAACATTTTTATGGTGTACATATATAACTAATTTGTTTTTTTAAAAATGATTATAATAATACCACAAGTTTGCACAATATAGGTGGCCAGTGACATTTACTTCTCTGTAGATGCGGATTTTTTTATCGTTTTCCCTTAAGAGCAGAATGTAGATGCTATATTGAATATATAAATATTTTAAAAATAAAATAAAATACCTATTATTTTGCAATGGAGTTCTTCAGTTTTACAAAAATAAGTTAAGTTTTGGGGTTTTTTAAATTGAATTTCAAAGGTATTTTGCAATGTATCATAGACTATACATAGTGGCCAGTACATTATGGTTGAGGAAGAAGCCGATGAGATTCAGGGAAGAACCACCAACTCACGGGAAACTATTGGCAAGCTTTCTCATATACCCAAGTCGCCCTAACTGAGAGAGAGAGAGAGAGAGAGAGAGAGAGAGAGAGAGAGAGAGAGAGAGAGAGAGAGAGAGAGAGAGAGAGAGAGTTATTGGGTTACAATTGGCTGTACATAGGTCTTTGTGTAATCAGACCAATACCTTTGCTAAGTATTTAAGCAGACCTAGCCTCAGCTGAATGTAATCGAACTGTATACCTCTTCGACTAAAAGCAATCAAAATGTTTCACTAAAAGCGAGCGCATATTATTTTATCCTACATGTGTATCATCAGTAAAGGTTGAAGTAGAGAGTACAGTCATTTTACTTCAAGCTTTATTAAATCAAGATTTCTAATTGTTTAAAAATAAGTTTGAAAATCTTCCACTGATCCAACAGAAACGTTTTCTCTCGTTCTTTTTTGTAAACGAAGACACGCGCGATGCATATTAAATTTCACTGGGTCTTGGAAAAAATCAAATGCCTCTTTCTTTGCCGAGGCAATTCGTTAAAAAAAGGTAAATATGCTTTTGGAATAACGTAAAAAGAAGGCATCACATACATCTGACAAGCACTCGTCTTGGATAATTAAAGCCATTCTCACAGAACTGGACTTATGCCAATATCTCGTTTTGTCTTACTGGAGTCTCTGTTTACTTTTTCTCTCCTCGAAAAAAAACCTACATTGTAATTAATGAGTGCTTTGTACGACCTTGTTTCTATCTACTTGATTTGCACCTGACAAGAAACCTCAGCAGCAGTATTAATTGGAAAGAAAGGAAAAGTGTTTACGTACTGTCCGCCTCATGTAAATCATAATAGGAACATAGCATCTTTATTATTAATATTAAATCACCTGTGAATGCATTTTGCACACTGTTCACCGATCATTGCTTAAACATATTGTACTTGCGTTAAAAAGTATTTTTTAAAAAGGAGTTTTAGGCACAACTCAAGTTTAACACTGATTTTCGAAAATCAAACGAGAAAAAATTATACATTTATTATCACGCGTGTTTCTATTCTGGGAAATCGTTAGTTTTTAAATAGTTGTGTTTACAATATAGTGATTTAATGTGGACTTAAATTAGAACGATACAGTACGCAATATGCAAATGATGTTCACCTCCACCACCCTAACCTCACCCACCCCACATATCTAACACAATATCATTGTATCTGTAGAACAGTAAAGAGAAATTATTTTCCTTATAAATCTGTGGCTTCTCCATTGTATCAAGTGACAATAAAAAAGAACGTTTTATTTCACATACAATACTCATGAGTTGGAATCCATTTATTATTTATCTCTTTATTCAAACATGTATCCCTATTTGCGTTAGATCATTCGATGGAAACTGTATACTTTAAGAGTACTTGTTTCACGCGAGGTCATGGAAACAGTAAAAATATATTTATGTGTCTAATTAAGTAATAGTTTCTTTCACACTTTGCCAAGAAGCCACTGACAAGTGTAAGATTTGAAATGACGAAAAATTACTGCCTTATACATTAAAAGCCGTAACAACTTATAATGGCGATGTAACTTCTGAAAACAATAGAGGCGGTAAATATTCTGCAGAGGGTCTGGTGTAAATGAATGCAAGACAATATTTTTGTGAATGTAAATATAACTAAGTACAATAATGCGATTTTTAGTTGTCCTCCTCAAAAGATTTTTTTGCTCACAAAAGAAACGAAAAATGCCATTCATATCAGTACCGAATAAACTACATGACTGCCATTTGTTGTAAACCGCAGCAGAACACACTGTTTTGTCTGACTTAGAGTAATATTGTACCAATCTTCCTTAACCATTGTTGCCTGCCAATTAATGAGAAGAAAAAAAATGTATATATCAACCTACTTTTTGTTCTTTTTAAATACATCTTCATTTACATAAAGTTTCTAGAACAGGTTCAACTCTTTATAGGTATTATGCTCTTCATCTACCTGACATTATGTACAGAACTATTCCTTCTGGTCCAAAATGAATACTAATTTAATATATTGCTTTTAATTTGTGCTTTCTGTAAAAATTTTACTTAAATTTTGGTATTTTTAATCTACGTCAATCGTAAGATTAGATGTTTAGAGAAAAAAAAACATCTAAGTACATTCATAGCTATTTTCATCAGCACTGTTGAATTCCTACCTTATTTAAAAATAATAATGGCTTGGCTAGATACTATATGCATGTAAGTTCTTTGTTTGACATACACAAAGAAATACTTTATCGTTTTTCCTACTTCTTTTAATAAGCAGCTAACGCCAAATCTGCTTGAATTTTTTCATTTAATATATCGTTGCACCCAGACACAACCTTTCAAACGAATATCCACCAGACTAAGGAACCAGACAGGTGACAAACCATCAGTGTGATAAACCTGTCCCAAGGTCAGGACCATTTGTAGTGCATCATTGCAACAAAGGTCTGGTACGTCTAGACAGAAACTCAAATCCAGTCCAGAAGACCAATTGCCAGCAATAACTTCACCATACCCCAGGCTTGAAATCTCAACACACATATAGTGGAGCAAAAGCGTATAGACCCTGTCTTCGTTGCATACGTAGCATCCCGCTGGATGCTCTAACAGGCTCCACTGATGTAAGTATCAGCAGTTAGTCCAATTTGGTACAGTGCTACATACAAGTTCTGCCCGCATAAGATACTATCTAATTTTGTAAGTACTTCTGTTAATATTACACCCTCGGTCTCAGACAAAGTTGAGCAACAGATCTGGTCAAATGCATACCAGAATTTTCAAACCTTTCTTTTCCTACCAGTACACTATCCAGACATGAACATGAGTTATGAGCAAGATTGAAAGAAACTGGATGTCAGATTTCCAGTACCAAAACTTCACTAATTTAAGAAATTGGCAATACACAGGTGTGTCAAAAACTAAATCACGTCACCCGAATTGCAAAGGAACTTTTGACCGTTCTTCACACGTTAAGCGCTTTTCTCGAGTGTTTAAAATAGGAAATCGCATTTCACTCAAAACCATTCATTTGACCAATAATATGCCCAGAGCATGAGGTTATTGAAGCGCCCAGTGAAATTTGTACTTGATAACACTTGAATCAATAGTCGTATCTTTGCTGATGTGCTAACAAACATGATGTATCACAATGATATAATCCCGAATAATACATTCACAATCATCCCAGAATAGTGATTCAGTCTAAAACTATCAATGAATACTTTGTGATTCCAATGAATGCTTTAAATAAATAAACCCGCTAAAATTATGACTGAAGGCACTGATTCCACTACTCCTGTCCGAAACTCAGGTCCAAGTACACATGTCAAAAGATCTTAAGAATTAAGTAATATATCATGATCTATTGTGTCAAATGCTGCAAACGAATCAAGGAGGGGGAGTACTGTAATCGTTCCGCTATCCAAAGCAAAGAGAATGTCATTAACTACTTTCAGAAGAGTAGTTTAAATTATTTGGCAAGGGCGATATGCAGACTACATTGCTAAAAAGACTGTTTGAATTCGGATGAGATACAAGTTGGGTTAAAACAACTTTTTCTAAGATTTGTTATATGAACGGGAGATTAGGAACTTGGTGGTAGTTCTTTAAATCGTTACGGTTGAGTGTCGGTTTCTTCAGCAGAGGCTTTACAGTGGCAGTTTTGAAAAAGTATGGGAATTCCCTGGATGAGAGATATGTATTAATAACATCAGTTAGTGATGGCAATATTGGATCTAAGCACTCAAGCAGCAGTGATGTTGGAATTGGATAAAGTTCACATGACTTTGGTGAACTCTTCATCACAATTGTCCGTACTAAATCCATTGAGACATGTTCAAAGGTTGCTAACGGTTGTCGCTGAAATTCTTTATCGCATCTGTGTGGTGACGACGAGTCAATTGAAATTGTGTTATCAAGTTTATCTCTAATGGTGTGTACCTTGTCACGGAATACATTTGCAAACAGGCCCGGTAAGTCTACTAGAGAGAAGGTAGTTGGAAGTGGTGTACATTTCTTCCTTGACATTAGCTTCAGAGGCGTAGCTAAGTGGGGGCAGGGGGTACATATGTCCCCGGGCGCCAAGGTACAGGGGCGCCAAAATGAGGCTTGCAACGTTACATTATAATAAGAAAACAAGGGTAATAAATCTGTCACAAGATCGCTGGGGCGCCCATTTTATAGTTCGTCCCCGGGCGCAAAATATCATCGCTACGCCTCTGATTAGCTTGCTAGTTATCTCGAAGAACTCTTTGCAGCTGAAACTCTCCGTGATCTTAGTACTGTAGTGGGATCGTTTTGGCTAAATGGACTATGTTTGTGACGTTCTTCTTAGCTGCTTCATAGATTTGTTATAAACAGTGAGTCTGGTGGAAAGCCAAAGACTCTCCACTTTACTGCGGTCTCTTTTAGCAGTGCTAAGCTGGTACCTAACACTACTATACAACGAAGAACACTTTTTAATTGATACTCTGCATTTGGTGGCTGGGGCATGTTTCTCAACCAATGAACGCAGGCAGTTATCGAGTTGTTCTGCTGTAGAAGGTAACAAGTTGTTATGTTTGCTTGGATGGCATGCATTAGTTTGGTTCTATTTATCATACAGAGGTTTCTCTTGGTAGCAAAAAAAAAAAAAAGGTGGAGGGTTAGGGACTGATACATCGAGATGGCATATAAAGTAGAGGTGATCTGATGCAAGTTCGTGTGATACAATAGAAATATTATCATCAGGTCTATGAAGAATCCAGTCTAACATGTGACCAACATGGTCTTCCGCCCTCCTCCTAGTAGAATAAAAAACAAGCTGACCAAACCTCTCTTCGTAGCAGTTTCCGAATGATGGAAATTCGATAGGTGACAACCTGATTATTCTTGGAGATTTTAACTTTCACTTTGAATGTCCAGGAAACCCATACACATAAAAACTAGATTCCATTCATGTTTTCAACCTTGAACAGTCAGTAAACCAATTACCCATAAACATTATGGAATCTAGGAGTTTTTATGTGTATGGGTTTCCAGGACAGTCTAAGCGAAAGTTGAAATCTCCAAGAATAATCAGGTTGCCACCAATAGAATTTCCATCCTCCAGGAGATTCGGAAACTGCTACAAAGAGAGATTTGGTCAGCTTGTTTATTTTCTACTAAGAGAAAGGGGGGAAGAGGCAGAAGAAAAAAAAATGGACTGATGTTTTTTTTCCAGTGTGAATGCTATTAGGACATGTTCATGGAATTCTTTGTGATGACGGCAATTCCACGTTTGCGAGAGTGGCGGGAAAAGACTTGATGGAGTAACATGTGGGTGTTAGATCCGTGCACTTGGGCTCATCGCCTAATGTTTTGCGCCTTGTTTCTGTCAGAAAGAAGACGTCGATATTTTAATCATTGATAAAATTAACTATTTCTGTGCGCTTTTCCATCGGTCCTACTGATTAGGCGTGGAAAAATGCAATACGCAGTGATATCTCTGGGATAGTTGACACGAAGGTTTGCGATTTAATATGGACTTGCGTTATGTTATCTAAATTAACGGCCGAACACAGCACAGGGCTAAATTTTTAAGCACGATGCTGCACTGCAATCACGACCATCCGAAGACACATGGTGGGGTATCATGATGTCACTAAGGCGTACAGACTCAAAAGAATCACCTAGAACAATAATTTCGACGCGTTAAATTTCGAATGGGTGGAACAAATGAAATAAGCATTCGGAGATGTTCATGTCCTTTAGTCATTCGGATTGCTCATCCTGGGAGTATCGATATTCTGAGTTACGTGTATTGAAGGACTGTCTTCCTAGATTAATCTGTTTGAATTATTTTTGTATTTACCCAGCATATGAAGTTTTGAGTGTTTACTATTTGCTATTTCATTGACGACACATATTCATGCACGTGCAAATATTGCGATGATAAACAAGTTTACAAATTATGGTTTTAGATCAATTTTACAACGCAGAGAGAATATCTCATGTGTCATGCCATATCGTTAATAGTGAATACTTTTTACACTGCATATACACATGCGTTTAATTTAAAAGAGTCGTGAGGTGAGTAATAATTCGATGTTTTGGAAACAAAACCAAAATCTAGTGTTAATTTGGTGCACAGTGCTATCAAGGTCAATTAACTCATATAAAAATAACCGACACTGCAAGATTTATCTTCCTTGAGATTTTGTGTTTGGATTTTATTGTATAAAGTTTTAACATTTTACTACTCAGTTTAATGTGAATGTTAAATATACTGATATTCTGTAAGCTAAATAAATCAGAGATAAAGGCATATATTTCACCAATTCAATGCAGACGTAAAAGAGAAAACATGTACATGCTCCACTCAATTAGTTATCAGTTCGTAAAAAAAAAAATGAAGCACATTAAATGATTACCATGTAATTAGTAGCGTCACTTAGAGATTCATGTAACAAAAACCGAAATGAATCAGGTTTTATGGTGGGTCAGTCAAGATCTGAATAAACATTTTAATAACACTAGTGTCGTTTTTGAAGGAGACATCATCAGGAAAATCGTCAGTTTGGTTCTATTATATTTAAGTTTGATACAACCATTAGACTCATGGAAATTAACCCCGAATGGAGAGAAGGTCGAATGCGTCCAATTTTATCATAGGACAAGACCGCCAAACATAATGAATATAGTTAAAATGGATGTTACAACGCGTTTAATCGACTTTTAACATAAATTCAGACAGGAAATCAGTGACAGTACGATGTTGATGTTTGTTAGGATTGGATATCCATAAGAGGAAATTCATACGTGGATAGCCTGACTAATCAACATAAAAGATACGGAATGAAGATGTATTTTCTATGAACTGATCTAGCTAGTATCAAAACTGTATCTGAATCCATAAATAAGTACACCATGCAATTAATTTGCTATCTGTCTAAATAAAACTCGTTTTGATAAAGTCATTAGTTTGACCATTTTGCTGTATCATATTACAGTGCATCAAATAAACTACATTTACTATGATACCACTGTAAATGTGCATGAAATAGTCGGAAACCCATACATTGGGGCACTTAGAATAGACTTACACCAAATGAAAGAAAAGCATATCAATATTTTGGTTCGATCTCATGGAATGGGAAAATACATCTCACCCATGTGACAGATAAATCTACCTGTTTTATAACCTTACCTATCTCAGTCTAGTTGTCTCAGATCTGTCGTCTTAGTCATGATGTCCACGCGCATTAAACAACTTTTAAAAAGAAAACCTTGATGTTTTTTGTTGTGCAAAATCCAACAACAATAGCCATAGAACAAAACGCAATTAGCTCAAGAAGCTACTTTCTCTAACTTTCATAACACCATACTAAACATTTTCACACACACACACACACACACAGACACACACACACACGTGTCAAGCTTTTTGATAGAGCTCCAGACACGTAGACAATACAAATCACTAGCCACACAAAACCAAACTCTCATAAGTGCTATTGCAAAGCCGGCAAAAACCAGGAATATGTTATGTCAGACTGGTTTATTCTAACTTTGTCAAACACACACACACACACACACACACACACACACACACACACACACACACATACACACACACAATCCTTCCCAGCTGAATCAAATACAATAATGCGATTGCATATGAAAACTGAACTTTCAACAAGAGTGGTTCATTCAAACGTTCACATGCTATTCCACAAAATGATTTCCATGCAGCGTATCATTGCACTCACGATAGCAATACTT
Organism: Unio pictorum; assembly: GCA_030141615.1. Taxonomy (NCBI): domain Eukaryota; kingdom Metazoa; phylum Mollusca; class Bivalvia; order Unionida; family Unionidae; genus Unio; species Unio pictorum. Next base: position 6,183,476 of record JARLTB010000101.1, on the reverse strand, counting down.
GCCTTATTTCCAGTCAGAATATATATTTTTATCCATAATGTGTCCGGCTAGGATAGCCATAGGTACATTTAGGAGCTTGTAAAATTAAATTAGATCTTGTGGTAAAATTCATACTCAACTATGAAGAAAATTAATTTCATTCAGTAAAGATTTTGTAGTAAAATAAGTAAATTCACGATGGATGGGATGGAATACCAGTTTAAAGAACATTTGTATTTAAAGATATATTCATGGACAAGCCATTATAACAGCTTGCTATGATTTAAATGATGACAAGTTCGTACAAGCAATGAATCAGTTCAAGAGCTGATGACGATTACCAGAATGTCCATGATGTGACATCATTTTTAAATTGAAGGCAGTCATCTAGTACATACAAAGTACACGATAATGTGGTGATACATTTTTCTAAAATGTTTGGATATTTTAAAAAATAACTCAAATCAGCACATTATTACAGTGCACATGGTTTCGCTAATTATTCATTTTAAAGAATTTGAATTTACATATTGACATGTTGCTGATGATTAAAGGTGGGATTAGAGGTTTTACGTGAGTAAATATTGTAAAATGGTATATTGAGTAGTAGGGTGTGTCACGTGGGGTTTATTGCAACTTATAGTCGTAATATACACTTGGAAATGTACAGGAGAACATCAATTAATTCATTCCTACTTTGGATTCTTATTTCATATGATCACGTGTATAATCAGTATGTAGATGTATTTACTGTTGGGTTTAGATATAATTTGTGGTGAAACAGTTGTTTGGATTATTCATCGGAATTACAAAGCGTCCATTGGACTAAAATATCATTCATGGACTATTTATTCAGAGAAGTTCTGGACAAATCGATCATGACACAATTGGGCTGTTGGTATACAAGTACATTGGAGCAAATTTTGTGTTTGATTCTGTATCGAATTGATAGCCAGTGTAGGGTACAGAGCAGTGGTGAGGTGTGCTCTGATCGAGGTACTCTAAAGATGATCCGTGCAGCTGTGTTTTGAACTTTTTGAAGTTGAATAAATTGTTTATTCATGATATTTTTACTTATGTTTCAAAACATTGTAAACGAATCAACATTTGACTGAAAGCTTTTGACACAATTGATATAACTATATTAGTAGCTATTTCAGATACACATAATTCAGCTGTTAAAACAGCTACACCAGGAACGGTGACAGTAAGACTTTCATCTTTATGTGCCTACTTAGCTAAATTTTACTCACTTTATTTTCTTAATTGTCCTCAACAACAGTTATAGTCTAACTGTTACTGATTATCATCTTTTGGAATACATCTCTTGGTTAGCTCAGAATGTATGGTAAGGTTTAACCCAGTTTAAACGAGTCACTTGATGTCTGTACTTAGTTGTTGCTGTATCCGTACGACCCATTTCATTACGATGTTACTAAACAACAAAAGGATACTATTACCTCCTGCAGCATAGTCCAATTTAACTTTTAAATCTATTTCGTATATGAAATTTGAAAAGTTAGTTTGTATCTGTATTGTATTCTTGCCGTCTGTGTATTAGTAGCTCCACTAAGGCCTCATTGGATAGTTTCGTATTTTGCCACCTCCCTAATATTTAAGGTAGAAGGCATGGGCCTAATTATCACCATCCTAGCATTTTTCAGTTCACACATAAGCTAAATCTGTAATGTGGTTTATATTTACTTTGAGTTAGGCTTGGAAACTGGTTGACTTGTTGGTGACTGCCTGTCACAGTTAGACTAGCACAGGAGATCAAATGCGTAACTTGGGCTTCAAATGAGCCTCGGACTTGGCTTGCGTATTTATATGTGTCTGCTACAGAGGTAAATATCTCAGAATCTAGATGGTTGAGGGGTGATGAAAAGTATGCTAATTTGTTACAGTACTAGTGAACTTTATTCATGTATAAGGCACATACTGATTCTTTTAGCTGTCTTGTCACAGGAAAATATTCAAAATAACCCCTTTCTGTAAGGCAGTGTTGATTGAGTATAAAAGCCACTAGTTGCATGAGGAATTAACTTTAATTACTCAGTCAGAATCTTACAAGCATCATTTCAACAAAAATCATTAGTTCATTTTTATTTGTGTCTTTAATGTAATATTATTATCATTTTTCTGCTATAGGTCATTGTCGGACAAAAATTTTTCCAAAACAACTGTCCAGTGAGACCTAACGTTTGAACAAAGCACGGTCTTAGCGCATTGAGTAATCGATGGTTTGGTTTAAGTCTGTACACCCAAGAATCAAGCTAGATATGATCTAACACTTTTATTCAGTCTAGATATACAGTAATCTGTCAGGTCATAGTGGAAATGCAGACTGAAATATGTCCATTCATTTGGCCCTTCTTTCGTTGAATTTTCAAAATGATAATGTTTTTTATTCTCTAACAGTACATGTTCTATAGCTATAGCGTTCTGTCTGATACTACTATATATGTTTTGCATTTCTTCCATTCTTATTCATCAAATATTTTTTCCTTCTTCTCAACTATTATACCATTCGATATGTCATCCATTTCACGAGTAAATGCGTTTCTTTTCACTACTTTTGTATCCAAACTCTTTTCAACTATAGGAAGATAGTTCTTGACAAATATTATTTTATATTTGTAAAGTTCTGATTGTTTCAGGGTTTTTTTAATTTTGAAGATTCCGTATGTATTGGTTGTAAAATAGAGTCATTCATAGTTTTCTTTTATTCTTTATCTCTCGCTCAGTAATCTTACTATCGATATGTGATGAGCGTTATTGTATTTCACAAATAACTTTGAAAAAGTGTAAATCCTTTATGGCATGTCATCTTTTTTATACTTGCTTTGTGAGTCTATACATATATGAGAATATATCTATCATTTACGAGATGTATTTGTATCCATTGATGTATATTTGTGTCAAGTGCCAAATTTTTCGTCAGTGAAATCCAGTAATTAATTCGTAGGCTAGCCGACAATCAACTGTCTTGGAGTAGAGTTTGAACGGAAAGAATGTTAGTTTACCTCGGTCAGACTGTTACAATATTTAGAGTGAAAACGGACCGAGTGTTGACACGCTTAAAATTAGGTGATTCCTCACGTAGAGCTGTCAGAAATGATTGAGACAAATGATTTCGATCCTAAGTGGCATTTTTGGCATCTTGATAGACGGTTTTCAAAAGGTCCGCAAGGATAGCATTTATTCCGATTGGTCAAATGTATAGGAAAGAGGGTTGGGTCGAAACCTAGAATTGGGGAATATATTCTCTGAGTTAATGAGTTTGAATTAGTCTGAAAATTTCTCTGCAAGAGAGAAAACCAAAGGTAGAAGTAATTACCAGGACTCCGAGCGTGCTTTGAAAGACAGACGTTCGTAAAATTGTGGTATACAATTGTGGTTCCAGGAAACTGAATGTGGAACGATTGTAAGACGCCAAAAACACAAGGTATTTAACTCAAATTCACCTTTATCACGATGTAATGTATATGATGTTTTTCTTTGTCATAGTTGCATAATGTATCGATACTATGATACAAATAGTTCAGTATTACATTGATTTAATAACGTACTTTGATATGTTTCTTTGTTACAGATGCATGATGTGTTCCTATTTTTGTATGGATAGTCGGTTTTACAGTGATTTAATAATGTATTTTTGAATTCTGAATTAGCATTTTTTACCTTATATACTTAGGTAGGTAAATGGGTGGTGTAGAAAACCCGCCGTGTACATTTATGATTGGAAAGTGTTACATTAATTTGAATTTATCATATTAGTAAATATGGATTGTGTGTTATGATATATTGCCTCATTTTACGTAATGATTTACGGGAATATATGACTTTCCCGAATTCGGATGTCGATATAATTAGCAGTATAGCTCTATTGATCTGAAGACTTGTATAGTATTTGTTAGCCGTATAAATGAGAACACTGATAGTAAGATCTGATTTTTCGAACCTGGAAACGGAATTACTATCTCAACTCTTAAAGTAACGAGATACTTAGGGCGTTTTACCCTTTTCTTTTCAAGGAAAAATAGTTTGTTTGAAGATCGAATAAGAAATAGCGCGGAAGACGAAATTCAGAGACGGAAAAAGAAATTGGAAGACAGAGTTGTGTAATCCCACGTACAACCAAAGGGCAAGCTCAAGTGAGACTAACGCAGAAGAAGAAGGAAAAAAAAAAGGTCGACGAACAAGGTCATTTTGAATCACCCATCAGTCCAATGTTAAATGAACATTCGATTCCATGATGAAATTTACTCTCAGTATTAACGGCTAACTTCATTTATTTTTATTAGTGTTTGGGATTTTTATGAATGTATCCATTATTTTAAAGCTTCAGTTTATGTATTTCTGAACTAAGTGTATTCAGAAAGAAAGAAATTGTAATTCACAGTGTCATTCTTTTCTTAATTGTATTTTTAATTAAATTCATATTTTATCTTTACGGGGGCTCGTGTTTTGTCTTGTTCAAAGTACCATCTCAGATTACTATATCCATTGACCGGGCAAATTACACCGTAGAGATCATCTTCTAGATAACGATAATTAGTGGGAGGCGGTCTTCAAGTATTGTTTTTTCCAAGTTGCGCAATACCTCTGACCAGGCCTTGTGCAACAGTGTACTAATAACACTTTGATAACCGGCAGCGCACATTACAATTTGGTTCACTTGCATGTCAACAACGTGTTTGCCACTGGTCATTCACGTGTGTAACACATGCTATTCTGTGGGTCTCTCTCTCTCTCTCTCTCTCTCTCTCTCTCTCTCGTTTATGGAAAGCTGGGGAGGCAATTAATTATAAGTGTTTTCTAATCATTCTCAAAAGTCGCTTATTAAAATGTATTTGATTCATTTCACCAACTTCAGTGTGACAATGTTAAGTAAACGGAAACAAATTACCTTGTTCAAATCATTTAGCTGTGAGTATCAGTAAATAATATTCTATAGGGTGGCTTGCATTGTTGATGACATAGTTAAAGAGATGACTCAACGAACGTATCGAAAGTGAAAAAAGAAACTGTAACGAAGTTTCCGCAAGGAAATACAGTAAAACAAGTAAAATCGTAAGATCTGTTCAAATGTGATTAAATTAAGTTAACACACTTCTGTTCGTATGTTGTTTCTGCCACCTAATTCTCTCTCTCTCTCTCTCTCTCTCTCTCTCTCTCTCTCTAAAAATTCACGCTTTTTATCCGTATCCATTATCTGATTCTCTCTATATGCTCTTAACAGTTTTGACTGTCTTAATGTCTGGACTGGTGTTGCTAATGTCAACGTTCTTTACATCAGAATCATTCCTAAAAACACGGTAAGATATTTATTCTGATGCTTGAAACAGTCAATCAACAACAGTATTTTCTTTAATATTGTTTTATATCAGAACTAACTTTGACTATCATTTTATCCCATCAAAAATCCATCGCAAATCTGCATCGAGATTGTTGCTTTTATTAACTATATAAAGAGTTAGGCTTGTTGCTATGAAGTAGTAGTGAAATTGTTCCAGAAATGTTGCCATGCAACAAATGGTGCTTTTTGTTTCTATGCAGTAGTGTTGAAAGTGTTCCAGGAATGTTTGCTATGCAACAAATGATGGTTTTGGTTTCGATCCATTAGCAAGGAGAGTGGTCTATCATTTTGTCCAGCATTGTTCTCGTTGGGAGATAACGAACGTGTTTTATTTGTATATTAATTACCGATTGTAGAATAGTGGAAGCTATTTATATATGTGATTGTAATTCACAAAAAGAAATTTCTTTTCAAGGCAGGTTGATAGGATGTTGTTTGTTCCATTTAACAGAGGAATTATATTGACTGTTATAGTTAAAATCTTAGTATTTGGGTCATATATCAGCAGCAAGAACTACTAAAGGTCACACGTGATACTTCTAAAATATCAGAGACTCATATTCCAGCTAGTTCTGTTTCAGATAATTGTCTATATAATTGTTGAAAAATCAATCTTATATGCATTACGGAAATTAAGTGATAATTGTCAAATAAATGGAACGAAAGGAAATAGATATCGTGTGTATCATTTAAAATCAATAAAAAGATCTGTGTATCATTTAGACACCAAAATCAATAATTGAAATGTATATCCTATGTGGGCAGCTAGATAAGAAAGAAAGAAGTACGTAAGACGAATTCGTATACATGAATGCTTGTGTGTAGGATTAAATGTATGAATAAAAGAATGTATGGGTGAAACGTGCAGATGAAAACAATGTGATGTACGTACACACACACACACACACACACACACACACACACACACATATATATAGCGTAAAACACGTAGACCTAATTTATTCACATTCCCTAACCTACTTAAGATTGAATACTCATATTTTTCTTCAAGTTTACTTGAAAAATGTGTAACTTTAGGTCGCCTTTGTGACCTTTGGATGATCAATGAAAAACAAGTATCTTTAATTTTGATATAGAGCGCATTAACGGCCCAACTTAGTTCTTTCAAATTATGTCATGATTAGTCTGTACTACCACTTTCGAATATACGGCTGTGTGCGATGGGTCTGTTTTTTGTTAAAGATTGTTCAAAATGGTATTTTTCTCGCTAAAAGTGCGTTTTTCAGCGTTTCATAAACCATCTTATCACGTGACATAATAATACTGACATGTGCCTTTAAAGTAATATAGGTACCAATCTGAACTCTATTGTTATTATACAATTTTAAAATCGAGATTTGTTAATCACGAAATGTATTTTTTAAAATCAAATTAGAGGGTAAAGGTAATCTGATACTGTATCAGCATATACGACAGTCACGTGACAGGCTTGCGCAATCGCCGCCCAGTGATCGGTGACCAACCCTTTCTTTTTGTGCTAATCAACGGACAATTACACCTAGATAATCAGGCAGAAAATGTCCACTAATATCAAGCACTTTTCTTATAGCTTTTTCTTGAGTTAGCAACTTCATTTGCTCCCATAGTTCGCAAATGAATTATTAAAGGAACGGTAAATATACTGAATGAAGAATGATAATGTTTCGGGCAGAATATATAAATCGTCTGTAGAAACCTTATCTGTAATGTTTTTCAAGTCTTCTTTAAAATAAGAAACTTTTCATAGTGTGTGATGAGGAATTTAAGCGTAGCTTAAAAAAAATTCAGTCATATCTCTACAATGTCTGCATTGTGACAATTTATAGTTACCCTTAGCACTGGGGCATCATGCTGCAGACATATAACATCATGTCCCAACCAGTCACATTATCCTAACACCAGGCCGACCAGTCCTAACACTAACCTCTTAATGCTGAGCGATAAGCGCGGCAAGACTTAGTATCATTTTTGTAAGTCTTTGGTATGACTCGGCCGGAGATTGAACGCACGACCTCCCGCTTCCGAGCCTGGCGCTCTAACCACTAGGTGGTCACATGAGCTGTCGAAACTCGTCATAGAAGCTTAAATCAGCGAGGGGTAGACGAGCAAATTCAAAATCAGTGGATGATTCAGTTACAGAATCATTGACAGATCGGTCTTTCTTTTATCACCGAATGTGTTAACTGTATTATCATTTTTAATCTAATCAAGAAAGCATGTATAAAATATAGGAAAGTCGCAGATGGACATACTGTTATGACTTTATAAGTCATCCTCTAAATTCCTGAAAGAAATGGTAAGAAATATTTAAATGTTACGGAGGAGAACTGACATTACTTACCAAACATACAAAAACATACTGCTGTTGACGTTCTATTTATGCAAGCAACTTGTCACAAGCGCATAGAAATGACATGAGCAACTGAATATACCCGTAACAATCAGTCAGTGTTGAGCAAGAGGCTCATGGATTCTAGATGCAAAAACTATTGTATGTATGTATGTATGTATGTATGTATGTATGTATGTATGTATGTATGTATGTATGTATGTATGTATGTATGTATGTATGTATGCATGCATGTATGTATGTATGTACGTATGTATGTAAAACACAGTGAGAGGAGGTGGACGAGTGGTCTAAAGCGCTCACCGTTACAGATCACTGACATCTCTCCTCTGTCTGCGTGGGTTCGAGTCTCGGGTTCGGCCAATGTGGGTATGTGAGAAAGCTTGCCAGTAGCTTCTTGTGGGTCGGTGGTTCTTTACGGAGTTCACCCTGGTTCTTCCTTCACCGTTATAGCCTGTCTTGTGCTGAAAATACGGACCTTGAACATGGAATGGGTTTCAAAACATTAGAAAGCCCTCTATAGGCTTCAAACGGGAGCTTTACATGACGTCGATACGGTTAATCATTCGAGATATCCTAGTAATTAAGCTAACAGGTCTGGGGTCAACTGCTGCGCCAAAATTTATCGTCTCACTTCAGTTTCGGGCCGCCGGCATTCAAGATCCACAAGCCAGCTTGTTATTGCTGGCAATTGCTCTTGATGCAAAAGTGGAGAGCTTATGATATCCGACACCAACTACATGTACGTCTTTACTATTTTCTTCTCTAGCTGCACTATCACGTGTGTGTGTGTGTGTGTGTGTGCAACTTATTAGCATAAAATTAGTATCATTATATTAGGCTGACTATTTTTTTTATCTTAATAATACCGTTATGAAACTTAAGTCATGTTTCACTAACATTCATCGAACACTTTATACGCAGTGTAACTTGTTTGACAAATATATATATATATATATATATATATATATATATATATATATATATATATGACCCAAATATATCTGTAATATCCTTAGGTATCTGATACGCAGTGTAGAAATGATATTATTTTAATCCACACGCTCTTGGTGTCTGCCATCAAGCTGCATTACTCTCGACAGCTGTATAGTTAAAATGGACAGTTTTAATTTTGAATGTTGGTGGCAAAGTTTTTATAAGCAGACAGACAAAAAACAGAGTAAAAAAATAATCGTTCTTACATTTATTGAACATAATCCTAGTTTTAACAGAAAGAGTGGTAAAACGAATACAATAATGTCAATCCTACAATACAGTGAAGTCCAAATATTTCAATGGATAAAATTGATTTTATTTTGCATTATCTTACGAAGACAAAGTTTATATTGTAAAGAGCAGTTTACATCTTTCAAGTCAATTACTTGTACGCCTAACAAAATCCCTAAAGAGTAGTTTATCACCATGTAGATCCTGCAAGCAATTTTCCATACGATCCACACAATGGATGAATCTTGATAAAATATATCCATAACCGTTTTCGTTTCGTTACGGCCTGAAGAATGTTAAACTGCTTGCATTGCTTTAGATTTAATGAAATCTTATAGAGTCGGTGTTTTCCTTTTAATCTGTGTATTTTGCCCCCCATTCGTAATCCAGTGTATAAACACACAGTCAAGACATGAATGAGATTTTTAGACTTTCGAACTCTGTTCCTATGTATGTTTTATTTCGTCATGGAGGAAACGTCTGTCAGATAATTTCTACAACTTTGCTTGAAGTTAAAAACCCTACATGTACACGCGGTCACACGATTGCATTAGCCAATGCATAAGCTGCAACGGCGGTAGTGCTAACGGGGGAATGCAATGCTGTTGGACCGGTCGACTATCATACATTTTAAGGAATTGTATAAAATTCAAAACAGCACTCTGAGATTTTTCTCATCATCTCTGTTCGATGTCTGCTATACTTGGGACAGAACAAGAAAGAAATGCATGGTGGTTTCAATTCCACCGGAATGAACAATTTGATTACGGTAAAGATCAGCTTTTATTGAACGTATATGATGTCCTAGTCTAGTAAGAATAATAAATATGTTTCGATTAATAAAACTAGACAATTACTTGATACGATATTTGAACAAAAACACTTTTTTTTTATAAAAAAAAGCACAGTAAGGCATGCTAGATATAACCACACCAATTGTACAACCCCAGATGGGCGGAGCTTAAGGTGTAGGGAACCTTGAATTTAGAAATAGAGAACAACAATAGCTGTGATTGGTGTATTACGTAAGAGTTGTACTTTCTAATAGGCTTAATTATTCATGACCAGCTATATTTCAGCACATTAAGAGGATGAATAGTACAGAGATGGGCCATCTGCAAAAAGACTAGTGAGAGAGCTCACACCATCCGTAATAACGTTTACATAATTAAAAACAAGAAAGTCCCAAGCACGGATCCTTATGGCACACCATCATTTATAATCATTTCTCGAGAATGTGTATCGTGCAAAAGGACCATTTGTTTTCTATTACTAAGAAAGCTTTCAGGCTATTTTATCAGATTATATGAAACATCGTATTCTTTCAATTTAAAACATAAGCATATGTGGCAGACCCGATCAAAACCTTGAGATAGATAATAAAAAAACAACACAAGACAAGAATTTTCAGATAGTTCTAGTGACTTGCATATAGTATTGTATATTTCATTAAGTTGAAAAACAGTGGAACAGTGGAGTGGCCAGGAAGGCATCTTGATTGATAATTGTAAAATAAGACGGCTTTTGTAAACGTAATATATTTGTTTAAAAATGAATCTTTCAAAGATATGCGCGACACAGCAAAGTAGATACCTTTGTCTATACTTGGCAACCTCGTGTAAATCACCTTTTTAGGAATGGGAAACATATGTTCAAGTTTTCTATTAGCTGGAAATGTGTTTCTGCTGTTCGTATCGTTTCACTGATGTTCTCATGCCCAGTGGATTTACTGATAGAAATAAAATATATATGTTTAGTTTCTTTTTAAGTGATGGTAATTTCGTTTAGGGTATCGTTGAATTGTTTTCTGAAAAATAAGGAGATAAACAATTTCATCAATAGTTGAAACTGACGTAAAATAATAACTGAATAGGTTAGCATTTTCCCTTTCTGTATAACTGCAAAATAAAGCTTTATTTATTGTGTATACAAGTGATGGAGGAGAATGTTAAGGATGCATTTATTTCAAAAGTGATTTTGTAATTTTCCAAAATGATTTAGTTGCATTTGTTTCAATCTGAAAGTCGTGCATCAACATTACCAATATATTGGTTTTTAGCACACGTTTTCATGTTATTTACATTATTCCTGCTTTGTTTCAGTTTATTCTAGTCGACTGGCTTAACCACGATTTAGCGCAACTTTGGGTGATCTGTCCTTTTTCCTAATCATTTTTCTTAATTGGCAATCAAACCACGGTTTATCAGTTGGGTAAATTGCAAGTTTACATGGATTACACAAAATTGGAATTTTAATGATTTGGTTTTGAATATATCCGTTACAACATCAATAGCAACATTTAATTTCTGACCGAATGAAACACTTAACACCAATCGAAGGATACATTCAGCTCTGTCTTCACTGATATATTTATCAATTTGCTCTCAACCAACTGTAGTAAACCCAATAAATGTTGTATATACAACAAATGTGAACATACGGTGACAGCTGCGTTGACATAATCAATTGAATGAATCTGTTTTTGTCACACTTTTCACTTTCGTATAGTCAGTGTACAATTGGAAGGTTTTATCTGGTTTCGGATCAAGTATACATGGGGAACACCAGTCACTTTTACTCGGCTATATGAAATCATTCTCAAGCAAATACATGTACTGGATTTATTTTTTCAAGTATTCCTGTTTGAGAAGATTCATCATGTACGGGTGACGTTTCACAGGTTTGGAATTTACAGTTTCAACGTCATGGAAAACTCTGTTCTTGTAGGAACATCTGGAAATAAGTGCTCATATTCAGTTAATAACAATTTCAGTTCATTTATTTCTTGTTGTTGCAATTGTGAAGGTTTCTGGTCTAGATTATTCATAATGTCAGAATTCTGACGATTTGTCGTCCCACAATCTGTAGAAGCCAATGATATTCCTTGACTTAAATCTTCGCTAACTGTGACAGGTACAACTAAATAAATTGCATGTTTAACCTAGCTATCTCTCTCAATATACTGGTACTACTTTAATTTATTTACATTCCAGGAGTAATAAATGATTTTCTCAAGTCTGTGCTTGCAGTATACATATCCTTATAATGAGGTACCTGTGATATTTTAATGTTATTCATATCTTTATTCTGGCTAACAGTTTATCAGAAGTCAAATGCATAATATACAGGATATTGTTCTCGTTAAAGGTATTGTCAGCTTGTAAATATAACTTTATTCTAGACATTGCATTTGTAATCATATATTCTGAAATATTTTGTGTACTTAGAGTTAAATTCCGCACGCTTGGCGAGTTGGTTTACCTCAAGCCCTTTCCTTCGACTATGTACGATCCTTGTTAGCGCATAGTCGGAGGGATCAGAACTCTAGAACGAGGATTTTAACTCTCTAACCTGTTTAATTATATTTTTGTCATTGATAATATTCTTTGTCAACTAAAATTGCAAAGAGAACTTTGAGGTTAGCTTAAAATTTCGTATCAATCGTAAAATACGTATGCTATACTCGTATCAACAGTGTCATGTTTTTTGACGAATTTTCAAGTGCGCAATGAATGCCAAATGCCAGCAAGAGTCGATAGCGTTACTTAAATAATTGTTAGCTAGCTAACCTGGTTTTTAAGACTTCAAATGTTTCAAGAGTTATTTCCATGAAGATAAAATCAAACCTGATCCTGTACGAAGTTTCGAGACTGTGACTATAATTTTTCAACATGTGATGGGTTGACTGGAGCTGGAGTTAGGGAAGCAGTATGGAAGGTTTCTTTCCTTCTCTCTTAACACAATTGCCAGTACGCACTCTTAAGTGCGTTTGTGTAAATATACGTTTATAAAACCACAACAATATATACTACGTCAAGATGATTTTCATTGCTTTTCTTTAGCTTGCACTAACATTAATGTTCAGATCGCAGATAAAGATCAAGGGGATCCGTGGGATTAGGTGATTAGACGTGGCTGTCTACTTCGTTCGTAATTTAGCCTCTTACATTATATAAGTGGAATATGGAATGAAATATTTAGGTATTGACGTCAATTACCAAGGTCATATCAAGGTCGTAAAGCTGTACATTGCATTGCGCAATAACTGAGTTTAGAACTGAAACCATTCGCAAAATAACAATTTCATGCCATTTTGATTTGCACAGAAATAAATTGGGCAGTCGAACCCTTTCTGGAAGCTTCTCCAAGTTTCACACTAATGCGAGCTGGTGTTTAGAAAACATTAGATATATGATAATTTCACAGGGCGCGCCTCGAGTTTATTTAGATAAGTGCCTTTTATTACGGATTGCACCTGAGTTCCAAATTACCTACAAGTGTTATCTCTTTTCTTTTTCACACAAAACTACTTCCGAATAAATCGTTGAGTATCTGGTTTTAGAAGAAGATTTATGAAGCATAGATGGGTCTCTTTACTTATTAATTATTTCATTTATCTGATTATCGTTCACTATAATTAATGTTCTTATAATATAAGAGTGTCGTTGTTTCCTCTAAAATTAATAATTATAATGAACGTAATTAAAAAGAAATACTAAATGTATCCCTTGATGCATCCTTCAGTGCATAACTACATGTAGATTTAAGCACGATAATAAAAGTTAAATCTACTCTGGATTATGAATCCATGTATACGGTACAACTGTATTGATTTATTCATAAATCATCTTTTTGTCGACGTGGCAAGCAAAGCTAGTGTATGAGCATTATTAAGGAAAGTGAGTTTATAAATATTTTATTTAATTTAAAATTCACTAGTCGATCAAAGACAAAATTACTGATAATTGTTGACGCACAACAGAGATAGTCAAGAAAAAGTTTAGTTATCGCGAAAGGGTTTCTTATAAAACTCAACGATGTAAATAAATTGATACTTTATCTAGATGCAGTTAAACATTGCTAAAAAGATGACAGTGGTGGAAGATAACATATGCATTGTATGTAAGTACGTAGATAAAGAAATACATAGTTATTTTGAATCAAAACAATAAAAAAACGACTTTCGACGATGACTGAAATCAATCTTTTTAAGCTGGTCTGATTGTGAAATATTGATATATCATTAAATATATCCACACGTTAAAGAAAGGAAAATTGTCTTTTTGAATACTTAAGTGAATCCAGCAATAACGTAGGTAAGGAATTCTTCATAAACCACGCTTTATAGGCAAAATTCTTTTCAGGGTTTAGAGATAAATAAACGAATAATGGGCCCGTGAATACGTGTGGAATTTTCTTAGATGAAGGGCGCCATTATTTTTATTATGTATTAGTTGGTGAGTACAGTCATCACCCTGAAGGTCTCCGCCCATCTCACTCTCTGGAACTGCAAATAAATACGCTTCTTTCCTGTTCTTATTGCAAGGATGAAAAATGTTTCGACAGTGTGCATATTCATGATATGCACCTGACGCACATTTCGTAAATTAGTAACCCAACTGTGCTTTATTTAGGGAACATTGAGTAGATGTTTATATAAATAATGTGGGAATATATACTATACTGCATATAATAACTGAAGGAGTATGTAGATATAGTAATTGAAGAAATATGTACCTACAGTAAATGCTGAAATCTGTATACAAAGTAATTCATTTTATTGATTTTGAATTAACAAATCTCTTCCTAGCATGAGAGGGAAAATGAGTTCTTTGTCATATCCTCCTTGTCTCTGGTTTTAAAAAACAGTAAAATATATGTATCTCCAATACAATTCAGAAATAAAACAGTTTAGAATTAATATTTCACTCGTAAGTCAATGTTTCCATCGATTATATGAGGAATTGCTATTCTTACGAAATGTTTCTATATACATGTATTCCAATCTTTCCAAAACATCTATAGTAACTTTCCGTGCGAGAAAAGTTCTCACACTGATGTAAATGCTGCTATTTCACCACATTCCTTGTCAGTATGAATAGAGATTTTCGAAGTGGAAAGCCAATGCGGAAACTATGATATACTACACGCGTGACTTTTATTGTGGCATGGGAATAATTAATTGTACGTATTTCTATGCCGGTACATACTGGTTAAGCTGAAAACTAGAACATTATACAAATATGTTTTTGTAACTTCCTGAGCCAAAGTGAGGTTGACATGGGACTCACTTGAAAATATTCAGTCTTGAAAGAATTAAACTTAAAACGTCAAGCGCTCGATTGCAATTAACAAAGAGAACTTACCAGCGCAACAATTTTGTCCCTTTGTCTTCAACTATCAACAACAGGAGATCTATATTTTGATTTTGATCGCCGTCCTTTTGGAAAAGGAACGTGAGATCAATAATATTTCATTATACAATGGTGTAGGAAACGAAAATTCCCATCCGAGGATCAAAACCTCGTGTCTGACGCAAATTCCGTCCGACTATCTTAACTTTGTTTCTGACGCAAACGTTTGGGTGGAATTTTCCTAACCTACAGAGATAAACATAAAGGATTATATTATTCATCAATAAACCATGTGTTTAAATGCGTTATATATATTTGTAAACAATGCAAAGCCAGAGACTATAAACCCTTCTCAGTGAATTTTAAACTAACACAATTTCAGCGTTTAAGAAACTGTTTACAAGACGTCCTGGAGAGGAATATATCAGCATGATTTCTAAAGCTGCATTCTGTTGGTTAGCTGTAACTCACAAAACCAAGTTCCCTGTTGGCCGTTTGCCATATAATGAGCGCCGGCTGCAAAACGTCAATTTTATTCGCCCAGTTATGATGACGGAGATATGAATCAATCTACAAGTTAAAGCACTGTAGATAAAGAAACATATTTCCTGTGATGATCAGCCAGTATTTGTATAAGATAAACCAAACGTATTTTGTCACTTCGGACATGTTTTTAAAAAACAAGTTAAAACAGTTGTGGAGTTCGAAACCATTATAAGGAAACAAATCTTCGACATCTTTCAAGTATATTCATCTGAGCATGTCTGTCAGTATTTTATAATGAAACCATTTGAAATAATAACAACAAGATGATGTTACGTCAGTCTACGGAAACTAATCTACAAAGTGATATTGCATTGTCCTTTAAATCTCAACACTCAGATTTTAAATTCAAATAATGTGTGTGTGTGTAGTAGTAGTAGTAGTAGTAGTAGTAGTAGTAGTAGTGCGTATTTAAGTGTGTAAAGAAATAATAATAATGCGGATATTGTCTTTTTTAAAATTATAAAGATCATATTTTAGATTATTCTATGAAAAACACATTCTTTCAAACCTGAAAATAAAACACTGATTTGGGAGGTATATATTATTATTTTTAAAAAATGGCAATACTAATACGACATAATCTTTTAAAGCTAGCGCGAGCTGTTTTTCTTTTCAACTGCATATACTTTTAAACAGCACAATACAATCATTTTACTACAGAGTTAATGGTACATCATATTTCAAATGATCCAGTTCGGATGGAACAGAGAAATCGTTTTTTTTCCAAAAGATAAATTCTTGGTTAAAAGAGGCGCATTAGACAACGGTTGGTGTGATGTCTGATAAATATTATCAATCCTTCTAAAAGGTTGCAGCAAATTGACACAAACTAAATTGGGATCACGACCTTGTAGCAAGATTATACAAATATAAATTCTGCGGAATTCAGCTTATCTTATATATATCGAGCGATAATCAAATCACGTTCTTGCTCTTAACATGTGTGAATTATTTAGCTGATATGGAAATATGGACTTTATTTCTATCAATAAAATTAAATTAGTTATTTACTGTACTATGCATCATTAGAAAATGCTCATTACCATAAACGTATACTATTTAATAAGGATAAAGGGAGATAATATAGACTGGAAATCGAACATATATAGGTCAGTTAAGATTATAACAAGACTAACATATGGTGGCCGTCATTTCTTTCAGCAGAAACAACATAAAATAGTCGAGTATAGTAATTTTAATTGTTAAGCTGGTATTTACTTGCATGAGTCACATACCAAAAAGAGAAGCCTGTAAATATTTCCCTGTCTTTAACCATCGACAAAGTCGATTTCATTTTATGCGTGAGACGCACAATAAATAAAACACGTCTTGACACCCCTCCCCTCTCCGGAATTGTTTCATTTGTAATTTGTGTGAAACGAAGCGAAGAACACAGTGCTTTGTTGATACACTGAGAAACTACATCAACTGTTTTAGTCATATAATTTTACATTCTGTACAACTCTATTATGAATTCTGAACTTAATGGGGGATCTACTCTGCGGACGTTTATTTGCCCATGCCTTTATGTAAGGCACGAGGTCCAATTATGAGCTTCTCCTCACTTAGTTCCTCTGGCAATGTTCCCACCTATATATTCAAAATGCATCTCAAGTTTATCTCAAAACATTCTGCATGTCATTATCTGTTCGAATACCTTCTTCTCCGAATGAAACTAAAAACGAATTCTTTTTAGAACGACAGTTATTGAACGGAGGGACAAACATAATAAAACATAAGAGAAAATTGAAACAGTGCGAAGTGATGCGTAAAGCTTCTGCTCACTTTCAATCATCATATTTCATCATTTGTCTGTTTCTAAAAGTTGTGAAAAATTAATGATGGAAACAGAAATATCACTATTTGTTGGTTAAATCAATAGATGTCTGTTAAATTGTTACATACTGAAAAACTAAGTGTCGTATCATTATCAAATAGACTATATGCAATTAACAATACCAATAAAATCGAAGTGAATTCACATATCGTGTTTTATTACCAAAATATTCTTAAAATGTTAATCAAAGCATGCACAAAACAAAAGAGTAGAAAACAAAACAAAAATGATGGAAACCTCTTAATTTTTTTCACGCCTCAAAACGGCTTTCAATGGCTACACATCAGGACACTTGCGCTTTACAATAGCTTGTAAAATGAATTAGTGCTCATTATTCTCAAAACTTAAATACAAAATTTGACGCTGATCCCAAAATTTCAAATCTGAAACTCTTTATAATGAACATAGTGAAACAAAGTCATTGAAATCTGGTACATTATACAAGTATGGTTTTGCTGGGGAAAATTCTTTTTGAGTTTTAAACTATTAGATCAGAGTTTTGGGTTCTTTCTCAGAAGGTTTGGTATAAGAATACTAGTTTTTGTGCTATCGCAGAACAACGTGAGCCAAACGGGTTTAGCTATTACAGAAAAAGTATAAACTGCTGTGAGCACAGCATTAAAGAACATGCATGCGGAGAATCTTTCGAGCTAGAAGTGGGGTCACCTTAATATATCTAGGTTCAGCTACTGGGCTGAAATGTATTCTCACCTTAATTAGGATCGTCGGTTTTTAAGAACCAAAATCAAAGTTGTAATACATTTCTGAAAATGTGTACTTCAGGATCCGGCTAATTTCAAGTCTATAAAGGTTTCTTCAATTGCAGATAAATCTATCCTTTTTGTATTTGCATTACTAACACAAACGTCATCCTGTTTTAAACGGCGCATAACAAAAACACTACTAACAATATTATCATTGTCGTCATCATTATTATCAATATTGTCCCTAATACTGGAAAAGGTATTGCTGTTGTCACTGCTGTTACCATGGTGTTCACACAATTGCATCTGATCGTCACTAAGGTACTTTGTAATGATAACAAGACTTATCATATCCTGTTTAAGGCTAGAAAATCATTTTTATTTGAGTTCAGATCACGGATTCGTGTTCGTACATTTAATCTTAATCAACAATTCGAACTACAGTGAAGACATATTGATGAGAATTGAGGTTACGCTAGTAACAAAAGATTATTGATATATGTATCTTTTATAATAATCTGATAGAGAAATTGATGTTTGATATGGAATTACAATATGGGACAAAGCAGGAAAACCAATACTGATATGTCATGTACTGGAGCATAGAATAAGGGGATAGTGGAATTTAAAAAATAATGTAAATAGCATTTAGTGGGAAGGAAGAAATTGCTTTGTACATCTGGTCCTCAATAAGGATTTAATGGCTTCTAACCATCAATTATAAGCAATGTAAAGCTTCCCGAATGATCTTAAATACACTTTTCATCAGAAATTTGGATGAAAAGTGCATCTGGTATGAGTTGGGTCATAACATAAAGTATTCACGTAACCATATAAGCATTATACAACTTCACATAACCTTCACTTTTCACAAGTTTCAAATCATAAGCGTTCTAATTCCAATTTTTAAAATATTTATTCCAGGTGTTTTTGTCAATGGTGTTTTACATGCAGTATTAACAGTGTATAAGATTTCGACGTAATCCCTACTTTACCATCTATCGATCCCTTTTTTATAATAAAAGCAACACTCTAGTCGCCACATAAACAATATGAAAATATATTTTCCGAGTTCATCCCATATCAGTTATTTTCTTATGAAAGCCAGCTCTTTATTCTCCTAACGATTTTTAAAAAATATAAAAACAACCCACATTACTATCATTCAGTTTTCACAGTCTATTTTTAATCTTCCTGACACTGTTAACAATAACATTAGGTAAACACAAATATGAATCTGATGAAAAACATCAACAAGACATGGGATGCAAAAAATGGACTACATTATGTACTTACTGTTAATGGTATATTTTTGTTACCCAGTGACATGGTGACAAAAATAGGCAGCGTAGTGAGATAAAATAACAACTGACAAAAGTCATCAGAAATCTTTGATTTAGGAATAAATACTGTGACAAATACGGACGCTTAAAAAAAAATCTAATACCAGAAGCAATAAACAGTCGGCAACGATTCATCAACGGAGTGATTATAAAATGAAACGAAACAACGTTAATAATAATATGACAACATGGTGGATGTCAATAGTACATATTTTGTTTTCAGAAATATAGTACCTACGATCACAATGACATTATATAAAATTAAGCGTATATGAACACAGATAATATATATAATTATGCCAAATATATTTATCTCGAAACAAATTATGTTTTTTTTTAAGAAGATGTTTTACTTTTGTTTTCAAGTCGATCAACTGAATAGTTTATAGGCACAACGAACAAGCAATATATTAATTAACTGAATAGTTTATAGGTTATTAACTAGCGAGTTACGTTTTGTGCTTGTTCTTTTTTTTTTTGGGGGGGGGGCGGTTATGAATTTTTTTTTTTAAAATTCTTTTGTAGTTATTGTTAATGTTACTTTCCTTTATATTCCTTTCTGACCAAACATTACCTTTCAGGACAACTGCAAAGAACAAGCTAGACAATGTAAACTAAACAAAATGGTAATATTAACAAGTAAAGAAGTACAGAGATCATTTTTACAGCTAAGAGAAGAAAAAAAAAACAACTCTTATTGCGCTACCGAATATCAAAATGAATAATGTTGTTCCTTTATAAGCTAAGTGAATCAAACAGATGGCATTAAATTTCATACCGCTTTTAAATTTATCAGTGAATGGATCCCATCGCGACCTCAATCTACATCATCCTTCGTTGTTTAGCGTTTTACAAAATTGTTACGCTTATACTCAATTGTATATTATAATACCGATATGTGCAGAAACAATTGCAAATTTGACATCGATTTCTTCAAACAGATACTTTTACATTTCACCTAATAATAACTTTTTTATACTGTAACAACTAATTGAGCTCCACTATTTTCAGCATTTTCGAAATTTAGCTCATGTATTAGCATGTTTTACTTCACCGATGTCTATTTTTGTATGTCCTGGCTGTTTCATGATATATTTAAGCATTATATTACATTGATAATATTTTCTAATTGATTACCTTCACTGCATCTACATAACCTATTGCATTTTATTTATCCTGATTATTGAACCTTCCGCTGCTAGGTTTGGAGAAAAATTGTTTCTGTACATGTTACTGAAGAAAAGGATACGTAGTTGATAGCCTCACTTTGTAGATATAAAACAACTTGGTCGATTCTCAAGATTGCTCTACCAAATGTTTTGTTGCAGGTTTATGCTTGCTACCCTGACATTCTCTTCAATATTCATACAATAGGCAACATGTATTATTTGTTTTAAACTCGTTTGTTGTGAATAAGCTATAATCTTTTTTTTGTTTAGAAAATATCAGCGATGCCACTGGAATTATCATCGGGTTCATAAGTAATGCATAACACATTTTCTGGAAATGTAGCGTAATAAAAGTCAGTATATATGTCCCGGAATGAGCATCAATCTGTATATAAGAGAAACCTACCTGTATGCTCGAATCCTAGAATGTCGTACAACGAATACTCTTTTGATTGCAAGCAATCTCCAATAAAACAATAATGAACCTGACAGCTTGGACATTTGCCAGCATCTGTATAATCTTAAAAATATATGCTTTTTGCCTTTTTATCGAGTGATGATAAGTTTTGGGAGCCGTTTTCTTCTGTAATTTATTATTAACATTTTTTTATAACTCACATGATTCAAAGGTGTCTCTGCATTTTTTGACAACTCTTGTTTCTTCCATGATTGTTTTACATAGGGAGTTAAGTAAGATTTATTAATTAAGAAACAAAACTTTACTCGGCTTCAAGTAATTTATTACTAATAATTGGTTTCTGAAAATACCTTAAAGAGCTGGAAGGTATGTATTATTTACTCTATTCCAGCCATATTGAATAGAAGTTTTCTAGCCCAGGCACTATGTGTTCATATTATGCTTTACATCAAATGTTTGCCCAGGAACGATTCGTTAGCATTATAAATACTCTATCTTCATTCCAAACATAATGAAATCAGGAAACTATATAGAAGTATATTTGTATTCAGTAAAATTGTGTGCTCCTTGCTTGATTAACAATGAGATTTAATGATTTTGCTACTGTAAAAGTTGGTTGACTAAATCAATTTCCTGGCAATATTTTGTACCAGCTGTTATCTCCAAACCGCCAGAGTATCTATCAGCATAACTTCTTTGCTGCATTCCGTTCGCTGTACTCTTTACCATGGAGCTAACTAAGTGACCTGGCCATTCGCAATATCATGAACACAGGCAGAAAATAAACAGCAAATAAAAACTTAACTGGTAATTATCTAGCCATTATAGAGAAATTGGCAGAAAACCTCATAAAAATTCTCAAGCTTGATTATACCAGATAAGGAAACAAATACCCAATGATAATAATGCTTGCCTGTTCTCAGCCTTTTGGTAAAAGTGGAATCAGAGCTTGTTGCACTTAAACACCTTTTTATGCTTCTAACTGATGATATTCATACATCCCCTTCTCTTTTGAATCCTTATGACTTTAAAAAATAATATAAACCTTCATTTTAAACTTTGATATTACGTAATAATATTTACCTTCATTACCTTTTGGAGCAGTACATAAGTTATATGTATCGATTTCATAATAACTGCTAAATTCCACTATTTTATATGACGCTTAATTAATTCATAGTGGTTTATTTCTATATATATAAACTATGTTAATGTCTTCATTAAACAAATTACTCCTAATTATCCTGGCAGCTGCTTCGCTTGCCGCTCAGCTGTCAGGATAATGTGACTCGGCGGGACGTGATGTTACATGTATGCGGCATGATGCCCCGGAGCTGGACATCACTATGAACTCCCACGCTGCAGACATTGTCGTAATATGACTGAAAAATTGTTAAGCTAAGTCAAATTTTAAAAAAAGACAAAAAACAAACACGTAATTATTCTTCTTAGGATTCGTCATTTGACAAATTATTAATATAAGTCTCATTAAGTAGTACATATTTATCACAATAAATTTTATCGAAATCTTCTTCGTAATGAGAATTATCCAGTTCAACTCCTCAAAATTTTCTAATAAATAAACCAACAACAAAAAGAAAACAACGTGAAAAACATTTGACAGAGAATGAAGCAACGCAGTAGAAGAATACCAACAGGAGTTCAAAATTATCCTTGCAAACAGAGAATATATTAAGAGATTACAGGTAAACATTTTATAGAAAAGAATTAAACGTTTGGAAACTCATTTGAAATAGGAAATATTGTTTATTTAGCAAGACACATCTGCCCAGAGGCGTAGCGATGATATTTTGCGCCCGAGGACGAACTATAAAATTGGCGCCCCAGCGATCTTGTGACCGATTTATTACCCTTGTTTACTTATTATAATGTAACGTTGCAAGCCTCATTTTGGCGCCCCTGTATCTTGGCGCCCGGGGACATATGTACCCCCATGCCCCCCCCCCCCCATAGCTACGCCTCTGCATCTGCCTTGCATGACCTCATCTTCTCCATGACATTCAAATAAAATCATTGGTAATTAACCTGTTCTAAGTAGCGATAAGAACTAAACGGAGGAAAAGAAATATGATGTTATGTCAGTAATGCAAGAGGAGATTACAAATTGTTTAAGAGTTTACTCCTCACAAAATTTAGCATGATATATATATATATATATATATATATATATATATATATATATATATATATATAATGCGTTTATAGTACTGACATGAGTAAAACACGAAGAAACTTGTTAAACTTGGTGAACTATTGCGTTGTTTACAATTCGAAAGTAGATTACAAAAGATGTCAGAAGAATTAACTCATAGCGGATGACTTGAGGAATTGAACTATTGTATAATTGCTAACAGTACGCTCAATATCCGATACCAGAAGCACCCCTTGTTTAGCTTTTTCTTGTCCCGTTTTGATATCGTCCTTTTCACAAATATGTTAATGCATCGTGCATATTGAATTGTAGTAGTAGTAGTAGTAGTAGTAGTAGTAGTAGTAGTAGTAGTAGTAGTAGTAGTAGTAGTAGTAGTAGTGTTCAGAAGTGGAACATCATTGACATTATAAATATCTCACGAGAAGTCAAAAAGCGTGCTAACTTATATAATATTTTTGGGAGCAGAAAACTTCTTTCAAACTTTTCCGGGACTTTTCAAGTCACGATCATACCGATGTCGACGCTGACTCTTTTCGACATTATTTAGAGGGAAGGAATCGCTTACTTTCTTCATCTGGTTTTCATATACCATTAATTGACTTCTCTTCCAAACATCATTAAGCAACAACTAGATACTGGAGAATTTCATGTTTTCTTTCCTGGATGCCTATTTGTAATGGGCTGGTGCTTGGAGTTTTGATCATGATGTAGGTCACATTGTATATTGTTGATTGAAGCATGGAAAATCGATAAAATATATAGAACCTTTTCTTTAAACCAGTATGCAATTTCATTGATTTAGCATGATGCAACGTATCTATTACAAGCTGTACCTACTACCCATTCCGCATACGATTTTGCAGTCACATCAACGTTTTACATTTTTCACAAGACAAGATTTGAGGAGGAACAAATAGTAACAAACATGGGCATGTAAGAGAGAGAGAGAGAGAGAGAGAGAGAGAGAGAGAGAGAGAGAGAGAGAGAGAGAGAGAGAATTTGATAAAGCCTACTTTTTTTTTTGTTTGTGAAGAATATATATAGTTACATGCCTATGTTTGTTACTATTTGTTAAATGGAAACTGGAATTAAAGTCTGGTATTATGTCACAAGGATTTCAAATATAATGATAGTATACTTACTTGTACGTTTGTGTGTACTTGTAATGAACTCGGAATAGTAACCACTTACGAGCACATCAATGTTTTATATTAACAACGATACTATTTAATAACTACGATTTTTAAGAACAGGTACTACTATTAATTAATATATTTATGGCACGTGTCATTTTACGCTTGCGTGTTTATGTGTGCTTATGCATATGTGCACGTACACCTTCATCGACATTTAATGAAAAATATCGTAATAAATGTTTAAAAAATTAACAAATGTAGTTTCTGGTCACCAACATGAATAATTAACTGTAGCTGTCAACATGACTTCAGCTGCGTTTGTAACAATTAACGAGAATGTGTGTGTGTGTGTGTGTGTGTGTGTGTGTGTGTGTGTGTGTGTGTGATTTGGATTATAATGCTACGATATCTGCAGTGTGACAGTTTATACTGATGTCTAGCACTGGGGCATCATGCCATATAAATGTAGCATGATGTACCCACCCATTCACATTATCCTGACTACAGGCCGACCAGTTCTAACACGAACCTGTTGATGCTGAGCGCCTATCGCGGCAGCTGTTAGTACCATTTTTATAAGTCTTTGGTTTTACTCTGCCGTGATTCAAACCCGCGACGTCCTGCTTTCGAGGCGGACGTTCTAAACACTAGGCCACACTAACGGTGTGTGTGTGTGTGTGTGTGTGTGTGTGTGTGTGTGTGTCAAATCTGCTGCTTAGGTTATAAGGCCCTAGGTGATACAAAATGCTTTCAACTACATGTTACTCATAGTATATATATCTGCCACCTGATTGCCAAAGTGAAAATTTTCTTAGCGATTCTACAGTCGCTCAATTCAACTGAAACTTTCTTATATAGTAATATATGAAAAATAAACACTAGGCCACACTAAGAGAGAGAGAGAGAGAGAGAGAGAGAGAGAGAGAGAGAGAGAGAGAGAGAGAGAGAGAGAGAGAGAGAGAGAGAGAGAGAGAGAGAGAGAGAGAGAGATTAATCGTTGCTAAGGAAATGCGGCAATCAACACCCACTCCTAGAAGTTCATAATATACATAACTGTGTTACTGGTGGGAAATTGCAAACGAATGCAGTACACCAAAATCTTCGCGTTGGAGGGAATATCTCATGCAAGTCACGATATGAAGCAATTAAGATGGGTGCACTTGACTGGTATACATATTGCAGAAAGAATGGACTTGTGTGCGCTATCGACTTTTTTTCAGGACAAAATATGGGTACAAGTGTTATTATTATCTTAACAATACGTTCTTATTATATAACATTATAATGTCTCATGGTGACAACCTGATATATGCTTATTACTAGATTAACCACAGTGTCATCAAATAAATATGTTTTAATTGTTTATTTACGGCAGCGGTCCCCAACCTTTTTGTTCCTACGGGTACATTTGAGAGCTTATGAGAGTGGCGATCACCAGCACCTACCACTTATAAAACTCAGATATGCCTTTTGCATAAACATATCGTTGACGTACCTTTCGAATTTATAATCATTTTACCGACTCACGACTTTCATTGTTGATTATATCCTTTTTCCGTAAAATTATAATTTTGATTACTAAATATAGGAGCCTTAAACAAAAATCACTCAAAAAAGCCTTGGCTGGCGCCATGGCGCCCGTGATCGCTGAATTCGGCACTATTCATTTACGGCATAACATGAGTAAATTTGGGTTTGTTCTTTATTTAATTCATGATATAAAAGAATGTGGGTTAGGTCTTTGTGTAATTCAGAACATGGGTGAATTTGGCGAGTCTTTCTTTAAATAATAGCTTGGGATATGCTTTACTGAAGGAATTTAATTAGTAAATGCTGGTGCGTTCTTTATTTAAGGCATGACATGAGTGAAATTTGGAAACTTAACGTTACAGCTTTTAGTCAGCATGCATGAGTAACTATGGTAACAGGACTATCGACAATTACTCATCTTGCAACCATTACAAGACTCATTAAATATGTTTTACATTTTATGGTATTCCAAAAGTATCAAAACTTTTGCAACGGTATCAAATATTGTTGCAACTCTAAACGTTTTTGATGTAGCGGTTATTTTTGCTGTTTAAATAAGACGATTCGTTGTTGCAGCGTTATTTTTAATATTGGTGTCCTTACAAATTGTATTTATATTACTTGTGACATCAAACAAATACAACCGCACGGGTAGTTCAACATGATTTAAAGTGTAGGCGAATGTGGCTACAACGGTATAAAAACAGTTACGATGTTATCAGTGTTAATAAAGCTGTTGCAAAAGTACATATAGTTGTTGCAAAGGGCAAATATTTGACGCCGTGGCATCTACAAAATTTAACCTTGCAACGATGATTCCATACAGTAACAAGATATTTTGATATCATTGCAACTACAATTGCAATTTGACCTTTTGGAAAACCACAAACTTACTTGAGCTGATATGCAGCATCTCCCCTCTTTGTTTTCTTTTCATGTAGCTTTTAATGAGATATAAATACGACGAGCGTGAACCAGCGATATTTGAAAAGTCATCGGTCCTTATCAGAGTTGTGCATCGTTTGATCAGCTTTTATCTTTTAGCTTGATCACATATGGGAGGATATGAGTATGCTAAATGGCATGCGCCTAATATTAAATAAATACATTGCAACCTACCATCCTCACCCGCCCCCTCAGCATCAGCAAAATAGTTTCCTATCCAGTCATGGTATGATTTTTATCTTGTCTTAATTTCACCTACAATTTTAACCTCTCATAAGCAGCTACTTCAATCATGTCCAAAACTATCCATCCATTCAGGAAACTAGAGGTGATCCCCGGTAACAAATACAATTGCACTCCCACATCCTTGAAACTGAGGAAAGAAAGTGCAACTAAGTTGAATATTGCTGCATATATAATTACATGTATATCTGTAATTGATAGAATTGTTTATCTATATTGCAATGTCGAAACGTAGACGCTCAATCTGTTTCAACGGATCTCTGCTGGTCTCTTCGCAGAATACATTATACAATATTGCTAATTGTCCTTTTAGTAAGAATTCTTTATTTCTTCATATAAATGAATGAAACTAAGAATTTCTTTATTTTGCGTAACTCTTTAGTTCATAGTGCGCGAGGGAGCTGTGCGTTTTAAGTGATCAACTCTCTCATATATATATATATATACACACACACACACACTATATATATATATATATATATATATATATATATATATATATATATATATATATATATATAGTGTGTGTGTGTGTGTGTGTGTAGGGGACTCCAAAACTACGTTGTAATGAAATCTACACTTAAGTTAGTGTATACTGGGCACGCTAAAAGTAAATGATATATTGCCATAACTCCAAGTTTTGTTTCTCGAAATGTTAAGAAGACACTAGACTTTTGTTTTGTCAAAGATGATCAGTGTTTATAGTTCAAGGGCCGAACTTGGTTATGAAATGCTTATATACAGACAGTTTATTATAAAAAAAAATTATATTTGTTTCAAGTTTGATATAAAAGCATATGTAACCCATTGTTCAAAAATGGACTAAACTTAAAGCTATTTAGGGAATCGGGAAACAACGATGTGTTGATTTATCGGCATGGCGCATGGCATTGGATCAGACGCATCAATCACGATGTTAAATCAGTTTAACATTTAGTTATGTCCGGAAGACGGTTCTCTTCTCCTGGGCACGTGCACTGATTTTGAGCCGCCACATATGCGGAAGGTTTAGGCTGCTGCTGTTTTAGGGTAACGAATAACCTAGCCAGGATAGAGCGAAATATTATTAGATTCTGCCGTGCTTCCCATTTTGTTCAGAAAGTAATTCCGTAGTTGAAGTAATATTTTCCCCATTCATATTCTGTAAAGAGTGCACGTGTCTTTCATTTCTTAACAAAGTTTTTAAAAAGGATGCACACGTGTTGGGACCATATACTAAGTGATGTAGACGATTGAATACGCCTGTGATAATGGTAAAGATCTACCGATTGAACAAGCCTGCGGTGTTTTAAAAAGTGTTTACGATAAGAAATTCTGTAAGACAGTAATTACAGAAATATCGCGTATACTCTCATGTTTGTACTTAATAGCACAACGGGTGACGTGTTGAAAGAAAGGGTGTTCTGAATGAATGCCATACTTGTAATGGTGAACGGACTTTGTCCGTACTGAAGTTTACATATGATCTGTCGAATTCAAGAGAGAACTCGCTTGATATCTGACCACACAGCTATGCGTGTTGACGTTTATTTCGCATTTGTTATCTAGAGAAGTCTATGTTTTAAATGGCTGAGTATACACATACACGTCTGCCTTTATATCTATTCATTTTGTAGGAGGAAATTAACCTGAAGACGGTACGGTAAAGGAAAAATCCTGACACCAGCAAAAACAAAAGTGCTTAACGTGGAATAGTGAGTTTTAAAGTTTATGATGGAGAATAAATCTCCCCCTCCCCCATGTACCATAAGCTATTTGAAGATGAGTGTCTTGTGACGTCCCCCTAAATTTTGAAATTAATATTTGTTCAACTCCATTAAACTTCTTATAGAAGAGTCACAAACATTATATGCAGTTTTTGTTTCGCGTGTTATTGTCCATGTGATAATTAGCATAATATTGCCCATGTAGTGATTAGCATAATTTTGCCCTTGTGATTATTAGCGCACTATTGCACAAATGGTGATTACCTTACTATTGCCCAAGTGGTGATTAGCAAGTTGACTAAGTCATATGTTTGAAAACGCGTATCGTTATTTTTGTTAACAGACTAGATACAAGAGACTGCGCCTTATTGGCCAATGGACTCGTTTGAACATCCATTATGTGTAGCAGAGTGGTGTGTGTGTGTGTGTGTGTGTGTGTGTGTGTGTGTTTTGCTATGATGTGAATCACAGCAAAGTCTTGATGACGATGATGCATAGTATCATTGATTCTAGCTTGTATATCAAAGGGACTATACACTCCAGACAGTTGCCAGATATCAGCCATGCACTTTCAATATTCAAACGAGGGCCGCAGTTATTAATTTGGCAGTAAGTTCAAAAGCACATAGGTTAGTTTGCTTTTTCAGTTAACCGCTCTGGTGGCCTAGTGGTTAAAGCGTCCGCCGCGGAAGCGAGAGGTCGTGGGTTCGATTCCCGGCCGAGTCATACCAAAGACTTACAAAAATGGTAATAATAAGCGCCTCGCTTGGCGCTCAGCATTAAGAGGTTAGTGTTAGGACTGGTCGACCTGGTGTCAGGATAATGTGACTGTTTGGGACATCGTGCTACATGTCTGCGGCATGATGCCCCAGTGCTAGACTGATAAACTGACTCACTGCAGATATCGTAGATACGACTGAAAAATTGTTAAAGCTACGTTCAAAATCCTAAACAAACAAACAAGCAAAAACTTTCTCAGTTTGAAACATAGATGTGCATATATAGGTCACACGCCGAATTTAGTAATAGTTTTCTGTTTGAAAAAAAAAGTATATTTCTACCTTTCCTTTTTCGAATTCAAATTTAATATGTTGGTACAATATGTACCAAATGACACAGCAGCTTCCCCCTCCAGTCTGATATAATGATTTTAATGTAAATGATAAATAGTGACAAAATAAAATTCAGAACAAGACCTATTTCTGCTGTTATGTAGGAATGGGATCACGCAGATAGCACTAACCCACACTACCCCCAATTGGAACTCTTTTGGCCTACGTTCATAGCACTTAACCTAATAGCTGGCCAGTTTGCCTCCCAACCACAACGGACAATAATTCTGCTGGCGCCCCTATGTAAAGAAAACTTTCATTTTAAATGATGAATTCTGAAAATGGTTAAATTAAACAAATTACTGACTTAAAGTTAGTCACATACATGAAATTTTCTTCACGAATCTTGCATGCAAGATCGATGAAGTGACTTATCAAAATAGAAAACAATATTTATTTTAAAATCAACTATGGTGCAAATGTTATATGGCATGAATATTCATCTTTTCACCTCTCATTTTTCCCAATATTTTGTTTAAACTTAAAATGAATTACAACAATGCGCTCTCACATGATTTGCTTCTTTACAAAATATGTTGTTTAAAAAATATGCATATTAAATCAACTTTACGGATCACTGCCATCTCACCTCTGTCTGCATCTAAGATTCGGCTAATGTGGGTATGTGAGAAAGTTTGCCAGTAGCTTCTTGTTGGTCGTTGGTTCTTTCCGGGGGTTTTCCCGGGTTCTTCCTCCACCAATAATACTGGCCGCCATGTATAGCCTATCGTGTGCTGAAAAATGGCGTTAAACCCTACAACAACAACAACTACTATTACTAGACAATCAACAATTCCAACTTATTCTTACAGTGCACTGAGAACCTCATTTCTGTAATGATGGTGATGTTTTGTGACCTTTGTTTCGTTTCACCTCAAACTTCATTTCAAACAGTACATATGGAAAATTCGACATTCTTACACGATTTCGTTATGAGAAATGTTTCGTGAAGGGCGTTACCCCCATAATCTCCTGCTGTTGATTCATAACCTTACGGAGTAATTTGATAATTGAGAGAAATTTAGGAAATGTTGAATCCATAAACTGTGAAAACCTGTCAAGAATACATGAAGACTGGAAGTCGATTATCTTTGACATTTACTGGAAAGTGGCACACGGTTCTATCACAACCGTCAATATTGAGTAAAATAGATTTTAAGTCTGTGATATTAATAGTTTCAATCAATTTATCATTTAAGCCAGTTTGTGCATTAGCTGTACTTGCAACAATAAACACGTCTTTAAGCCATACCAAAGCCACATTATACTCTATTGTTCACAAGAACTAATCTTCATTGTTATATGTAACAATATAGATAAATATGAAACAAAAACTACTTGCAGCCTTAACGTGGTGTTACCATACTAGTATACACGTATTGCATTTTCTACTTGAGTGTAAACGTTATTATGTCTCAAAGGCATCCACAAAACACGATTGGCGGTGATACGCAGGTACCATCTCAATAAGCACCTCTTATTAATTTTCAAATAATTAAATTCCTTTCTTGGGGTAAACATGAGTTTAAGGACTGTTTCTTTGCCTTGAAAGAGCTTGCCCTATGATGTCTACTAACATTTAAAAAAAATACTTACAGATTTTGTCTCTTGTGTTGTCAGTATAATTTCCCGTCTCTGGTCTTCCACTTTTGGAACCTCTGTCTCGTCTTCTGTGACCTCGTGGCCCTCACGTGCCTCCACCACAGGAGCCAGCCTTTTCCCTGTTTTGTCCTTATAGGTCTGATGGGCCTGTTGGGTTATCACCGCTCTGACCTGAGTCCCTCCTGGGCCTGGCCATGTTCCAGTGCCAGTTGGAGGACGTCGTATCGGAAATTCAACATTATCATAAGGTTGGTTATCCATTAGATTTAGTTCTGTCCCCAGCTTCAGAAAGTCCAATAATCCGGATGTCCGACTGAATGACAGTGAAAAATATCCGTTACACTATTCCCTACAAGATTGCAAACAAGCGTGGAACACAAGTCTGACCTAACTTATCCGAAACAATCGTGTAAATGCAGCAACACAGAAATAAACAACTAGTGAGATTGGCATGCATAGTTTGCCTTTCTCTCTCCTGAAGTAATTTGGTTTCTGCGCAATTCGATACCTCGCCACTACCAACGTGTGCCTTGGGAGGCTGGGAAGAAAGCATTGGTTCCTACATCTTTAATGTCTATTTCTTCTCGCTCAGCGCTGTTCAGCAGCCCTCTCGGGAGACATACTCAGAGAAATCCCGATTCGTGCCTATTTAACCGTGCCACTTTGACATTTCTACCTCCTCTCATCATAGATAGAATCTAATCATCAAGGCGTCGGTCAACAAATGGCACCAAATGATTCTGCCAGAATGTCGACGAGTGCAGCTACGAGATCGGTATAAATCTGAATAAGTAATCGATTTTCCTGAAATTTAGAAATGCATGGATACACGACTTCTAATCAATGGACAGTGAAATGAGTATCAAACCTCAGAGAGAGAGAGAGAGAGAGAGAGAGAGAGAGAGAGAGAGAGAGAGAGGATACAACTCAATCGTCTGCTTAGGTTATCAGGCCCAAGGCGATACAAAATACTTTCGACTACATGCTACTCATTTACTCATTGTGTGTGTATGTATTAGTGTGTGTGTGTGTATGTATATATATATATATATATATATATATATATATATATATATATATATATATATATATATATATATATATATATATATATATATATATAAATAGTTACATGTAGTTCAAATTATTTTGTCTCACTTGTTTTTATCTGCCGCCTGATTGCCAAAGTGAAAATTTTCTTAGCGATTCTACAGTCGCTGAATTCAACTGAAACTTTCTTATATAGTAATATATGAAAAATAAACTTCGAGCCCTGTCTCGCCTGCATGAATACAAATAATCTTTATACTGTAGTTGGAATGGCAGTAGCGCTAATTATTATATTGTGGTTGGAATATCATTAGGGCTAATCAGTATACTAATCATTATACTGTATTTGGAATGCTAATAATGCTAATCAGTATACTGTATTTGGAATGCTAATAATGCTAATCTTTATACTGTAGTTGGAATGCTAATAATGCTAATCAGCATACTGTATGTGGAATGCTAGTAATGCTAATCATTATACTGTATTTGGAATGCCAGTAATGCTAATCAGTATACTGTATTTAAAATGCTAATAATGCTAACCATTTTACTGTATTTGGAATGCTAATAATGCTAATAATTTTACTATATTTGGAATGTCATTAGTACTAATCGTTAAACTGTATTTAGAATGTCAGTATCGCTAATTATTATCCTGCAGTTAGATTGTCAATATTGCTACTCATTATAATAGTCAATATATCGTGTTTGGAATGCCGGTAATGCTAATCATTATACTATGCTTGGAATGCCTGTAATGCTAATAATTATACTATGTTTGGAATGCCGGTAATGCTAATCATTATACTATGTTTGGAATGCCGGTAATGCTAATCATTATACTATGTTTGGAATGCCGGTAATGCTAATCATTATACTATGTTTGGAATGCCGGTAATGCTAATCATGATACTCTATTTGGAATGTCATTAATACGAATCATAATAGTGTTATTTGGAATGTCAGTAGCGCTAATTATTATCCTGCAGTCAGAATGACAGTAATACTAATCATTATACTATGTTTGGAATGCCGGTAATGCTAATCATGATACTCTATTTGGAATGTCATTAATACGAATCATAATAGTGTTATTTGGAATGTCAGTAGCGCTAATTATTATCCTGCAGTCAGAATGACAGTAATGCTAATCATTATACTGTAGTTTGGAATGTCAGTTGTGATAATTATTATACTGTTTTTTGGAATGCCAGTAATGCTAATCATTATAGTGTACTTATAGTGTATTTGAAATGTCAGTAGTGATAATTATTATACTGCCAATAGTGATAATCTCAATATCAGTAGTGATAATTATTATACTGCCAACAGTGGTAATCTATATACTGTATTTGGAATGTCAGTAATGATAATCAGTTCTCTTTTTTGGGAATGTCATTACCTTATATTGTGTTTGGAAAGCCAATCATTGTGCTGTACTTGGAATGTCAATGGTGCTAATCATATTACTATATTTTATATCATGTCAGTAATGCTAATCATTCATCTTTATTTGGAATGTCATTACAATAGTGCTAATCATTATACAGTATTTGAATGTCAATGGTGCAAATCGTTATAATGTGATTGGAATGTCAGTAATGCTAATCGCTATTCTGTATTAGGAATATCAGGTCATTGGTATTTTTAAGATATGCTCGTTCAATACTTTAATTATTACCTCTCCACCTGTTAACATTCACACGTCATTTTAACAATGAGGACAAATCACAACACACTCGATGTTTGTGAACGTGTGTTTTATATTTATTACACTCTGATGAAAATGTCTGCGTATCAGTTTCCACACCTAGCCAACGCCAAAACACACAGGGGCCCTGAGTGGCCGAGTGGTCTAAAGCGCTCTCCGTTACGGATCACTACTGTCTCCCCCCTGTCTGCGTGGGTTCGAGCTTCATATGCGGTCAATGTGGGTATGTGAGAAAGTATGCCATTTGCTTCTCGTGGGTTGGTGGTTCTTTCCGGGGTTTCTCCCAGGTTCTTTCTCCACCATTAATATTGGCAGCCATGTATAGCCCATTGTGTGCTGAAAAATGGCGTTAAACCCTGCAACAACAACAACAACCAAAACACACTCAACGGATTCATGTAACAGGATGCGAACTACTTCGTCTGACTACATGTATGCAGATCAGTTCATTATTCTGTACAAATTTCGCATACTGCAGCAGGTGTTCTGTCAGAAACGAGTCACTAAAAGAAAAATCATGGAGATAAAAAAAATTACGAATGCTAAATTCTTAGCTAAGAAAGTAAAACCATCATGACGCATTTACTGCAGTGTGAAAAGGCAGATATGGTTGGGGGGAAAAAAATCGGACGTTACATCTTCAATCCTTTCAGTGGCGTAGCGAGGATATTTGGCGCCCAGGGCAAAACACCCAAATTTGCGCCCCCGGCTGCCCCTATTGCGCAGTTATGTACCTTGTTTCTAAAACGAAACATAATCATTTTCAGTGGTAGTATAATTATTAAACTATTACAATTTAATTGCTTGAAAAAAGTATAGCCTAGGCTAAATTCCCTATAAAACAATATTAGCTTATTTAGAAAAAAATAATATCCAAATACCCCCTAGCTACCGGCGCCCGTGGCGAATTCCCCCCCCCCCTCGCTACGCCACTGAATTCTTTATACTACGTTAGTGGAACCTGAATTTGGTCCACATCACGGAAACATGGCATCCTACGTCATCAGAAGGACGTAAATAAATCCTAAGGATGCAATGAGGACATTGATGTATGTCTCACCACAAACCCGGGTATATTTTCTTTCAGCAAAGAAAACATTAAATGTCAATGAAAGTAACCGACGCTTCTTGAAATTATGGTAATCAATGATGTTTTACAGCAGATTTATATTGTCTTGGAATGACTCTTACTTGACTATTAATGTGTATATTTGTGATTTTTGTTGTTACATATTTGTAATTGTTATAAATTATTACTAACTGACAGTCTCTTGCATACGAAATAGTGATAATTGAACATATTATGACTGTTTGCATGATGAATAATTGAACATATTATCAATGTTTGCATGGTGACAATATATAAACAAACAGTATCGCAAGCTTAACTTGCAAAAAAGAAAGGAGAAATCTGAACAAAATGTTTTAGATATTGAAAGCAAACTCATGATCTAAGTAGTAAACAGATGACCATTGGGCAGCGTAACACTTGACGTGATGCTTGGAGAGCCTAATGTGTAACTAGATGACGACTGGACAGCATAATTGCGGGAAAATCAGTGAAAGTTTCAATGCAGCATGCATACATCAATATTTAGAAAGGGTAAACAATTAGAGTATTGTTAGATGTTTTATAACATTTTCAGTCAGTTCCTCCACTCTATTTCAACAAACAGTACTAAATCGTAATCAAGCCAACAAATTCACGTACTTGTTTACCCAAGTAACTCATAATGTGCGACATTGGACTGAAATATTTGTGTCGTAAACTGAACTAGTTAATGCACATTTCACAATTTGCCATAAATGCTGCGATATGAATCCGTCTTTCTCGTTCGTAATATTTCTCGAAAACAGACAAGGTGAACGTTCAATAAAACTTTGTAAAGTCATTTTTAAACATATATTCTTATATATGAGTTTACTTTAGTTTAAGTAAAGTTTCGGTTGCAAGTCGTTTGATACCGGTTCCTCCATTTTTGTTCATTATTTTTTCTTCCAGCAATTATGAATGTCACATTGCTGTCATACCCTTAAAGGTACCTATATTAAATACCTTAAGTTATCAAGCGTAACTATTTATGCTATATCTGAGAATTTCCTTCCGTTGCAATCAACATTGATCAAGATATTTAGTTTAAATGTACATAGTATGAATTTTCCCCTCAACAATGTCATTGACTCGAGTCTGTGTGACGTCATTGAGTGACTGAACCCATGTAAGACTACTTAAGTCAGCTGAAGACATTTAATTCGTAATCATATTTTGGATAATGAAATTTCAGAAAAAAAAGAAGAAAAAGAAAACAGAAGAAAAAAAACGAAACTATTTTTCATCAAATTCTCGCACAAAAGTTTGTTTGCCTTCAGAATCATCTCTTAGTTAAGAAAAAAACAAACTTCCTTTATAAGTATTTTTGCAGCCTGAAGGATCATGGGAAACCCGTTTATGCTAAAATAGACCCGCTTTAATTACATGAAATAGCACTCATCGGCACTCCATACTACATTGTGCACTAGGCTAAACGAAATTGGACTACATTGATATATATACTTATATGTAAATGGTAACGAAAAAGGGAACGTTGATTCCATGCCAACAAGCGTAGAACAGGAAATAAGAAACTCAACTTCTCTCCCTTTCGCTCCTTCGTTCACAGATCGGCCACCAATTTGAATAATTCAGTTCTAATCCCACCTTTCATTGTCAACTATAATAAATAAAGTCGTAGCAACCAATACGCGTCGGACTATTCAAAGCCCGATCAGCTGGACCACCAGATATGAGCACAGAAATAGTAAAGTTGATCATGATCAAGATATCGACATTTTTTCCTTTCAGAAAAAATGACAAACTATGAAACAAAGTGCGAGAAACTAAAGCCTCCCACCCCCACCCCTGTTACTAAATGGAGTCGTTAACCCGTCACGTTTGTGTATGTGGACTAGCTATTATCTCAAAGAACCCCATACTTTGCTCACTTAATTTTATGTACATCGGAACATTCAACTGGTCGAAACAATCATCACAATGGAACAAAGGTCAGTCCATTTCTTCTGACCCTATCGACCTCCTCCTAGTCGAAATAACAAGTTGTTATACATTATTTCAATATCAACCTTTAAAATAATTCGAGACTGTCTCTATGAATTTCTTACGTACAATTCTAATGTGGAGCGAGCCAAAGCCACGTGAACTTGATCCGATTCTGACATCACTGCTGCTTAAAGTGATTTATTTAAATATTAGCGTCACTGACCAATGTTATCAATAACTCTTTCTCTCATCCAAAGAATTCCGGGTCATGTTCCAAAACTGCCATTTTAAAGCTGCTGTTGAAGAATGCTTGAACCTGACGATTTACAAAAGCTACTGTCTTGTCTTTAACCTCGCATTCATAAAAAAAACTCCCCCAACTTGTATTTTATCTGAATTAAATAAGTTTTCTTCTTTTTTTAACAATGTACAGTCCGAATTTATCGATCTCTTCTCTGTTCCGAAAATGCCGTTCTCAATGTAGCAAATGACCTTCCGTCTGCTTTGGATAGTCCTCACCCTCCTTGACTCCTGCAGCATTCGACGAATATACCATGATCTAATAGTTCCCTGTTTACAACATGTCCTTGACATTCGTGATATAGCCGTTCGAGTAATACTTCTTCAAAACGATGCAAATTCTGTCCGTAAATGGCAAACATTCCAGCACAGTTCATCCATATTTTGGTGTTTCCACAGGATTCGGTTCTTAGATGATTTATCTTTTTCATTTACACTCAGTCCCTCTTGAGTGTGTAGATAATCATCCGGTGTCTCACCAATTGTACGCTGATACTACCCAAATATGCAAATCTTCTCACCCAAATTAATTGGATGCTAACATCAAAGGCACAGAGATGTGCATTTCCAATATAACAAACTGCAGACGAATGCAAGGCCGCATGCCTAGAGCTGGGACGCATCAACTCCATTTGCAATTTTCTTTCTGTCGATGTGGCTAAAACAATTGTGTGTTCCTTGGTACTTTCCAGACTCGACTATTGTAATTAGCTTATATCTGATTAATCTCAACATCTACTACAGAAACTTCAAAATACACGGCTGCTGGCATCATCCTTATAACCGAATACTCCTTCCTTTTGCTTTGTGCCTTACCCTGGCGACCCGTTCGCTCCAGAATCCAACACAGAATATATGTTGTTAGATTTCGTTGACTGTCTCCATTCCAAAATACTTATCTGACCTCACCCTTTCTAGACACATACATTCCTATTCAGACGCTAGTATATCAGAACCAATTTATTATTATTATTATTATTATTATTATTATCCGGAACTACCTCGTCTTTACTATATGAAAGAGATACTTCTAAATGGTTTTTTTGGGCAGACAAACATCTGGATAAATGTTCAAGAACAAATTGTTTAACAATAGTATGTGTTGAATATAACACCCAACTTCGCTTCAACAATCAAATTGAAGATTGCACTTTTAATTTTAATGTTATTCATGGAACTTTTTAATTAAACAACTGACAATATCATTCGGTTTCTTTTGTCTGCAACTGTTGCTTACGTTCGTGTTCGTTAACGTACTCATGTAAGCTCCTTTACATATTTTAAATACAACATGTATAGTTGTTCCAAACTGTTATACTTTCCTGACAGTTGAGTGATCTGTACCGAAGTTTGAATCGCACAACTTCCAGACGAAATTTGATTGATCGACGTCTAATTGTGACAATAGTATCCTAACTCTAAATACCAGTAATAAAGCGGACGTCGTGTCTAATCGTTGCCAGTGCAGTAGGTAGTTGAAAAAGTTCCCAGTTCACCGCGCTTTCATTGTGACATCATACTGCGACATTCAATTACACTGAATTGTACATCTTTGCTGTGGTCGTAGGGAAAAAAGGCGAAGTGCTTTTAGCCTTGATTTATTTGTAATATTTACAATAGCTTGATCGTCTAATAGTAGACAATTACAGATATATATAATCAGATCATCAAAAATTACATCTATACGTGAAATGGCCTGTTCCGAATGCCTACATGACCTGGTTGATTTTGTTATTTAGTCATTGCGACGTTGATGATGTTATCATGACTTGATAACAACAACAGGAATGAGTGTATTTGAAGTGGCCATTCGGTCAGTCCTACTGATTATACCTCGAATGTTGTTGTTGTTGTAGGGTTTAACGACAGTTTTCAGCACAATATAAGCTGTGCATGGTGGACAGTATAAATGGAGGAGGAAGAACCCGGGAAAACCCCGGAAAGAATCACCGATCCTCGAGAAGCTACTAGCAAGCTCTCTCATACACCCACATTGGCCGAATCAGAGACTTACCTCGAATGCAAACTGATAGATATAATTGGGACATCCTCGGCTATTTACAAAATACGGATCGACTGAGAATTTGCGAATGCATCGGCCTATCACTTTATTAGCAAATCTAAAAAAACAACCTCCGTCCTCCAACCCGCCACAAAACAAAAATTCTCTGCCCCCAACCCCCGACAAACAACAAAATGTGAAACTGCAATTTGTATATCTCAACGTAGTACTGTTTATAATTCAAAAGAGATTAGGATGTGTCATGTTGATTGTAAACTGTAAAATCCACCCGTCCGTTTGCACAAATTTGTACTGCTCGTAAACTACTTCATTGAGTGCCCAGAAACTTTGCACGCACATTCATCCTATGGTCTAGTCAGTTCTAAACGAAAAGAAAAGAGCCAATCCGACATCCAGTATGTCATCTTTTAAATCTAGTTATTGCTAATCCTTCACAAAGAAAATTCATATTAACATAGGTCAGTACTGTCCAACCTTTTCGACACCATGGACCATTGAAAATATTTTCTTAAAGCCGAGGACAGCAGAAAAAAAAACTTAAAAGCGACGACTATATAAATTTTTTTAATTCACAATTGTTTACCTAGTTAAAAAGATGATACTATTAAAGTAGGACATACTCTTTAATATTAAATGCACAAACATTGCTCGAGCTCTGTTGGGCCATTCAAAATCATGCCGCATGCCACATGCAGGTTGGACATCACTGACATAGGTATTTAACTTCAAAATGTCTTATGTCTAATTAGTACAAAATTAAATTGTGCCGCACGGACATCCAAATTTCAAAAAAATGGTGCGCTCAAGCATTTGATATGGCCGCTATACGACGGCCGTATTGAAACAAGCTTATCGCTACTAATTTTAATGGATGGTCATATTGGTATGGGGTTTTGACCCAAAAATATTTGTATGATGTTATGTTTGTTCTAAATAAAACTGGTACAAATCTTGTATTCAATATGGCCACCACAGCTGCTAATTTTAAAATCTCCTTGCTCAAGAATGTCAAAGATTGTCTACAGTCTCAGCAGTTACAAAGAAAACAAATGGTTCTATATTAAATTCCTGGAAATTCTTGTCTGACAGAAAGCTTTCTAGAGTCTCTTGACCTAACTAGGCTCTCAGTTTAATAACAAATTATAGGAAGTGTATAAAACAAATATTAATATCAGGTGGCATTTTTGCGAATGATAATGATTGTTTGATCTCAAGATGTATCTTCCTTTCCCAGCATTTCCTCCAGACACGTATCCGTTTCCATGTGGAAGGACGATTTCTTAACATTGATAAAAAGACAATCTGATATACAAAAAGCTATAGCAACAGTAGTAGTCAACTTTAGAACATGTTCAGAAATAGTCATTTTCGAAGTTTCTAATCTTTATGGAATTGATGTTACATGGAATTTGAAAGCAATTCTAGCAAATACAAAAAGTTTTAAGCAATCATAAAATATATTACTACTTCATATCCACTTTATATTTTAATGAACATGTGAAAAAGCTTCAGTAGAAGTTTGTAATGTGCGCAGTTATAATTAACTGCTCACTGTTGTCGGGGAAATAAGCTGGGCATAAATCTTTGATCAAGATATTTGAACTGCATTCGAATTTTGAAAGAGCCGTAAAATGTTTGACTTTCTAGAATAAACTAATTTTATAAACTTTTGCAAAATGGACAAAGATAAATGTTGTATTTTATTGAAATTGTTTTTGTAATTTCCAGTGCAAAGTTAATTTTAACCTATTCCATACGCTTGGTACATGAGGAAATGCGTTTAATCTAAAACTAAAAACTATTTTTCATCAATGAATTTCTAATTTGTTTGAGTGATCTTATGAACATACCATATGACTGCAATTGGCAGTAATGTGTCCTGTTTTGAGATAAGCAGAACATACCCATTCAACCAATCTATCTAACCTAACCTCAGAAAAAATTACTTGATTTAAAAACATATCTATAAAAAAGTCCCCCCCCCCAGGTCCGTATCACTCTGAAGCACATTGTAAAGGGATATATATATATATATATATATATATATATATATATATATATATATATATATATATATATATATACTGAGGTAGGGGATCTCCATGGTGTAACCAAGGTTTATGTGTTAACATCGTATAACATTAGTGGATTCCATTGTGAGAACGACATACAAATATTCGCTTTCCATCAAATCCAGATGAACTGGATAAAATTAAGATTGTCCTTTTGGGGGTAGCTAGAACACAAAATATATCTGGTGCAGTAGACTGCACTTTGATTCTAATTGTTGCTTCTTATGATGTTGATGAGGATGAACGTGTGTGCAGAAATGTCTACCATGCCATTGAATATTTCGGCTGCTGATTAGACGAACGTGTGTACAGTAACGGTTTCCAGTTAACTGGATTTAGCTGCGTTTTCGAGGGAATGACCTCCCTCGATTGTTATGACCCTGTGTGAGTAAGTGGATAGAATATTAACAGAGAACTGTGCATGATTGTTGGGAAGAAATAATGCCTCCTAAGACAAGAAAAATAACAAATTTAATCAAACAAATTAAGAGTGGTAATGTCATTTCAACTTAAGTTATATCGACAGGATTTAATAGCTGTGTCTAATTTGGAATTATATCATCATCATAACGAGTGGTGAAAACAGCGCAAGTCCGCGACCGATTGTATTATCTTCCTCTCAACCGTGTTCCAACGTTTACTATTTCTTTTGAGTCTTTCTATTCCGCCTGCATCGTCCTTCTTGGATATCCTATTCGTTTACTCTGAACTCGTCGTTTTCCTTTTTCCTGGACTTCACTAGTCGCTTCTCTTTTTACCGGACTTCACTCGTCCCGTCTATTCTTTTCTTATTCGGATATCCGTCTTCGGATTGTCGAGGCTCCATCTCTTTCAGAAATCTGTTTCCTTAAAGAACAGAATTATCATTAAATCTCTATATATACCACTTTTTAGATGTACATAAAATGCCTTCACTTACGTAACTCAGAACACACTAGCTATCCAGACACTGCGTAAACTCTGCATTACTACGGTATACCTGACCTTCGAGTCACAGCGACAAGTCATAAATTACCACGTGAGCGGTCTATTGAAAATATACCATATGCTACTACATGTTCGATTACTACTACATAAAAGTCACAAATCCTTACCCACTTAAAGATCATTTAACATTGATAAAAGCAAATATAATGGGTAGTTATCGTTAACTCACGATACTCAGTATTGTCCTAACAGACAAAGGAAAGTATTTCATATTTATGTTATATAATAAATATGTTATATAATCCTATGAAATCCGACACATATTTATTCGATCGCATACAATGAACTAATAACGGTAAAATTGAAAAGATCAATTGCATCACAACCTTAGCATCAACACATTTCCATGAAAATTAATCAGATAAAATGCAGAACAACTCTAGCATCAACACATTACATGATCTAAGTAGTAAACAGATGACCATTGGGCAGCGTAACACTTGACGTGATGCTTGGAGAGCCTAATGTGTAACTAGATGACGACTGGACAGCATAATTGCGGGAAAATCAGTGAAAGTTTCAATGCAACATGCATACATCAATATTTAGAAAGGGTAAACAATTAGAGTATTG
The DNA here is from genome assembly GCA_030141615.1 of Unio pictorum. NCBI lineage: Eukaryota > Metazoa > Mollusca > Bivalvia > Unionida > Unionidae > Unio > Unio pictorum. The sequence continues at coordinate 6,140,210 of JARLTB010000101.1, read as the reverse complement.
TTAGATGTTTTATAACATTTTCAGTCAGTTCCTCCACTCTATTTCAACAAACAGTACTAAATCGTAATCAAGCCAACAAATTCACGTACTTGTTTACCCAAGTAACTCATAATGTGCGACATTCGACTGAAATATTTGTGTCGTAAACTGAACTAGTCAATGCACATTTCACAATTTGCCATAAATGCTGCGATATGAATCCGTCTTTCTCGTTCGTAATATTTCTCGAAAACAGACAAGGTGAACGTTCAATAAAACTTTGTAAAGTCATTTTTAAACATATATTCTTATATATGAGTTTACTTTAGTTTAAGTAAAGTTTCGGTTGCAAGTCGTTTGATACCGGTTCCTCCATTTTTGTTCATTATTTTTTCTTCCAGCAATTATGAATGTCACATTGCTGTCATACCCTTAAAGGTACCTATATTAAATACCTTAAGTTATTAAGCGTAACTATTTATGCTATATCTGAGAATTTCCTTCCGTTGCAATCAACATTGATCAAGATATTTAGTTTAAATGTACATAGTATGAATTTTCCCCTCAACAATGTCATTGACTCGAGTCTGTGTGACGTCATTGAGTGACTGAACCCATGTAAGACTACTTAAGTCAGCTGAAGACATTTAATTCGTAATCATATTTTGGATAATGTAATTTCAGAAAAAAAAGAAGAAAAAGAAAACAGAAGAAAAAAAACGAAACTATTTTTCATCAAATTCTCACACAAAAGTTTGTTTGCCTTCAGAATCATCTCTTAGTTAAGAAAAAAACAAACTTCCTTTATAAGTATTTTTGCAGCCTGAAGGATCATGGGAAACCCGTTTATGCTAAATTAGACCCGCTTTAATTACATGAAATAGCACTCATCGGCACTCCATACTACATTGTGCACTAGGCTAAACGAAATTGGACTACATTGATATATATACTTATATGTAAATGGTAACGAAAAAGGGAACGTTGATTCCATGCCAACAAGCGTAGAACAGGAAATAAGAAACTCAACTTCTCTCCCTTTCGCTCCTTCGTTCACAGATCGGCCACCAATTTGAATAATTCAGTTCTAATCCCACCTTTCATTGTCAACTATAATAAATAAAGTCGTAGCAACCAATACGCGTCGGACTATTCAAAGCCCGATCAGCTGGACCACCAGATATGAGCACAGAAATAGTAAAGTTGATCATGATCAAGATATCGACATTTTTCCTTTCAGAAAAAATGACAAACTATGAAACAAAGTGCGAGAAACTAAAGCCTCCCACCCCCACCCCTGTTACTAAATGGAGTCGTTAACCCGTCACTTTTGTGTATGTGGACTAGCTATTATCTCAAAGAACCCCATACTTTGCTCACTTAATTTTATGTACATCGGAACATTCAACTGGTCGAAACAATCATCACAATGGAACAAAGGTCAGTCCATTTCTTCTGACCCTATCGACCTCCTCCTAGTCGAAAAAACAAGTTGTTATACATTATTTCAATATCAACCTTTAAAATAATTCGAGACTGTCTCTATGAATTTCTTACGTACAATTCTAATGTGGAGCGCGCCAAAGCCACGTGAACTTGATCCGATTCTGACATCACTGCTGCTTAAAGTGATTTATTTAAATATTAGCGTCACTGACCAATGTTATCAATAACTCTTTCTCTCATCCAAAGAATTCCGGGTCATGTTCCAAAACTGCCATTTTAAAGCTGCTGTTGAAGAATGCTTGAACCTGACGATTTACAAAAGCTACTGTCTTGTCTTTAACCTCGCATTCATAAAAAAACTCCCCCAACTTGTATTTTATCTGAATTAAATAAGTTTTCTTCTTTTTTTAACAATGTACAGTCCGAATTTATCGATCTCTTCTCTGTTCCGAAAATGCCGTTCTCAATGTAGCAAATGACCTTCCGTCTGCTTTGGATAGTCCTCACCCTCCTTGACTCCTGCAGCATTCGACGAATATACCATGATCTAATAGTTCCCTGTTTACAACATGTCCTTGACATTCGTGATATAGCCGTTCGAGTAATACTTCTTCAAAACGATGCAAATTCTGTCCGTAAATGGCAAACATTCCAGCACAGTTCATCCATATTTTGGTGTTTCCACAGGATTCGGTTCTTAGATGATTTATCTTTTTCATTTACACTCAGTCCCTCTTGAGTGTGTAGATAATCATCCGGTGTCTCACCAATTGTACGCTGATACTACCCAAATATGCAAATCTTCTCACCCAAATTAATTGGATGCTAACATCAAAGGCACAGAGATGTGCATTTCCAATATAACAAACTGCAGACGAATGCAAGGCCGCATGCCTAGAGCTGGGACGCATCAACTCCATTTGCAATTTTCTTTCTGTCGATGTGGCTAAAACAATTGTGTGTTCCTTGGTACTTTCCAGACTCGACTATTGTAATTAGCTTATATCTGATTAATCTCAACATCTACTACAGAAACTTCAAAATACACGGCTGCTGGCATCATCCTTATAACCGAATACTCCTTCCTTTTGCTTTGTGCCTTACCCTGGCGACCCGTTCGCTCCAGAATCCAACACAGAATATATGTTGTTAGATTTCGTTGACTGTCTCCATTCCAAAATACTTATCTGACCTCACCCTTTCTAGACACTTACATTCCTATTCAGACGCTAGTATATCAGAACCAATTTATTATTATTATTATTATTATTATTATTATTATCCGGAACTACCTCGTCTTTACTATATGAAAGAGATACTTCTAAATGGTTTTTTTGGGCAGACAAACATCTGGATAAATGTTCAAGAACAAATTGTTTAACAATAGTATGTGTTGAATATAACACCCAACTTCGCTTCAACAATCAAATTGAAGATTGCACTTTTAATTTTAATGTTATTCATGGAACTTTTTAATTAAACAACTGACAATATCATTCGGTTTCTTTTGTCTGCAACTGTTGCTTACGTTCGTGTTCGTTAACGTACTCATGTAAGCTCCTTTACATATTTTAAATACAACATGTATAGTTGTTCCAAACTGTTATACTTTCCTGACAGTTGAGTGATCTGTACCGAAGTTTGAATCGCACAACTTCCTGACGAAATTTGATTGATCGCCGTCTAATTGTGACAATAGTATCCTAACACTAAATACCAGTAATAAAGCGGACGTCGTGTCTAATCGTTGCCAGTGCAGTAGGTAGTTGAAAAAGTTCCCAGTTCACCGCGCTTTCATTGTGACATCATACTGCGACATTCAATTACACTGCATTGTACATCTTTGCTGTAGTCGTAGGGAAAAAAGGCGAAGTGCTTTTAGCCTTGATTTATTTGTAATATTTACAATAGCTTGATCGTCTAATAGTAGACAATTACAGATATATATAATCAGATCATCAAAAATTACATCTATACGTGAAATGGCCTGTTCCGAATGCCTACATGACCTGGTTGATTTTTTTATTTAGTCATTGCGACGTTGATGATGTTATCATGACTTGATAACAACAACAGGAATGAGTGTATTTGAAGTGGCCATTCGGTCAGTCCTACTGATTATACCTCGAATGTTGTTGTTGTTGTTGTAGGGTTTAACGACAGTTTTCAGCACAATATAAGCTGTGCATGGTGGACAGTATAAATGGAGGAGGAAGAACCCGGGAAAACCCCGGAAAGAATCACCGATCCTCGAGAAGCTACTAGCAAGCTCTCTCATACACCCACATTAGCCGAATCGGAGACTTACCTCGAATGCAAACTGATAGATATAATTGGGACATCCTCGGCTATTTACAAAATACGGATTGACTGAGAATTTGCGAATGCATCGGACTATCACTTTATAAGCAAATCTAAAAAAAAAAAAATCCGTCCTCCAACCCGCCACAAAACAAAAATTCTCTGCCCCCAACCCCCGACAAACAACAAAATGTGAAACTGCAATTTGTATATCTCAACGTAGTACTGTTTATAATTCAAAAGAGATTAAGATGTGTCATGTTGATTGTAAGCTGTAATCCACCCGTCCGTTTGCACAAATTTGTACTGCTCGTAAACTACTTCATTGAGTGCCCAGAAACTTTGCACGCACATTCATCCTATGGTCTAGTCAGTTCTAAACGAAAAGAAAAGAGCCAATCCGACATCCAGTATGTCATCTTTTAAATCTAGTTATTGCTAATCCTTCACAAAGAAAATTCATATTGACATAGGTCAGTACTGTCCAACCTTTTTGACACCATGGACCATTGAAAATATTTTCTTAAAGCCGAGGACAGCAGAAAAAAAACTTAAAAGCGACGACTATATAAATTTTTTTTATTCACAATTGTTTACCTAGTTAAAAAGATGATACTATTAAAGTAGGACATACTCTTTAATATTAAATGCACAAACATTGCTCGAGCTCTGTTGGGCCATTCAAAATCATGCCGCATGCCACATGCAGGTTGGACATCACTGACATAGGTATTTAACTTCAAAATGTCTTATGTCTAATTAGTACAAAATTAAATTGTGCCGCACGGACATCCAAATTTCACCAAAATGGTGCGCTCAAGCATTTGACGACGGCCGTATTGAAACAAGCTTATCGCTACTAATTTTAATGGATGGTCATATTGGTATGGGGTTTTGACCCAAAAATATTTGTATGATGTTATGTTTGTTCTAAATAAAACTGGTACAAATCTTGTATTCAATATGGCCACCACAGCTGCTAATTTTAAAATCTCCTTGCTCAAGAATGTCAAAGATTGTCTACAGTCTCAGCAGTTACAAAGAAAACAAATGGTTCTATATTAAATTCCTGGAAATTCTTGTCTGACAGAAAGCTTTCTAGAGTCTCTTGACCTAACTAGGCTCTCAGTTTAATAACAAATTATAGGAAGTGTATAAAACAAATATTAATATCAGGTGGCATTTTTGCGAATGATAATGATTGTTTGATCTCAAGATGTATCTCCCTTTCCCAGCATTTCCTCCAGATACGTATCCGTTTCCATGTGGAAGGACGATTTCTTAACATTGATAAAAAGACAATCTGATATACAAAAACCTATAGCAACAGTAGTAGAGTCTACTTTAGAACATGTTCAGAAATAGTCATTTTCGAAGTTTCTAATCTTTATGGAATTGATGTTACATGGAATTGAAAGCAATTCTAGCAAATACAAAAGGTTTTAAGCAATCATAAAATATATTACTACTTCATATCCACTTTATATTTTAATGAACATGTGAAAAAGCTTCAGTAGAAGTTTGTAATGTGCGCAGTTACAATTAACTGCTCACTGTTGTCGGGGAAATAAGCTGGGCATAAATCTTTGATCAAGATATTTGAAGTGCATTCGAATTTTGAAAGAGCCGTAAAATGTTTGAGACTTTCTAAAATAAACTAATTTTATAAACTTTTGCAAAATGGACAAAGATAAATGTTGTATTTTATTGAAATTGTTTTTGTAATTTCCAGTGCAAAGTTAATTTTAACCTATTCCATACGCTTGGTACATGAGGAAATGCGTTTAATCTAAAACTAAAAACTATTTTTCATCAATGAATTTCTAATTTGTTTGAGTGATCTTATGAACATACCATATGACTGCAATTGGCAGTAATGTGTCCTGTTTTCAGATAAGCAGAACATACCCATTCAAACAATCTATCCAACCTAACCTCATGAAAAATTACTTGATTTAAAAACATATCTATAAAAAAGTCCCCCCCCCCGGTCCGTATCACTCTGAAGCACATTGTAAAGGGATATATATATTTACTGAGGTGGGGGATCTCCATGGTGTAACCAAGGTTTATGTGTTAACATCGTTGAAACATTAGTGGATTCCATTGTGAGGACGACATACAAATATTCGCTTTACATCAAATCCAGATGAACTGGATAAAATTAAGATTGTCCTTTTGGGGGTAGCTAGAAGACAAAATATATCTGGTGCAGTAGACTGCACTTTGATTCTAATTGTTGCTTCTTATGGTGTTGATGAGGATGAACATGTGTGCAGAAATGTCTACCATGCCATTGAATATTTCGGCTGCTGATTAGACGAGCGTGTGTACAGTAACGGTTTCCAGTTAACTGGATTTAGCTGCGTTTTCGAGGGAATGACCTCCCTCGATTGTTATGACCCTGTGTGAGTAAGTGGATAGAATATTAACAGAGAACTGTGCATGATTGTTGGGAAGAAATAATGCCTCCTAAGACAAGAAAAATAACAAATTTAATCAAACAAATTAAGAGTGGTAATGTCATTTCAACTTAAGTTATATCGACAGGATTTAATAGCTGTGTCTAATTTGGAACTATATCATCATCATAACGAGTGGTGAAAACAGCGCAAGTCCGCGACCGATTGTATTATCTTCCTCTCAACCGTGTTCCAACGTTTACTATTTCTTTTGAGTCTTTCTATTCCGCCTGCATCGTCCTTCTTGGATATCCTATTCGTTTACTCTGAACTCGTCGTTTTCCTTTTTCCTGGACTTCACTAGTCGCTTCTCTTTTTACCGGACTTCACTCGTCCCGTCTATTCTTTTCTTATTCGGATATCCGTCTTCGGATTGTCGAGGCTCAATCTCTTTCAGAAATCTGTTTCCTTAAAGAACAGAATTATCATTAAATCTCTATATATACCACTTTTTAGATGTACATAAAATGCCTTCACTTACGTAACTCAGAACACACTAGCTATCCAGACACTGCGTAAACTCTGCATTACTACGGTATACCTGACCTTCGAGTCACAGCGACAAGTCATAAATTACCACGTGAGCGGTCTATTGAAAATATACCATATGCTACTACATGTTCGATTACTACTACATAAAAGTCACAAATCCTTACCCACTTAAAGATCATTTAACATTGATAAAAGCAAATATAATGGGTAGTTATCGTTAACTCACGATACTCAGTATCGTCCTAACAGACAAAGGAAAGTATTTCATATTTATGTTATATAATAAATATGTTATATAATCCTATGAAATCCGACACATATTTATTCGATCGCATACAATGAACTAATAACGGTAAAATTGAAAAGATCAATTGCATCACAACCTTAGCATCAACACATTTCCATGAAAATTAATAAGATAAAATGCAGAACAACTCTAGCATCAACACATTACAATGAAATTGAATAAACGATGCATAATTTTGAACCTAATTACATCAAACACATTTGCATTAAAAAAATCAATAAAAAAAATAGATAATTGCGTGAAATCAAAATTTCGTACCTTAATGCTGTTATCTTTAGAAAGTGTACGTCCTAGCATTAAATTCTGTCTTTTCTCACAAGACAGACACCTGGTCCGTTTCTTGCTTAACGAGGAAAGCACTATTCTTTTTCTAGGCTTCATCAGAGTGAAACTTCTACTCTCTCAGGAACTTTCGGACCAACGAATTTCGACCAAGGTTGTCACCATAAATTCGCGTTACTTCCAAGGTGAACAACTTAATTTCACTCTGGCCAATCATAAGCAGTGGTTTCTAAAAATATCATAAGACAATTATTTCTTTTGTCAATCAGAATCTCTGAATTACGTTATATAACTTCCATTTGAAGAATGACTATTGGACATGGATCAGAAGTTCAGCTGTCTCTTTCTCCAAACTGTGTTAATATATCCGATCAATTTCGTTGAGTCGGAAAGCTGGCCCCTTTGACGTTTTTAAACTCATATGAGAGAATGGTCGAAGTGACCATTCACAAGAGCTTAACGGGTTTAAATGTGATAAAATCGTAATGCTCAATGTATTCAACTTTAAAGTTCAATGCTTATTTAAAATTCTACACTTCACAGTTGATAAAATGAACTCTTGAGCTTATTTTATTACCCACCAATACCAGATTTTCTTGCCATCTGATATTTATTATCTATTATAAATCAGCAGTCATGATTTTTCGAAAAATTGTAGTTTGGATTTTGTTAAATACTAATTAATACTAATACTAATTTCAAACAAAATTTCTAACAAGCATTTGCTCACTTCAATAGTTTGCACAAAAGTATACATTATGAAACTGACCGTCTGTACTCGCATATAAGGTCCCATGAAAAACTTAGTAAACATTGATCTGCTGTCACAAAATGCTCTGGCATATCTGGTTCTACGAGTTTTTTAGGAGTAATCAGTAGAACAAGCAACATACACCTTGATCTGCAAGCGCATAGTGCAACAGCAGATCGGTGTCTATGATGTTTGCATTTGGATCCATTTTATGTAAAGTTTGTCGTAAAGATCATGTGCAGTGATCAAAGCTGCCAGATTGCCTTTTTATCAATCACAAAAGAAAAAATAAATGTATCATTTAGGTTTCATTCTCCAGTCACTTTAGACGAAATTATTATTATAACGCCAGAATCACCTTTTAATTTATTTTGAAATTTTAACAATAATTTTTCTTTTAAAATTCATTTTAATTTACTAAACTTTTACTCTAATCCGAATCCGTTCTGTAAATGCATGACATATGTTTTAAAACGCACACAGATACTAACGTAACTGATATATCAAACTAATTCTCAAGCGGAATTGCGAACTTACATGATTTCATACTTACAACATACAATTTATATACTCTGAATGAGTACAGGTGCACGTACTAAGTATAAGTAGCTGAATACAGTTGATGCTGTTCTGTGTTTGTGTTAAATCAAATGATCCTCTTGCTTGCTCTTTAAACATATATCACAGTGCGGACTAAAATTGCATGTATTCGAAAGGTCAATTCAAGCTACTTTGACGCTGTAAATCCTCCAGTCTCGTGATACATTTTATTTTATGACGTTTTACATCCCTCAGACTGGTGATACATATATATTTATGACACTTGACATCCCTCATTCTGGTGATATATATTTTATGACATTTCACATCTCTCAGTCTGGTGATATATATTTTGTGACACTTTACATCTTCCGGTCTCGTGATTATGACATTTTACTGCCCTCAGTCTGGGGATATATATTGTATGACACTTCACATCCCTCAGTCTGGTGATATATATTTTATGACACTTTACATCATCCAGTCTGGTGATTTAGTATTTTTGATCACACTATAAATATAGTGATATAGTTTGCCAGATTGTAAATCTCCCCCGACTGGTGATATAACATGTTTTATGACACTGTAAAAAGCCCAGTTTGGTGATATAGTATATACATGTATTACGACATTGTCAGTCCCCCGGTCTGGTGATATACTGTATTCTATGACATGGTAAATCCCCCGGTATGGCGATATAATATATTTTATGACATGGTAAATCCCCCGATCTGGTGATATAAATAGCGGATATTTGCTTGAAACGAGTGAATAACGGATATATTTTATCGAGTGGATGAAAAACTCAGTATTTGCACGAGTGGCAAAGCCACGAGTGAAAATACTATAGATTTTCACCCACGATGTTCGATTTTCATAACCTGCTATTCTCGGTCCCGTTGCTATTCGATTCAATATTGTTCTAGAAGACCCTGTCTCTCGTCCAATCTCTAGATACTCTGCACTCGTGGATGTTTCCGCTTGATTCCGTACTTGTCCACTGTATCATACGTTCACTGCAATTTCCATCTTTCAATTCTTTTTCCAACGTGTACGTCGCTATTCCCGTAACTTCACGATCTTCCAAAAAGCTATTTTTGTAAATCATTAACTAATATAATACATTAAATTCTTAGAACATAATCATTATGCAACCAAGATGATAAGTTCAAGAATTAACGTAACACTCTCTATTCATAACTCAGCATAGTGTTTTACGACATAAATTAACACTACGTCATTCTTAACTAAGAATTAAGGTAAGAATTCCAATTCATAATTCAAAAGCACATTATTATATAACTGTATCAAACGAATTCATGCAAGAACTTCCGATTCATAATACAAAACACATTATTATACAAATGTATAAAATTAAATCAATTATACAAATGTATCAAACAAAATCATGCAGACCTATAAACTAAGCAAACATCATATAAATTGCATCAACAATATACAGGGAATTGTGACAGTACCTATGTGTTTTTGGTGTGTCTCCCTTAGTTTGGCGGTTTTCCCTGGACTATGCTTTAACGGATGTACTTCTCTAAAATAACACCCGGAGCCTTTACTAAATAATTCTACCCCTGGCTCTCTTACAGAGTAATTTTCAAGACTAAATTCTACTTTAGTTAGTGCGATATTATGTGCTAAGAATCTTCGTGTGAAAAAAAATCCCTTATTTAACCGTGACCAATCAGAATCAAATGTATTTTCTCCCTCTTTCTCTAAAAGTCGCTTACGTCATGGTCAATATGACATGCTAGGTTTTAAGTAACATAATCTCTGCATTTTCTCAGTTCTGACACTTTTCGTGAGAAATGAAACTATAAAATGTCGCCAGCAGTCAGTCGGTTGCACTAGACTGTACAGGCCCCTCTTTTGACATAGCTTGTCATCATAAATCTAACTAATGGCTAGCTGGCCACAACTAATGTTTAATTAATAGATCGACTGAAATTTGCCACTTCACGATATAATAATATAATAATAATGAGGACTTTGTATAGCGCTTAATTTTTAGAAGCTCTAAGCGCTTTACAACATATATAATGATATGACTGCACTACAGAAAAACAAATAACAAAAACAACGACATTGGAAAACATAAAAACATGCTGAAAACATGTAAGATACAAAGCAATATTAGGTCTCTAAGTTTGTTCCTGCAGTCGAAAAAGGTGAGTTTTAAGAGCACTCTTAAAAGGGACCACTGTGTCTCTGTGTCTAATTTCAATGGGCAATTCGTTCCACATCGCCGGTCCCTGATATGCAAAAGAGCGTTGTCCATATGACATCGTTTTCATAGTGGGAACAATGAGTATACTATTGTCACAAGAGGAGCGTACGTATCTTGTTGGTGTATACACATTGGTGAGGCTGGATAGGTATGTTCGACTGGAGTCTGTCATTGAAACATAGCACAAAGAACAAATTTTGTGTGTGATTCTGTATCGAATGGATAGCCAGTGTAGGGTACAGAACAGTGGTAAGGTGTGCGCTGATTGAGGTACTCTAAAAATGATCTAAGCAGCTGTGTTTTGAACTTTTTGAAGTTTCTGGAGTAGATATTGTGACAAACCAGACAGAATTGAGTAACAATAGTCCAGTCTTGAAAGCACAAATGAACACAACAGTGTTTTAGTGGCATCAACTGAAAGATATTTGCGAATGGAACTGATGTGTCTTAGTTCAAGATATGCAGCCTTTCATGTATTCATAACATGTTGGTGCAATGCCAGAGTACTGTCTATAGTAATACCTAGGTTTCGTACTGACTGTGAGCATTTAATGTTGGTGTTGCTGATATTTATTGTCTGAGGTAAAGGATCTGAATGAGAAAGTCTTTGTGTTGTGATTAGAATAGCCTCAATGTGATGCTGACCAGTCTCGAGCGTAATCAAAGTCTAGGAGCTAGTTAAATGAAGACGGTGATAAATGTGCATGTTCAGGAATTACTCGTAACTGTTCACGTACAAATCCACGTCGAGGAGCAGTTGAATCTAATCTGTATATTGCAGGTCTACCCGTAGATGCAACCACACTAGAAATTAGTGTATGTAGCCATACTCCAAATAGGATCAGTCTCTTTTATTTTTACCACCTTCAAGTTCATCGGGTTCATATACATATATTAAGGTCACATTGCCTAAAAATGGTTGTATTGAAAAATAATGTCGTTGTATTGGTATATATTGTATGTGATAGCATTGGTAGGTTTCATAGACATTACGCTAGTAACCTCATTATTGAATGCAGCTATCCCACTTGGTAGTCTTGTAACTCATTCACGAGATCTCGTATCTTTTTTAATTATTTCCTTTACATATTGATATCCAAAAAACCGCTCAGCAAGTGCTCGATTCAACGGTTGCGGCATGTCCTCGTCGATTTCCACGTTTATGCTTTGTTTACTTCAACGACGATACTGTAGCAAGAAATTCTTTGCCAGGATCAATCTGTAGTAGTTGAGGCCATCGTAGACCACAACGTTGATAAATTCGTTCAAACGCAGAAGCAGTTTCAGTTACTATTTTTTTTTAAATAACGGCTCTGCTTCTTTATATCTACTCGCAACGTCAAGGACAGTCAACGCGTATTGCATGTGCACTGAAAAAAATAAATATCAGCATGATAAAATATTGCCTGTTATTCTAACTAAGCGGCGGCACGAGTAAGATTTGCTGCATCAGCGAGTTTACTAATCGCTGCTCAGTCGTTTTAATCTTCTCTTTGGGTATAAAAAAAATCGATTCCATTATAATAATAAATAATATTAATTACCAGCCACTAATACTAGTTTACCTTTCATTACATATCTTACTAGAACACTAGCAAGTTTTCCTCTGAAAGATTTTTTTATTTTATAGAATTTGACGCATGAGTCAACTTCACATCTTTACTTTTATATACTACATCATGAATACGACATTTTGTATCAATTTCATTTATTGGATGCTCTTGGTGTTGGTTGATCTTGGCTATTGAGTCGGATATCAAGTCTAGTAACATGACCACAATACTTATATCCTGGAAGATGTTTTTCTCCTGGATACTTAGCCCACGAAGCTCCGGGTAATTTTCCTAAAAAAAAAAGCTATATGACATCCTTTTTAAAAAATATTCTTTGGGTTAGACATTAATGTATTTTGTTTGGTGCCATATTTCGCACACTTGCCCGTAATGTTTTTGTTATAGTCGTCATTCCATATGTCGAGGTGGATGTTCTGCATTTTACACAATATAAATCCATTTTAATTATTATATTTCTTCAACATGGATATAACTGATTTTTCAGCGACAAGAAATCAAGAACCAGTCAAGCATCATCCAACGCTACCAAATTCTATAAAAATGATAATAATAGGTCCATCTGGATCCGGTAAGACGCACTTATTACGCAACCTAATAATGAGATGGCTTAAATGGGATACATTATATTTAGTAGCTCCGCCAATTGATGATCAAAGGACGCTTCTAAGTACTTTAAAATTTTAATGAAAATGCAAACTTGTTAAAATTAAAACGGCGATGATATTATTAATTTTATCACCAATATTGATGAAGAGCCGAGTGTTGATAGACTTGATTGATTTATTAACAATCTTGTAGTATATGATGATGTAATGCTGGATAAACAATCCAATTAAGTAAGAATATTTTCTCGAGGCAGACATAAAGAAAACCATATAAGTTATGTTACTCTGAGATATACACAAATTCCGAAAGTGATAAGAGATGACTGTATACTGTAGCTGTATTTACTTTAAGAAATATTCTTCAGACGCGGTTTTCAGAAGATATGGATATAATTAAATTTTAAATATTCGTTTCACGTGCGCAAGCTACTCCCCACGGATTTATAACGATAAATCTATAAAATCCTAGGTCGCGATATTGTGTAGGTCTTGATAAAACATTTGGTCGAGAGACTGATATAATAAATTACAGCAGCAGAGAATGGAGACCTCAAGTGGACGTCATATGGGTAAACGAAAACGCACGTACAAAATCTAGAAGAATAAAAGAAAAGAAATAAAACTAACCCCTAAGAGTCTTTTGGAGATAAACTCTCGGTTAGTTAGAAGCTTCGGTTTGGTATTATTGGCCTTATTATTATAGTTCGTTTTCGTAAGATTTTTAAAAAATTATTTTAAAAAAAATAAAGTTAATGATGTTCTACAAAAAGGTGGGCTCTTCCTTTCTGTTGCTCAGAATAGCATTGGAGATCAAATGCTTAATTTTGGCTGCAAAATGAGCACCCGAATTGGCTTACGTCTTTACATGTGTCTGCTACGGAGGTAAATATATAAAAAAAATCTAGATGGTTGAGGAGTGATGGATTTTATTCATGCATAAGGGACATACTGATTCTTTTACCTCCCTGTCACAGGAAAATATTAAAAATAGATATTTCCTGTCAAAAATGAATGTAAAAGAAGGGTTGGTGGTAGTGTTAGTTCTGGCATAAAATACACATGTTGCATAAGAAATTAACCTGAATATCTCAGTCAGTATGTAACAAGCATCCTTTCAACAAAATCATTTGTTAGTTTTATATCTTTAATGTAATATTATTATCATTTTCCTGCAATGGGTCTTCGTCGGATGAAAATTTGCTCATAAAAAAAATTGTCCAAGGAGACCAACAAAGTGGTTAGTCTGGTTCCCTGATCTCTCTCACACGTTATTCTTCTTGATCTGTCCACTTAGCAACGGAGTGGAAACCGATCAGGGAACTAATTCATGTGATGACCCGTAGGATTGCCCTCGCAGTTGCGAATGGCTATTACGCGTAGTCAGGGTCTATTTTTAGATGAGGAAACCCTTACTCCGTCGTACATGTACCTTCAGTTTTTAAACGCGCCTTGGTGTATTTATCATAGGCTTAATTTTGTAAATTGTCCTCGTTATAAATTAAGCAGAGAAAACCATACTAAGTAAAATTATGAACATTTGTAGAGATGTGTTCTGATGAGGGATTTGCCTATATTAAGTTTAATTTTAACGGTGAACCAGCCTGAAACATATTCAAGATGGAGGCTTTATTACATCCGCGTTAAAGTGTGATGTGCAAATATTTAACACTTCATTTATTCTTGGTGTTTTAGCTATCATGAAGGATTAAAAATGTGACAGGAACAGAAGAGAGGACCTAAACGGATAAAATGGGGTCCCACATTCTGGATATTCTACGTCAGGGGATCTGGGCATCGATCACGGGAGGGTGGTTCTACGATCCACACTTGAGTTTGTTTTGCAACACTTTTCATCTGTATATATGGCTATCATTACTCGCTTTCCCGTTTATATTACACCTTGTAAGTATTATATATATATATATATATATATATATATATATATATATATATATATATATATATATATATATTCATTATTTAATGTTTTACAGTGAGATCGTTGTAATAATGTTAAGGCATAATTATCCTGTCATGTTTCTGTTTCCCTACTTCTTGTACTAATGGGGTACTAAAATGAACCTATGACAATTTAACATTTCTAACATGTTCCATAGTGAAAGAAATTAAATATCATTAGTTCAGCTTATAAGTACTTCGTTTTCATTCGTGTTTTTTTTTGTGAGCCATATAAGAACATAGCTGCCTTATTTAGAAACATAAACAGATGGAAGTGAATATGCAATGCATTGAAATAACATAATATGATATACATATATGACATAGCAGGTTTTATTTGAATTACGTAGAGAATCTTGTGTTATCATCTTTAAATACGTTACACAGTCACACTTGACTATTAAGCATTGGGTGGTGTGTACTTGAGATAAGATTTCCCACCTATAGAGGACACCAACTGGAAATGACGTACATTTATCCCCAGAAGAGAAAGTACATGCTTCTTGTTGATAAATTATTATCTGGAGCATTGTAAATTGTGCTTCACTGCTCTGGTGGCCTAGTGGTTTGAGTGTCCATTTCGGAAGCAGGAGGTTGTGGGTTCGAGCCCTGGAAGAATCATACCAAAGACTTAAAAAAAAATGGTACTAACAGCTACCTCACTTTACATTCAGCATTAAGAGGTTAGTGTTAGAACTGGTCGGCCTGGTGTCAGGATAATGTGATTGGGTGGGACATCATGCTACATGTCTCCGGTATGATGCCCCAGTGTTAGACTTTATTATTATTATTATTATTATTATTATTATTATTATTATTATTATTCACATATAAGTTAATATTTGTCATTAGTGTATAAAATAATACAATAAAAACATAAGTGTCATTCAAATTTTTTAATTTAAATCGCTTATGTATATGTGGTCTTTAGTACATAGAATATAATATAACTTTAGCGTCTTGTCCTGGTTGTACTTGATGTTTTTGTTTTATACTGAGAATTGAAATATGGTGGCATGACACCTTTCATCATGGTAACTTGGCCGGCTATCATCAAGTGTTCCAGTGTGGTATCTCTTTGTCACGTATGTATCGGTAACGTATGTATTATTAGGCATTATTTATGCTAAAATTAGTAGAAATATTACTTGATAGATTTATGAAGATATAATTTTCAGACATATATGAAACATGATTACATTTCCAAAGGGTTTATTAAATCCAATGATTTTGATTTCCTATTATGAGGACTAAGTAACATGTTACCCATATGGCATATTAAAAATAATATGCATCAACAAAAACCATTTATTTGGTTGTATTTTTTATAATAAAATGTGCAAGTAAATTTTGAGCGCTTTTTATACTTACAAAACCCCTTGTTTTACACACACAAAAAAACACCATGCATAAATAGTGTTACTTATGTAGCATGACCTTTTTGGAATGATAGACGTATATTGATACAGCAAAAATGTATGTATTAAGGAAAGAAACGTATATAATGAGTTAACGTGTCAGCGACATTGATTTGTGCCTCATTAGTGAATTTGGGTCTTGTACGCATGATCATGGTGTTATTATATATTAATAAATAGCGTAATCTTGTTTATTTTACATCGGTAATTTAGTAGTGAAATATTTTTAAAACTTTTCTTTTAACTTGAAATAGTTTGTTATTATTGAGAAATAATAAAATTACGAACACTGACAAAAAAGAAGAAATAAACTAAATGATATAGTAATACTGATCTTTCAGAAACTGTCAGATTTCTGCGTGTTAGCCATGATGATTAATTCGGTAGCGACCGCATTTCTTGAGTAGGCATCAATAATGTTTTTTTTTTATTATTGAGTTCAAGTATCATTTGTTAATAGTTAGAAAATCTCAATGAAAAATCAGATTAAATGATTCAGTTACAGAGATAATAACAAAACTGTCACAGAATTAGGCGAAAATTTGAACTGATTTTTGTTGTTCTTCAATTGTAAACGAAACTCACCATTTTCTTGATTTCGTCGTACACGCATTACCTGGGATGATTAAGTGGCGTGTAACGATTTGCATGTGCCAATTTGTAATTTACATGAAATCCGAAATACTCGTTGTACGTGGTGCACGTCAAGCTCGATGTGATTTATGTTCACCTGTTGAGAGTATATAAGGCGATGGATTTCTCATTATTATTTACGGGAACTAAAATATCTAATCAAAGGATAGATAACCTCGTCTTGCAAATCTCCAGCCAAAGGGGTGAGTGTTAAATTTACATTTCGTTTTATTGTGAATTTTATTCAGATTATCATTTCGTATAATGATGCCTTTATTGCAATAAACGTGGAATATTTGGAATTACTAGTCACTTTTAGACTTTAAATGAAATATCGTAATCTACAGCTTAGATTATTTTTGAGACAACTATTATTAGTCTGGTTTTGTTTATTATAGTTGATTCCGTAGATCTGATAACATCTGACAATCACTGATTCAGTCTGATTCCGTCTGATCCCGTCGCTGATACCGTAGAAGTACATCACTGATAGCGAATCTAATAACATCGTTGATACCGTCTCTGATACCGTAGCTGCTAACGTAGTTGTTACAATGTTTCTGATACCGTAGCTGCTAATAACATCGTTGATACCGTAGCTGCTAATAACATCGTTGATACCGTAGCTGTTAACACATCTGATACCATCTTTTGATAAACGTCTTTGATATCGTTTGATTTGTTGTGGGACATCTATTGTTTGTTCTGGAACATCTCTGTATAAATATCTGAATGTGCTTGTGCCGTTAATTTGTGCAAACGGAATTGAAGTATCTGTCTGTGTGTCGAACTGTCTGTTCGTCAATATCTGTGTAACGTGTAAATATCCGGAAAGCTAGAAGTCCGAGTGTCGGAGCTGTCTTAGAGTTGTAAAACGTCCGGGTTGACATCTAGGGGAGTGAGGAACCGTTGGTTCGGGTAGATGTTGTATGCTGTCTGAACGTATAACTGTGGTGGATCCGTGTAGGGTAACGTCCGATAATAGTATTGGTCAACCCTCGGTTCTCGGGGAAACTGGGAGACGATTCAACTGTTGCTGAATCGTGCGGTTATACAGGGGAGACACATAGGTGTATTGAAATTGTGATATAATTTAATACATTGTTGTATTTGCATGCTTATGTCAGATCGCAATAATATTTCAAGTGATCACATAGATATCAATAAAAGCTAGCAACTTGATTCAATACAAGTATATGATCGTGCTAGTTATCGCAATCCATCGTGCGATAGATAGTTTGTCGTTTGTGTTTATTTTTTTCGTAAATCATTCTTGCATTTATTTAACTTTCGTAAAGGATTCTTGGATCTGTGTATAATCCAAGAGATCCCTTTACATCTAAGATTCCTTTTGTATTGTTATTTAATTTGTTCATGTATTGTGAATGGTTGTGAGTGTAATTGTGGGTTGAGTGCATGAATTATTGTGTTGTTACATCTGTATTTTTTCATTTATAATTTATTACATAAATTTATATTTTCTTTCACAAATTGTGTTTGTATTGTTCATTTAATCCACCCTCCTCTCGGTAACAATTCTGTTACAATGGTGTCAGAAGTGGGATCGTTGGATTAGGTGAACTGTCAATCATTTTTGTGAAGGTATACATTTAATGTTTATATTTGAGCGTGACCTTCTGTTAAGATAATACTCTAGTTGGGGTTTATTTTTTAGTTTATCTAGGTCCGTGTGTCCAGTATAAACGTGTTTAAAACATTGGTTTGGTTACCTATCTATATTCGTATTACATTTGTCATGTCATCCCTTAAGGACTTGGTTGCCTTAGGCAAAGAATTTGGATATGAAGGTGAAAGTCTAAGGAAATTTATTCAAGAAGAACAAGCCCGGGAAAGGGAAGAAAGGGCAAGGGCAAGGGAATTAGAAAAGGAAGAAAGGGTAAGAGCAAGGGAATTAGAAAGGGAAGCCGATGAAAGGAAAAGGGAATTACATAGGGAATTAGAAAAGGAAAAGGGGGAGGCCGAAGAAAGGAAACGGGAATTAGAAAGGGAATCCGAAGATAGGAAATGGGCCTTTGAGAGGGAAAAGATAGGATTAGAGAAGGAAAAGATAGAATTAGAGAAGCAGGCCGAAAAGGATAGGATAGGATGGGAAATGGAAGCGGAGCAAAAGCGAATAGAGTTAGAAGAAAAGGCTAAGCAACGGGATCATGAGCGTAAGGTAGAATTAGCGACATCTGGAAGAGAACACGATTCTGCCACTAACAAATTAAGGGGCCCCAAATTACCTCCCTTTGACGATGAAAAAGATAACATAGATAGTTATCTTCATCGGTTTGAGCGGTATGCCGAAAACCAGAAGTGGAGTCAAAATGACTGGGCGCTGCATCTGAGTGCTTTATTAAAAGGTAAAGCACTGGATGTATACTCGCGACTTCCTAGGGACGATGTGTTCAAGTACGACGTCCTAAAGGAAGCACTTCTCAAAAGGTACGAGCTTACTGAACAGGGTTTTCGTAAAAAGTTCAGGTATAGCAAGCCCGATAAGGGAGAAACCTTTGGTCAGTTCACCGTCAGAATTGCGAACTATTTTGAGCGGTGGATTGAATGCGGCAAAGCGGTGAAGACGTTTGAAGGGTTGACTGATTTCTTGCTCAGAGATCAATTATTTAATACAGTTGGGCGAGAATTAGATCAATTTCTGAAGGAGAAAGTCTTCACAAACGTAAAAGATATGGCTAAGCAAGCCGATTTATTTGCCGAAGCTCATGGGGGAACCCAGAACGTGGTTTTAAAAGATTTTAAGTCTGGAAACCAGTCTGTAAGACCTATGCCTAGGGAGCCTGTAAAATCAGCTGAGGTAAAAAGGTCAGTTGGGAATCCAGTTTTTCAGCGTGTGCGGTGTTTCTTGTGTAATGCATTGGGTCATGTTCAAAAAGACTGTCCTAAAAGAAAGGCACTTATACATAAGGTAGCAGTGGCTATACAAAGTAAAGGTATAACTGATAACATCGTACAGGTAGAACCTTGTATTCATTCGCTTGGCACGTGTTTATTTCCTGAAGCGCGTGTACCAACCGCGAGAGGGTTTGTCAACGGTCGAGAAGTCGTGGTATTGCGTGACACTGGTTGTACGGGCGTAGTGATCAAACGTAGTCTCGTGCAGGATAACCAAATGCTCGGGTGGGAATCCCCATGTATGTTACTTGATCAGACGATGGGTCGCATTCCCGTAGCAAGGATCACAGTAAAAACACCTTTCTTAACGGGAACTGTTGATGCCCTTTGTATGGACAATCCTATTTACGATCTGACGATCGGTAATGTTGAAGGTTCCCGTCTTCCAACCATGGCCGATTTTAAAATACCTTTGGCCCAGGCAGTCGAAACGCGAGCGCAAACACGGCGAGAGAAAACAGCGTTTCATAAATTAATAGTCCCTGAATCGATCTCAGGAATTTCGCGTGATGATTTCAAACAAGAGCAAGAACATGATGAATCCATCAGAACTATTGTTGAGAAAATCACGTCCGGCGCGATTAAACATTGCAAGCGTGGGGGTAGCTCTAGATTCGTACGCAAGAACGGATTAATTCATAGGGAGTTTAGCGCTCGGGAGGGTAAGAAGTATTGGCAAGTGGTCGTACCCCAGAGATATAGATCTCAAGTACTTAGGGTGGCGCATGAGTCAAGCATGGCAGGACACCTAGGTAGGGCTAAGACCACTAGCAGGGTAGTCGCTGAATTCTACTGGCCAGGTGTTAATGGCGATGTCACACGGTTCTGTAGGTCGTGCGACGTATGTCAGAAAACCGTCTGTAAGGGAAGGGTCACAAGGGTGCCCTTGGGACAGATGCCATTAATAGATACACCGTTTAAAAGAGTGGCAGTAGATATTGTAGGACCAATACACCCGGTTACCGAAAGAAAGAATCGGTACATACTTACTCTGGTTGATTACGCAACCAGATACCCCGAAGCCGTAGCGTTACCAACTATTGAAACGGAAAGGGTAGCTGAAGCATTAGTTGATATCTTCAGTAGGGTAGGGGTGCCAGAGGAAATCCTCACTGATTGTGGTGCCCAATTCACCTCTGACCTCATGGGTGAAATAAGTAGACTGTTATCCATCAAACAGCTAAACACTACCCCATACCATCCGATGTGCAATGGACTGGTAGAGAAGTTTAATGGTACCCTGAAAAGCATGCTGCGAAAGATGTGCGCGGAACGTCCGCAAGACTGGGACCGTTATTTAAACGCTGTTCTGTTCGCGTACCGTGAAGTACCGCAGGAAAGTTTAGGGTTTTCACCCTTCGAACTGTTGTACGGTAGGACAGTTCGAGGCCCGATGCGGATACTACGCGAACTATGGACTGGTGATGTCGCGAACGAGGAAATAAAAACGACTTACCAGTACGTGTTAGATCTAAGAAATAAACTTGAGAGTACATGCCAGATGGCACGTGACGAATTGATTAAATCGGGGCGCAGATATGCCAAGTATTACAACCGCAGAGCGCGTAATAGGAAATTTCTTGTGGGAGATCAGGTGCTATTGCTTCTTCCAACGAGTTCGAATAAGTTATTAGTCCAGTGGAAAGGTCCATATGAAGTTAAAGAAGTAAAAGGTGACATGGACTATAAAATTGACATGGACGGTAATGTAAAAACATTCCATGCGAACATGCTCAAGTTGTATATCAAGAGACAGAGCGACAATGTCAATAAGGGGAGTTGAAAATATAGGCGCAGACTACTTGAGTAGGGCGTGATGGGAAATTTGTGTGAATTTGCCCAGTAATAAAATCCAGTTTGTAGTATAACCAGTGTAAATGTTGTAAGATATCATCAGTAGTTATTTTTCTTCTATTCTGTGTTAGTTTTAAAAATGTGTACATTTTTATTCTTAGGGGGGAGGTATTGTCACAGAATTAGGCGAAAATTTGAACTGATTTTTGTTGTTCTTCAATTGTAAACGAAACTCACCATTTTCTTGATTTCGTCGTACACGCATTACCTGGGATGATTAAGTGGCGTGTAACGATTTGCATGTGCCAATTTGTAATTTACATGAAATCCGAAATACTCGTTGTACGTGGTGCACGTCAAGCTCGATGTGATTTATGTTCACCTGTTGAGAGTATATAAGGCGATGGATTTCTCATTATTATTTACGGGAACTAAAATATCTAATCAAAGGATAGATAACCTCGTCTTGCAAATCTCCAGCCAAAGGGGTGAGTGTTAAATTTACATTTCGTTTTATTGTGAATTTTATTCAGATTATCATTTCGTATAATGATGCCTTTATTGCAATAAACGTGGAATATTTGGAATTACTAGTCACTTTTAGACTTTAAATGAAATATCGTAATCTACAGCTTAGATTATTTTTGAGACAACTATTATTAGTCTGGTTTTGTTTATTATAGTTGATTCCGTAGATCTGATAACATCTGACAATCACTGATTCAGTCTGATTCCGTCTGATCCCGTCGCTGATACCGTAGAAGTACATCACTGATAGCGAATCTAATAACATCGTTGATACCGTCTCTGATACCGTAGCTGCTAACGTAGTTGTTACAATGTTTCTGATACCGTAGCTGCTAATAACATCGTTGATACCGTAGCTGCTAATAACATCGTTGATACCGTAGCTGTTAACACATCTGATACCATCTTTTGATAAACGTCTTTGATATCGTTTGATTTGTTGTGGGACATCTATTGTTTGTTCTGGAACATCTCTGTATAAATATCTGAATGTGCTTGTGCCGTTAATTTGTGCAAACGGAATTGAAGTATCTGTCTGTGTGTCGAACTGTCTGTTCGTCAATATCTGTGTAACGTGTAAATATCCGGAAAGCTAGAAGTCCGAGTGTCGGAGCTGTCTTAGAGTTGTAAAACGTCCGGGTTGACATCTAGGGGAGTGAGGAACCGTTGGTTCGGGTAGATGTTGTATGCTGTCTGAACGTATAACTGTGGTGGATCCGTGTAGGGTAACGTCCGATAATAGTATTGGTCAACCCTCGGTTCTCGGGGAAACTGGGAGACGATTCAACTGTTGCTGAATCGTGCGGTTATACAGGGGAGACACATAGGTGTATTGAAATTGTGATATAATTTAATACATTGTTGTATTTGCATGCTTATGTCAGATCGCAATAATATTTCAAGTGATCACATAGATATCAATAAAAGCTAGCAACTTGATTCAATACAAGTATATGATCGTGCTAGTTATCGCAATCCATCGTGCGATAGATAGTTTGTCGTTTGTGTTTATTTTTTTCGTAAATCATTCTTGCATTTATTTAACTTTCGTAAAGGATTCTTGGATCTGTGTATAATCCAAGAGATCCCTTTACATCTAAGATTCCTTTTGTATTGTTATTTAATTTGTTCATGTATTGTGAATGGTTGTGAGTGTAATTGTGGGTTGAGTGCATGAATTATTGTGTTGTTACATCTGTATTTTTTCATTTATAATTTATTACATAAATTTATATTTTCTTTCACAAATTGTGTTTGTATTGTTCATTTAATCCACCCTCCTCTCGGTAACAATTCTGTTACAAAAACACTTTGGCTTATTGACGGTCAGTGCCAGTTCAGTTGATTTTGGTTTATAAAAGTCAATATCATAACGTCATCTCAGGATGACGTAGGTTATTATGTTGGAACCATTTTATATCTAAAACTGCAGACTTCCCATCATGCTTACATCCTCTTATTTTTCCAAATAAAATGCATCTAATGATTTGAAGAGCAGAGCGAAAGGGACAGACAACACTTATTTTTTGTTAAGTACAGAAGCGGAGTTGATTAAATTGAAAAGTTTTTTAAAAAATTGCAAATTTTATAGATTTAATAAGTTACTAAGTTGAAGAAAAACAATAATAAATACAGCCTTGACAACCATGTGGCGAAATCTCAGAATTATTATATATTATCCTTGGGGCGACTTCTCCAGGCAAAGTGGGGCGACTTCTCCGACCACTATGGGGCGACTTCTCTTGACACCTGGGATGACTTCTCCCAGGGCAAGTTCTCCGCCATTCCAACTTTACCACCCCTCACTCTATTGGACCCAACAGCTTCAATCCACTTTTTATGGTAAACATGGTTTTTGGGAAAAAGAAAGAACCCCTTTGTCCCATTATTGCTCTTTTGGTTACATCCATAAGCAACACAGTGCACCATATTTGTTTTAGAAAATTACGATCGTTAAGATGTATCACATAGACAGTTATGCGGGGAAATTCAATGCATGAATGGCTCGGTTGAATCGAAGGGATAAATGTACGTCATATCCGTCTTTGGCACGAAGAAATTACCGATTGTGGATGGAGATTGCCAAGTAATATTTTTCATTTAAAAAACGGAATTTTTATTTTATTTAAACTAGGGATGTTAATATCGTTTTTTTTCCAAAACCGATTATCGTTTGTAGAAATCCGATTTTAAACCGATTATCGGTTTTTGTCCTACATTGAAATTACAAGAAATATATTCTTATAATGCAAGTTAGTGAATGCCTCTTGCGAATAAAAATTAAAAGATATTCATTACATACCATAACGTATAGACGCGCATCGTCTGACGGCGTGGAGGACGATATTGTGGCTTCACCAAAGCCATCAAATCACGGAAGGAATTGGATTCAACAATCGAAATTGGTAGCATGTTTTCAGCGACAAACTTAGCTACAGCAGCAGTAACATTTTCTTGATGACTATCAGGACAGTTTCTTTGTGTTCCAATAAATGTTGTTAATCGCGGCTGAACATTTGAAGGAGCCGCAATTCCGGGATGTTTGCTACGCAAATGTGCATGCAATCCAGTAGTAGTACCACCGCTCCGACTTATTTGTTGTGAACATAGTTTACAGCGAGCCATGCTTGATGAAATTTTTTCAAAGTTTTTCCATACATCAGATTTATTTATACGACCAGCCATATTTGTAAACTTGAAAAGGCACAACCAGCAGAGACCAGTCCTCAACAACAGAGACTGTAGCTATTAACAGTCTACTGTTGTCAATTTCGGACATCAAAGAACTTAGCGACTGGTCGGTCGACTAACTATTGACATCCTTCAACAATAAATGTATTAATTTACAAACACGCTGCATGGAGCGCTCACAAATTTTAAACAAACACACCTTCTTATCTGCTGGCCATATTGTATTAAAATGTAAACACTAAACAAATGCATGTATGAATTATTTTCTGGCATTTTTTTAAATTTTCACTACAAAAATGGTAAAAAATATTGAATTCAATTATCGTTTTGTAAAAACAAAAACCGATAATCGTTTTCAAAACCGATAATCGGATTTCTGATTTTCGTTTAACAACCCTAATTTAAACATTTGTATGGTGTACATATATGAGAAATGCATTTATATTATGACTATAATGATATTGGACTTTTGTATAATATAGGTGGCCGGTGACCTTTAACTTAGCGGAGATGATCATGAAATGATAAATCTCAACCGGCTTAGCCCTAAGAATGACTTGATCTTACTTGTAGCTAATTCATTTTGGAAAGCTCCTGCATGTGAGATACCAAATCAGGAGCTTCTACAGAGGTCTTGCTAGGATTTGAAAATTAGGAGTCCAGGACTCCCAGTCTGTTTGAACTAGGAGTCCCACCAGCAAAACTTGCAGTCCCCTCCCAGAAAATGTTGAACTTTTAAGATTTGAAGAACTGTTGGTCGCCATTGAGTTTAATTTCAACATTCTTTATAACACTGCATGTACAACCATGTCAGCCTATTCGGCATGTCTGGTAATTCTGCACAACGAAGTGCCATTTTTGTAAAAATGGGATCACATGCAGTTTAGTGTGAAAATTAAATTTTGGCTGAAATGTGGATAGAAAGATTCCAACGTAATGTAGATCATTTCCATAGCCTGATGCATAAACAATACATCTTTTCAAAGCCATGCACAGATTAGTCAGACATATATGGAGTTGTGAAAACATAGGGATGGTATCCCGTTTGTTCAAAATTAGTATTATTTTGAATAAAATATTCTGGTAACAATTGCCACTTTTAAATTGGTAAACACTGCAGAATTTTATTTTCATGGGTGAGTCTGAATTTTGTCAATCCAAGGAATGGTCTTATACCAAACACTGAGGCAGGCATCGCACACTTTCTTACACTTGGCTACTGTCCCATCTAAGCTATCATTTCTAGCAACTTTAGAACTCTTCTAATCATTGTCAGTTTGCCATTTAACCCCTAATACTTATACAAATTTGCAAACAACA
This sequence comes from Unio pictorum, assembly GCA_030141615.1. Classification (NCBI taxonomy): domain Eukaryota; kingdom Metazoa; phylum Mollusca; class Bivalvia; order Unionida; family Unionidae; genus Unio; species Unio pictorum. The sequence goes on along the minus strand of JARLTB010000101.1, from coordinate 6,113,970 downwards.
TTTTGTCCAAGTCTTGATGTGTCTTTATTTCGAAGTCGCATGTACTATTTATTTTGCTATAATCAGAAATGAACACAATAATGGAAGCTAAAGTTTTGGTGTGCATTTATAATAACCTCATGTATATCTTGTGGTCTTTCTTCCTCTGAATTCAGTCCTTGTAAATGTCAGAACATTTTCCCACCCAAGCAGCTAGTTGAATTCTTTGAACATGCCACCCAGCTATTGCATCATATTCTTTTGATGTACTTTTATAAATACTGCAGGCACATCTCGGGGTATTTTAACTACTGAATTCTGTCATTGTAAATATCAGCATAGCTAAAATGATCAGATAATCAACACATTCTCCAACTCTGTAGGTTGTTGAAGTAGAACTAGCAAACCTTTGAATTTTCCGCCCAGCTATTTAAATGCGTACGGAGGACTCATGCATGGGTGATTTTCTGCATCTCTGATAAAAATAATTGCATCAAAATATGAGTAATTAAGCATTTTCGAGACCACTGTTCAATATTAATTGATGGCTTTCATTGTTATGGTGGACAAAGTATGGCTCACATAAACATAAAGAAATAATTTACCTGATATAGCCTTTGCTTTATTGTTAGCCAAGCTTCCTGAAAAACGTTACTTAGGTAGTAGATTTTAACTTACGACATCTTTTATCTTTCACAATAGTTTTATTTGCTCCTTTGTAAGGTATAGCCTCAACTATCTTGAAGCCATGATATCGAGCTATACCTGCTAAATAGTGTTCACCCCTATCAGTACTTTTGGTATTTTTAATTTCCAGAACTATTAATAAAACCAAGAAAGATAATGCATGCAGTAGAGAAGTAAATGATAACAGAACCAATAATATTACCTGATGTCATTTATAGTTGTTTTCAGCTGGTATCTAGCCCCACAATGTATGACCTCCACCCTGATATTTATGATTTGGTGGTGTGACATCTGACTGCCAGAACAAATGGTAGTGTGTTTCCCTGACTGATCAGCCTAATATCTGTATGCATCAGATCTACATGTATTTCAAGTTTGAATAAATTGACCATAAAGATAGATTCACTTTCATTTTGTTGTAAACATCTGCAGTTTTTAATTTTATCCTCATTTTGTTAAAGGTTTCTTAATCAGTAAATTGTATCACATTGGGTTATTTGTTTTTAAAATTATTACATGTAATACAAAAAGTTTGTAACTGTGATGAGCTAAAGATTGAAACATGTTGCAAATTAGCATCTTGCTAATGAGTATTTCAAACCCTGAGAATCTGGATTAAGTAAAGATTGTGAAGTATTCAGTTCCATGCAGCAGCTGGTGCATGCCCATCTAGATAATCAGTTCATAATTCTATTGAAATCATTGATATTTATTTCAAATCTGATGTGTATGATAATCCCCAAACACTGAGCTTTTGTCCTTAACAATTCCATACATAGTTGAGAATTAAGAGTTTGTCTTTTTACTCCTTTAGGAAGAACCCTTACTTTGTGATGTCTGAAAATCTGCTTGGGGCTTCTCACACTTTAGGAAGTACTATAGATATATGTGATCTCTTCACTTTGATAAAGTCATAACATGTTTAATGAAAATTTTAAAAGAACTGATTAGTGTCATTTATTACAACCATTCTATATATTTTATTTTATGTTCTTGTTACTAAATGAAAGTTAAAATTTTGTTTAAAACTCAAATGCAAAACAATCTGTCTGTTGAATATAAATCTGGTTTGTCTTGTTTTTCAGACGGTTTCTGCCTCTGTGTTGTCCTGGGGTCTCTACTGTGGGATTGTATGTTTATTTTTTGTATTTGTAAAACTGTTCAACTACAAACTTCATCACATGTTTGATACAAGTGAAGTGGTCGAGGAAGAGGAGGATAAAGGTGGAGGAAAGAACACTGGGGACACTAGTGAAGCAGATAGCAGAACCATAGAAGTTGGGTAGGATACATACATACAAAATTACATACAGAATTGGAGAAAAAATTGTCTTTGGAAAGTAAATAATAACTCTTACCTTCCACAGTGTGTGAAAAGCTTTTTGGAGATTCTTTTTAAAAAGAACTCTATGATATGTAATAGTGGGATTCTTGATAAAACTCTTAGTACTGAAATCAGAAAAAAAATGTGAGAATAAGTTATATCTTAACAATTCAATTGGACTGCTCAAGTGGCCATGTGGTTAGAGTGTCTCCATCAGATAAGGGATCTTGTGGTTTTGAACAGAGTCATACCAGAGACTTAATAAAAAAATTGGTACTAACAGCTGCCTCACTAGGCGCTCAGCACTGGTTGGCCTGGTGTTAAGATAATGTGACTGGGTGTGACATCATGCTTGTAATGTATCCCTTGTAGTAAGAGGGGTAATTAATTGGATTTAGCTGCGTTATCTCGTAATGACCTCCCTCGATGTTATAACCCAGTCAACGTTACCTCTACGTGAATGGTAGATGTGCGCACAATGCTCACTGCATTGTGCAAGCATTATGGAGACGAGCAAGTGTTATTGTTGGATTGACCATTCAGCTGCACGGGGATGTCTGCGCAGCTGCTTGCGCGAGCAGCTTAAAGGGAACATTGGACCCAGCGTGAGGGAATAGATGGTTAATCAACAGAGAACTGGGCAAAATTATTGGGAAGAAAAAATGCAATATGAGCCCCCTTCCATAAGAAATCAAATTTAATCAAAACAAATTAATAGTGGTAATTTCAATTGAACTTTTAAGTTAAGTGAACATAATTTAATAGCAGTGCCTAATTTGGATTTATTTCATCATCCTAACGAGTGGTAAAAAGAGCGCAACATTTGCATCACCTTCCTCACGACTGTTCCAACATTCTTATTTCCTTGAGTCTTTCTATTCCGACTGTTTCATCGCTTTCTGGACCCTCTAGTCCTTTATTCTGAACTTATCACTTCTCCTTTTCTGTACTTGACCAGTCACTTGTCTTTTTTGTTCTTGGACTTCCATTTTCTCTCTCAGAAATATTTCCTTAACACATTAACCCCTGGAGGTTTTTGCTGTTTTCGCATGAAATGCGAGTAGGAAACACATTTTGGGGACTATTTCTAAATACATCGTAATCCATCGATTTCCAAATAATAATCTGTTAGACAAATGGTTACTAATGATACCGAAAATGTTTTTCATTGGTTAGCTTGCTGGCGCATGAGCAGAGGGGCAAAAATCTGACTTCTTTTTTTTTTTTTTTTTGCTTACCAGTTAGTATGTCTTTTTCAGATAGTGACGTATGTGAGGTGAAGTTGTTTGCATTTGTAACATGCACAATGGAGATAATGTTGGCATATCTCAATGCTACTTTGATGTAATGTGGCTGATATTTCTTTGGATACTGCACTTGTGGAAATTGTATATGATCTAATAAGCACATGGTATAACAAAATGAATGCTCCCATGTGCTTGAAAAATTTGCCAGAATTAATCAAAAGTACACTAACTTTAGCAGTTATTAAACTAGGGAAAATGAATTTTGCTGAAGTAGGCAATAGCAGCTTCTGAAAGTGCAATGAACAAATTACAAAACATCTGAAAAGTAAAAAAAGGTATCGGACCATTTTTCTACAATTTACCTCTGAAGTCCAGGAAGTGAAAATGACCATGCAGAGCTAGCCGTTTTTTTTACATGAGCACATCTTAAGTTAGCCCAAGCTGTATACTCTAGAACCTAAAGTACACCCATCAATCATACATCAAAATAAAGGGAATTGGAAGTTCTTCTCCCAACACCTAAGATATACAAAGTCTTTATTATATTGCCAGTATAACCAGTGAAGAAATCCCAGACAATTATTTTTCTTTAAAATTCTATCCCTATGCAAAGTACGAAACTGTAGAGTGCCACCTTAAAGAACCACTGAAGATGTGTTTTCAACTTATTGAAAAACTTGTCATATTCTGCAGTCAATTTCAAACATATTGATATATCATACATGGTATTTACTTCCAAAATGATAAGCATATAGTTAATTTACTATACCCCTCTGAAGTAACTTAAATGTAGCTTCATGACGTCAAAACTGTATTTTAACGTCACTGGGAAATGCTGTTATTTTGACATTAAAGAAAGACATTCAAGAATAAATGCATATGAAGTATTTGTTTTATTTTTCAATCCAAACATCAAATAATGTATTTTAATCATTTCCAAAGTTGCAAACTATACTTGGGTCATGTATACATGTAAATCAAGTGAGAAAAGTGAGGAAAATTCCATAAAGTTTGAGGTAATAGTGCAAAAATTGTCCAGCATTGGATTAAGAAAAAAAGTCATTGATGCTATGTATTCATAACAGTAGACATAAAATATATATTTTGATTGTAAATAATTACTTTTTTCACCGGCACTAGTAATCTAATTTGAATCTGCACTAATGCTTGTATGCCAAAGAATTGAAATGAAAAGTCAAGGGGAACTAACTCCTGGTGAGACCATTCCATGGACCAGGAATGTGATTGATGATTACATACATAATTGATTACAATGAATGAAAATCAAATACATTGACTGCTTTATATGGTCAAATTAATTATAAAACCAAAACATGCAGACTTGTATGCCAAAAAAGGGGGTAGGTGTGTTTCCCAACAATTTCAAGCCCCAGCCTGATTATGATGTTACATACTAAGATCCATCACAACCAGGAATAACTGGTAACCATGATGTCACTAATACTACATCAACCCACATTAGCCACTATCTAAGAAAACATGGCTAATGGAAGAGCTAAGAAAATAGCTAGGTGTCCACAAGAGTTCATACAACACAGTCAACCATAGGACTATGTGTTACGAGTATCCAAGAGTGACCAACCTATTCAGGTTGCAATCTGGTTCTACATCTCCACAAATAAAGCGCCCAAGAATTGATGTATATGAAGAATCACTATCTTCCTGTGGCCCAAATAAAGTGCACCCAAGCTTTGCCCTGAATTGGAGAAAGAAAGAAATGAAGAAAACTTAATTGTTGGGTCACATGTTGCAGCGCGTTGTCAACATCAATGGAAATGTAATTATCAACATACCAAAACTAACTAGGATATTGGAAACATTGTGCATAATGCATGACTGAGCTGGAAATTGCAAGCGATATAATCCACCGATGTATAAAAGCAAAACTCAAGGACTGTGTGCCTTTTTAACAGTTAAATGTACAAACTGCAATCTGCAGGAAGCAGAACAGGCTGCCTTTCCAGAAAAGTGCCAAGGACATAGAAAGTGAGGCCCAGGCAGAGGAAATTTAAATGCGATGTTGGCACTTCCTTGCTACAAGGCCAAAGTTGGAGTGACTGACTTGCCCATTTAGCATCCTATTACTCAAAATTTCTGCCATATGGGAAACATTTAAATCTTTCTTATATTAAAAAGCTTGAATATTTACTAAGAAATTTTGTCTTAGATGTCAAGCTAAGTAAAATTTCACACTTTCTAAACACAAATAAGTGCGAGAGCTTGCACAATATCATTTTTACCTATGCACCTAAAATATCAGTATGGAGTATAAATTTTGATGCATTATGTCATTCATCCTCTCATAGCTCTGAGTATGGTACAGGAAACTTTACACTCCCACTGACCAAGTCTCATGGAATTGTTCTACTCAATCTGATCCAGTATTTCAGCTCATAGTAGAATGAGATCAGAGAACAGTAAAAGATAGGGAGAGGAAATCAAGTCTTCAGTAAAAGTACATATGCTACATCAAACACAAACAAAAATGCAATAGAAAACTTGTACAAATTTCAATGTTTGCCAATTCAATAAATAATTTTGCACCCAATGAACATCCATACACTTTCAATCCTTTAAATGAATGCATGTAACAATTATTAAATGTACCTGACTATCACAGTATACACCACTCCCCCTAGCCCATATTGCCTTGGCATTCATCATAGGCTTTACATGATTTTCTAGCCATATTTACTCTTTTTGATTCAAGTGATAAATGATCATGTTTTTAAATGGCATCTATGTGATACCTCGCACTGATATGGTAGTGAATTTACCATAGTTTCGACATTGAACCTTAGTCAGTGAGCCAAAGCAATCTTTCTTTTCCCACGAAAGGTTACATAAATTATTCCATAACTATGTTGTTCATGTGAGCCTGTCTAAATGTGACACTTGCTGCAGACTTGTGTATGTTGAGTTGAAGCTGTTTTATATGTCATTAATTCTTGAACTGTTAATTTAGTTTGAAATATTTCTGTTTGTTTGTTTGTTTGATTAAGATTTTTAATGTAGCTTTAACAATTTTTCAGTCATATCGCTACGATGTCTGCAGTGAGGCAGTTTATAGTGATGTCTAGCACTGAGACATCATGCCGCAGACATGTAGCATGATGTCTCACCCAGTCACATTATCCTGACACCAGGCCGACCAGTCCTAACACTAACCTCTTTATGCTGAGCGTCAAGCGAGGCAGCTGTTAGTACCATTTTTGTAAGTCTTTGGTATGACTCGGCCGGGGATCGAACCGACGACCTCCCGCTTCCGGGGCGGACGCTCTAACCACTAGGCCACCGGAGCGGTGAAATATTTCTGACTTAGCTTAATAAACCATGACCATATAATACTATACATTTTTTTTTGTATCTGTCAATACAAAATTATTTAACACCAAGAAAATAAATATTCTGTTAATAGTTTAATTTGACAATGAACAATGAAAAACAAGGGGAAAAAATCCAAATTATTACCAGTTCAAAGAAGAACTGATAGCATATTCCTTGAGAAATGTGAAATTAATGAAACATTTTTAAAAACAATGACACACACAGGTTTCTAATTGCCACTAGTCTATGTTGTATTGCGTACAATAGCAAAGGACATAACTATTCTCAAGCCCACCTGCAGCCGCTTAATTAAAGCAGAATTTGGAATGAAAAGACGTTTAAATTCTAAACTGCAGTGAATTTAAACTAAATGAGCCAATATTAATACAAACAGCAATAAATATAACTCCATGGGTATACACCCGAATGCTCATTATGGGGGTGCTCACCAGTTAGTATGTACTTTTCAGATAGTGACGTATGTGAGGTGAAGTTGTTTGCATTTGTAACATGCACAGTGGAGATAATGTTGGCATATCTCAATGCTACTTTGATGTAATGTGGCTGATATTTCTTTGGATACTGCACTTGTGGAAATTGTATATGATCTAAGCACATGGTATAACAAAATGAATGCTCCCATGTGCTTGAAAAATTTGCCAGAATTAATCAAAAGTACACTAACTTTAGCAGTTATTAAACTAGGGAAAATGAATTTTGCTGAAGTAGGCAATAGCAGCTTCTGAAAGTGCAATGAACAAATTACAAAACATCTGAAAAGTAAAAAAAAGGTATCGGACCATTTTTCTACAATTTACCTCTGAAGTCCAGGAAGTGAAAATGACCATGCAGAGCTAGCAGTTTTTTTTACATGAGCACATCTTAAGTTAGCCCAAGCTGTATACTCTAGAACCTAAAGTACACCCATCAATCATACATCAAAATAAAGGGAATTGAAAGTTCTTCTCCCAACACCTAAGATATACAAAGTCTTTATTATATTGCCAGTATAACCAGTGAAGAAATCCCAGAAAATTATTTTCTTTAAAATTCTAACCCTATGCAAAGTACGAAACTGTAGAGCGCCACCTTAACGGACCCATAATTTTCTTATGTAGAAGCCTCTTTATTCAAAATGTCCACCTTATCCTACTTTTTGCACAGGTTCACCTCGCTGTGTGCGTCTCAGACCGGTCTGCCGTAGATCTGAGGTCATAAAGTCTAAAATATGGACACAAATTCGGAATCCAACCATGGGCGATTTTTGGGTGAAAAAAAAACGGGTCCAAAAACTTCGGTTTTTCCCTCATTATTTTGTAATGCAATTAAAATGTCCAGATTACTTGCTATCATTGTAGAGCTACATCTGTCTACTTTTCAATGATACCACCCACTTTAGTGTATCATGTATGACCTTGACGCTACAGACCATGGAGTAGGCTACTACGTCATACCCCGTAAAGTCGTCGCTAGGGATTAATGTGTTAAAGGACAAAATTATCCCTAAATCTCTTTATGTACGACTTTCTAGATGTACATAAATTCCTTAACGTTATTCAGAAGCATACTAGCTATCCAGACACTTCGTAAATTGATAGTACAGTACATACAGCATTACCCAGTGACAGGTAATAAATAACCATGTGAGCGGTCTATCGAAACTTACTGTATGCTACTACCGTTTTTTCTGGCCTATAAGTTGATTTGGAGTTTATGTCAAATTCACCAATTTTATAAATTTTCCATCCTTCATTCATATACAAGTCGATTCGGAGTATAAGACGAAGCCAGGTCAATATATCTTGGCTTCGTATTTTACACTAGTAATGGTATTGTTGTATGATATTCCATATTACTGGTAACCATGAATTTGTATTAATTATGTTAATGTGCTTGTGATTTTGCATCTGAACAAATCACTGCTGTATTGTTATAAATTGACACGCTGAATAAACAGTCCATGCTTATTTTATTATAATTGAAAGCACATCCATGTTGTAGTTCATTTTATTACCTGTAGTTACGAACGTAACTTATATAAACTTTAAATGACACAATCCATATTATAAGTCGATTTGGAGTATAAAACAAAGACCTGACTTTCAAGTAAAAAAAGTGTCAACTTATAGGCCGGAAAATACGGTACATGTTTGATTACCATTGCATAAAATTCACAGTTCCTTAACCTATAAGATTATTTAAGCATTTCAAAAGCAAATATAATAAAAAGTAATTATTGTTAACTCATGATAATCAGTATCGTCTTAACAGACAAAGGAAATTATTCCATATTTATTTCATATAACCCTATGAAATCTGACACATGAAAATATGGATCGCATGCAGTCAGTTCTACTAATGAAATAATAGCTGTAAAATTAAAAAGATAAATTGTATAGCAACTCTAGCATCAATACATTTCCATGAAATTGAATAAATGATACATAATATGGAACCTAGTCACACATCTGCATAAAACACAAACAATCAAAAAATTGAATATTACATGAAAGTAAAATTGCATTGCACTAAGCCCTGTCTTTTTTTCACAAGACAGACACCTGGTCCCTTTCTTGTTTAACGAGGAAAGCACAATTCTTTTTTTCTAGGCTTCCCCGGATTAAACTTATTTCTCAGAAAATGTCAGACTAAAGAATTTCAACCGAGTTTGTCCCTTTAAATTCTCATTACTTTTTTCACTCACACCAATCATAAGCAGTGGTTTTGGTTTCTAAAAAAAAATCCTAGGATAATATTTCTTTTGTCAGTCAGAATCTCTCAATTATGTAACATAACTCTTCCCTTTGAAGACTGACTATTTGACATCAATCAGAAGTTCAGATGTCTCTTTCTTAAAACCGTGCTAGTGAGTTTCATTGAGTCGGAATGCTGGTGTTGAAGTTTTAACACTGACATGGGAAAGATGAAGAAAAAAGGTTGAAGTGACCCTTCACAAATACTTCTCAATGCATTCGACTTTAAGGTTCAATGCTCATTCAGAATTCAACACTTCACAATGCTACCTGTCTGCTTCATGATGACAGTGCTAGACATTACTATAACCTGCCACACTGCAGCAATATGATTGAATTTTTGTTAAAGCTATGTTAAAAATCCAAAACAAACACAATCAGTTGTGTTCAAAAAATCTTACAGCACTTTCATGTTATTTCAATACTGAATAACTTACATACCTTTTGGAGCTGCCCCGAGTGGTCTAAAGTGCTCTCCATTACGGATCACTGCCATCTCACCTCTGTCTCCATGGGTTCGAGTCTCTTCTCAGTAGCTTCTTGTGGGTCGGTGGTTCTTTCCAGGGATTTTCCCGGGTTCTTCCTCCACCATTAATACTGACTGCCATGTATAACCTATTGTGTGCTGAAAAATGGCATTAAACAACAATAACAAACCTGCTAACAATGCACTAACGTTTGTGGCTCCTGTTTTTGGTCTGAAAATTTTATGGCCAAAATTTGTGAACCGGTAAATGACATTTTTAGGCATCCTTTTACAAATTTCCTATCATGTGGAAATCAGACTTCAACTAAACATGTTAAACATTTGCATATTCTGATTATGTTTGTCTATTCCTGGGAATACAATAGAAATAGTTGGAGATTTTAATGGCAAACAAGTGTTTAGTCACATGTATCAAAATGCATTGAGTTTCTTACAAAAGCAAAAGTATGGGGAATTTTCAGCAAGTGTTTCTCTTAATCATTTTTTTTTATGTTCCTGGCGTAATGTCTCAGACTGGTTAATATGTGGCGTCAAAAATGAGGTTTATACTGACATATCAAATCACAAACCTGAGGAACATATCAGTATAAACTTGTCCTCTTCATCTTTGTCCCTTTCCAACCCTTCTGCCAGCCCTCCATCATCCTTCCAAACTATTAACCTTAATTCTGAGTGTATCTCACTTATGCCAGAGTCAATGTTTTGACCTCATGACTAATTGAGGAAGTGGTGTGTAAAATTGTGGTTTTATTGAAGAATAATTATTTTTCAAGCTGTACCATGCTAGAAGTTTTAGCATTGGCTTATATGGAACATAGTTTTGAGATTTTCAGGTTTTGAAGAAAGGAATTTAAGAAGAATCTGTTATATACACATTTTATGTAAATGCTTATACATGTATTAAGTAGAAGACCATCACATAAAATCAAAATGGTTGATTCTTGCTATGGTTATCTGCTGTAGGAAATTGTATACTTTAGGTTTCACAATAGGAAATTGTTTGTGGAAAATTGGTTAAGTATAGCGAAATTTTGGTCTGTTCTATGCTTCAGAATATTTATTTATTGCAAAGAGAAAATAGTGAATATGAAAGCTTTCGCTGAAAATATATGTGAAATATTTTATATATGTGATAGTATATATTTAGTTCAGTACATTCTGTAATTTATGGAACACTAAAACTACTTTAAAGATGAAGTATTTATTTTCACTTGGTTAAAATAATGGAGTAATTGATCCTTGTTCTAGAAATGAAAATGGTGTACAATCCATTGAGATGGTTTCTCTTGCTCGCCCTGTGACTGTGCCAGCGCAGACAAGCCCCACCATTGATATCATCAACAAGGAACAAGGAATGACTGAAGTTGAGATAACACATGCACCAACAGCAGTGGAACAAAGACAAGATGCTGCAAAGTCAGAAAAGAAATTTACAGGTAAAATTGAAGGGTATGGTCAGCTCAAAGTAAATGTTCAGTATATAATTGATTTGGGGTTATTTCCCTTGAATTCAGATTTCACCTTCATTTGCTTCCTGTTGATAATCTTTCAACAAACAGATTAAAATGGTAAAGATGATTCTGAGTCACATAACAGACAGATATCATTGAGTTGTATGGATATCCTGAAGATTACTTGACAAAAATAGCAATAGATAGTTATCAAAGCATAACTGAAAAAGCTACATGAGATGTAAAAAGTTTATATAAAATTACCTATACTTGTTTCTAGAAGAGCTCATAAATATACTTTTCTGCATCATGAAAGGTTTACTGTCACTGATTAGGAAGTAATTGTTTTTTACTTTTATAAAAGGATATATTTTCAAACTTTTGTCATTGTATATACATGTATTTGCTTAATGTCATATTGTATTACTTACCTGGGTTTTCTGTATGCTAAAATGTGCTAAAATATTTGAATTTTCCCCCTTTTTTTAATATTAGCAGTGACACTGCAGGGATCTTTTTAGACTTCATCCTTGAACCATTGGTACCATACAATTGCATAAGGTGCATTGAAAATATATCATTTATGCATTAGAAAAGCTGCTTTTGTATTGCAGTTAAGTCACTGTAACTTTGGCAAGGTGCCAGTTCAGGATTGTATTGACTGTTACTGAATTAGTGACCAGTCTTGATAAATATGATGTTATACTACAAGTAAAGCCACTTTTTAAAAGTACTTTTTGATTGCACAAGTCACAATGTTAGACTGCCTAAATATGCTACAAGTATTTGTTTATCTAATGTCATATGACTGCTCCAGTGGCCTAGTGGTTTGAGTATCTGCCTTGAAGGCAGGAAGTTGCTGGTTTGAACCCAGGATGAGTCATGCCAAAGACTTATAAAAAATGGTACATGCAGCTGCCTCACTAGGCACTCAACAAAGGTTAATGTTAGGACTGGTCAGTCTGGTGTCAGACTAATGTGACTGGGTGGAACATTATGCTACATAGTAGCAAAAACTACAGAAAATGATCATTGCCGAAAAATCCAGATAATTGGTTCATCCATGTTTTATTTGGATCTGGGTTTAATCTTAGAATTAGTGAACCAGACTAACTTTACAGCAGCACCTCAGACACTTTAAACTGCATCAATTTGTTCATGCATGATCAAACTGTTGTGACGCATGTTTAAGATGAAAGGAAAAAATAAGCTTCTAGAAAAGTGTTAATAATCAACACAGAAGAATAAAAGGATTATTTAGATTCTTGTGAATAAAAGCTGGAAAGGACAGAATTATGTTTATTGGACATCACATGACAATTTGAGTGTCTCGTGGGGGTAAATATGATTTCCATTGTCAAGTTGAGAGATAGCAACACTGCATTGAGCTGCATAGGGTTTGGAACTAGAGTTTGTGCAACTGTACTAATAGTAAATAAAGTCTGTGCATACTTACCAACGTTTCAGTTGAACATAATATTTATCGTTGATGCATCAAACTTTTAATTACGTTTTCCAGCTTTACAATAGCAGTTGTTGATATTTTGTTACACCTTACTGAAAACTGGTCAGTCTTAGGGGAAAAGTCAATTGCCTTACAGAGACGGACTCGTCAGGGTTGGCAGGTCTGGATTATGAGCAAGCATTAATAGTTAGGATCTTACTTTAACTTGTCTCCATAACAGGACTTCCTCAGAACATTTTGACTGAAGGGCCTAAATTTAACACTATGTATGGCCTTGGGGACTAGATAAATTCTAAAAAGAGGGATGTTTTCCATCAAACCCAAGCATAAGCCAAGCCAGTATTAATTCATACCAGAGGTGTTATGAATTTTTCTTTTTTGAAGTCATGGTTGAAAATTTGAAAGCCCACTCCTATGTTCAAAGTTAAATCATTACACTTGCCATAAAATGAGATAAATTTAATGAAATTTTAGTAATTTTATGTATAAAAAAAAAGATATTAAAAAGTGAAGTAAAAGGAACAAAAAGTATATAATCTTTTTATTTTCTGTGTAATTTAGAAAATTGTTGCAATAATTTTGTTAGTCGTTTGAACAGATGACCAGAAAACAAACATTTTACAGCATTTATGAACTGCCTATTGTTCCTATGATTAAAACATATTGTTACATATATCTGATTTGATATAAATTTGTTTTAATGTAATATTGTTTGTCAGGTTTAAATTCTTTTTATTTTTCATTACATGCTTTTGTAATGTCAATTTATTCACTTGAGATGATGTTTTTCCAAAAATTGGTTGACCGAATTATTCTTTGGTAAACAAGTAATGTTGACTTAGATCCTGACCTTGATTCAAGGTTAATGTCAACCACATAAACAACTTTTAATTTTAAAATAGTTGGTTGTTGTCAACGTCAAGATGAAGAAATAAACAACTTTTTATTCTTAAAGTAAAAATGATTGGTTCTGTTAGGGTGATGTTAAGAGTACATGATATAAATGATTACATGATGACTCCTCCCATTTTGTGATTTCTCAATTCGGGGATTTTTTCAAAACTGCATATTAGAATATGATATAATCTTTTTTTTAGTGAAATATAGTTAGTTCTGGGCTTTTACATATGACGTAATTCGTTTTCCTTTGTTGCAGCTAGTTTTTGAATCCATGATAACAATTCTTTAAAGTTCGAACAACCCGCAACAAAACTAGATGTTTTCTCTGTGTTTGTTTTTGCGAATTCCATACACCATTGACACCGCATAACGTTCATGTTCTCATCATAATTCAGCCATTCCCTGTCTTTTGTCCATGTCTTCTGAAACGTCCGATTACGCTTTTTCCTATCATAAGAATTATTCCTCACTTTTATTTCATTTTCATTCAACTTTTGCTTTTTCCGAAGGCTGAACACCTTCTTTAAAACACCACATTTTGCCTGTCTTATAAGGCAGGAATTATGCTTCGTTTTGAAATACGAGATGTTACATCATAGCTGAAGCGAATTATTTAAAGTAATAAAAGGAATGGCAGTGTCCTTAATATAAGAAAGTCTGAGCAAGACCCGCATTTCAAAACACGTGCCTTTGCCCCCCCTCCTCAGTAAATGGCTTTGCCCTAATAAAGTCTTGACTTCTGCAGGATCAAAGCAGTGGCTATTGTAAACACTGTTATAAAATATTAACATCCAAAGATAATGTTAGTTTCACCTTGGAAAATGTGTGTTCCTATCAAACGAATCCATCTGACTCGGCGTGTTGTATTTAATAGCTTTTTATTGTCTCATCATAAATAGCATAAGTGTAGTAAGTGTTCTTAATTAATCGGACCTCAATGTATTGTTAAAATTAATAATAATCGGAAATTTTTCAAATCTTAAATGCCCATGCTGAGAGATTTTAATTCCCAACAAATGTACGGCATTCTGCTTGGATATCTCCACGTGTATTCAATTATTTGTCGAGTCTTGTATAGGAAAAATATTTTTATTTTTTTTTTATTTTTATAGAAAAAGTAGTATGAAATTGATGTGTCAATAATGTGATCATAATAAATTAATCTAATTCTTTTAATTATTTTGATACAAACGTAAATTATGAAGTTCCCCGTTTGTGACTGTTAGCGCGTTTTGCTAGCAAGCAAATAAAAAAGGAAACAAACAAGTGAGTGTGCAAGCAAATTTCTTTGAATAGTTGATGCCATGTTCTTACTGTGGTCATGTGAACAAAGTGTGATACCAGGTTATTTTTCATTTAATTTGCTGTCAGATTAATTAGGATATCAATTGCCAAACTTCCATTGTTTGTTAATGACAGGACCGTGATTTGCGCTGTTAAGCGAAATGCACAAAATCAGATGGCTTCTTGTAATAGAAACACATTTCTGAGCCAGAAATTGACTTCATCTTCACATGCTAATATTTTATGATTGAGTTTACAATGGTCACTGCGCTGATTCTATGGAATATATGCTGAAGTCAGGTCTTTATTAGGGTATTGAGTAAACAAATGCTGACTGTTGATAAACAAAACTTACTATCCCATCGGACTAATAGCATGATAGTTACTAGTCCGACAGGAAATCTACTTGCCTCGGGCTAGTGGACTACCTGCGTTAGTGGAATAAATTTACAGATTTAAGATCACATCTTTAAGAAGAGGTTATAATTATCCGGAGTGAGGCAGAGGTCAGGCCTTTTGGGGTCAGACTACTGGTTATGAACCTGTATACTGGGAATGTTATTAGATCTTTTTCAGTTCTGTTTTTCATCTCAAGTATTTACAGTTTTATAAGTTATTGCAAGTTACTAATACAGGTTTGTACAGTTTAAATTTACTCTTTTATGAAATTAGTGATGTAGGCATACATGTACATGTACTATATACTATTCGGCCAGACTGAGCAGTGCCTTTTGAGCTGAAATTGACCCTTATGCTCTTCATAGTCTTTCATATTGTATTATATTCTCAGTGTGGTTGTGCAAATCAAAGATTATATTTATTTGCTGATTGTCTATGTTTGGTACTATAATTCTAAATTATATTGGTTTTTGAACATTCAAAAAAAGCTCGCACCCTCACCTAAATAATATTGCAACAATCTTCTCTTACATATTTTGGCTTGTAAGTTTGAATCAAATCATATAAATTTAAATACAAGTACAAATGCACTGTTGAAGCCAAATTATCATAAACACTGACAGTATGACATCAGTAGAAATAAAATTATTGTATAGATAAAAGTTCAGGTAGGTACTAATCAGTATATGTTATAAATAAGGAGACTTGGTCCCATTAGATATCACTCTTCAGAGGTTTTGCTGTAGCATTTAAATGAACAACAAATAAACTATGTTAAATTTCAGTAAGTATTTCTTTGTACATATTTGTGAGAGAGCGAGAGAAGTAATGATACAAGTTTTTATTTTATAAGCTTTGGCATCTCTATGCTTACTTGTACCAAGTCACTTGTTCCATTCTGGCTAGGGAGAGAAATGACAGCATGGACCAAAGTGTTCTCCATAATACATAAGTGTTATTTGTCAAAGTAAAATTATCTCATCCCACATAGTTTTTGGATGAAACTTTATCTTCATTAATTTCTTGCAGTATTTTATGTTTGGGTTGAAAAAGCTTCGGATTTGAATTTTATTTGCTGACAATAGTTTCATTCTTATAGTACATGTATATATGATTGCACCAGAAGCTACTAAATTTAATTTAGCAAAAAAAATTGATTTTTAAGCTTTTTTCTTCTATTTTTACATGTACATGCATGATGTTTAGAACATAAAAATAATTTTCAAGATTTTTTTGTCACAATAGAATATTGATGTGCTTAATTGGTGTCCGTTTATTGATGGAAAGAGTCAGCTGTGCTTTATGGGTGTGTTAAAGCAAAATTTCACAGGGAAACTATTTTAGCTGAACCATTTCAAACTCTGACCTCTGATATATAAATGTTTCAAAACACAAATCCTAAAGCAAGTCTGTCTTGTCATGGAATCAGTCTGTTGTATTGGTATATGTTTATCCATATTTATTGGTATGCCAGGAATAACTTCCATTGACAGTGTCATTAATACTTGAGTATGTGGGCTAACCAACAGAAGATTATCCTGTGAAATTTGACATTATGGTATATTGATATGCAAACTTACAATGCTTAATAGTAGTACTGATATCAAATGACATATCGGTAGTTATCATAATATATTAGAATATCTTGGGATTTTGCCCCTCAGGGATGTATGATAGATTGGTTCAGAGCTCAATATATTTAATAATCATTAGAGCAGTAACGAGTCTATAATTTATACAGGTGAATCGAAGTCAGGGTTTATTTATGAAATGTTATTTCTGTAATTCATAGGACAGTTAAGCATCAGTGCTTGATATGAATAATGATTTTTCTTTAAGATCAGGTTATCAGTGTGAAGGAAGTTGGTGACAAATTCTGAGACTATTTTCATATCTTATTGCATTGAATTGTCATTTTTTGTAATATCTGTTTACAAGAAATTTTTGTGGCTGTGTTCAGTAAGTAAAGCTCAGAATGGCAGATTTTTTGTCTTCCTTGTACAGTGGAATTTCACTTTTTTGTGAAAATTGGAAATGAATTGTTAAATGTGATGTATTACAATTTACTAAAAAAGAAGTGTATTAAAGGATTGCCACACCCAAACTGCCAGCATAATGTTATTCTCATCAAAATCCCAATTACAATTAACGATTGCATCTTTAAAGGATTAGTATCATGTACACACATAGGTTGTTCAGAGGTTTGTTATCTGTTGTGAAAATATGCATGATGCTGATAATGTCATGATGAGAGGTATTCTTACCTTGCGTTCACTGTGATCACTGTCGGAAAGAAGAAAAATAACTTTGGTTTTCCACAAACATACTAATCTTTGTGGATGGCTTGCATCTGTGGTAAGGAAGAACTCCGTCGATTTATGAGTCAAAAGGTCAAGGTCAATGACTGACAGGGAAAAAAATGGTTTCTACACAATAACTTGAGTTCTCTACAAGTTATGAAAAATTTATGGATGGCTTATGTTTATATTAAGAAATAACACAATCAGTTTTAATGTCAAAAGGTTATTAGTCAGGGTCAATGACTGAAATGAGAAAAATGGTTTCCAGACAAAAACATCAGTTCTATATCATGTACCTGAACCAAACTGGGACTATTGTTTTGTTTATGACCTCCAGTTACTAACTGGAGTTGGGAATCTTCACTTTCAACCATGGACTGGCACCACCGAGCTATGGTACTTGGTATGTGGTTACATCTTGATGTGTACAAGACTAGTTTACCTCAGGGGTGGGCTCAGCATGCAGGTTATGTCTGGCTTAATATAATTATGGATGTTACTTTGAATCCTGATTTTCAGAAAATGTCCTCCGGATTTGCTTATTAGGGACCAGTTGTTCTCCAGTTTTTTCTCTTGAATTATTACTAGTATGAGTGTTATTTTTAATAATTGTAACAATAATTATGCTTTGTGATCAGTGAAATTTGTAATTACTGATTTCTTAAAATAAGAAGTGATTAGATGTAACACTGTTACTGAATTGCACTGGTGCAATCAAGGAAACACAGTATAAAGAGAATGTAAAGTTCATGACAGTCAAAGAGATTTTTAAGTGCAGTGTATAATTTATGGATACGTTTCTTTGTATTATCAGACACAGATATGATCCGACCAGCCCCATTGGCAGAGCTAGAGATGGATGATCTGATTGGTGCTGTGGGAGGAAGTGATAGTCGTACTGTGAAACCAATACCAATGGACCAGGAAGACGAAGAAGGTTTATATCTGAATAATTTCTTGCTGAATTTTCTCAGAGAAATGAGGGAAATTTAAAAACAACTTTTTCTATCCTCTAGCTTTGCAATTTCTAAAAGTGAATTTGTGAAACATTTTCCAATCTTGTATATTAAGGAATAGATACTGAAATAAATTTTGATCAGAAATGTTGTAGTCCAGTCTACTGTAGTTGTCACCTTGTAATGGCCACCTGTATATTCAAGTTGGACAGATGTGGTTTGATATATTCATAGTTAGAATACATTTGCCAGTTATTAATATTCACCCACTTCATAATGACTATGTAGTTTATATCCATTCCCATTAAGATTTGACTTTACATGTAGCTTGTTTGTACTAATATGGTTGAAAGGTGTTTTGGTCTGGTTATATAGAGAATCTTACTTAAATGCTCATTTCAGATGGAAATTAGTCAAATTAGTGAGACTATTTTGTGGGAACATAAGGCTATCATTAGAAAAATGAATATATGTCTATAAGCTGTAAATGTAAATGCCATTGTCTGAACGGCAGTAGATATTGTAATCACACACACTACTTGTGCTAAATTCTCCTCAATAAAGATAACCAATAGATGGCTGGATCCAACTATATACATGTATTCACAAATAAAATGTTAATTTGATAAGAAAACATTGAATGATTTCAGAACTCTTGTGTTAAGACATGCAAGCTATAATGTGGTGCTTTTTTTAGTGACATTGTAAAGGGCACTCATTAATCTGAAACCAAGAACTTCTTTCAGCGAATTTGTTGGGGAATGTATTGTCCATGTAATTTTGTTCAAGGCCAGACTGGTGTAAGATGTCCAAGGATGGAATCAAATTAGCAATAACAGCTGTTGGTTGAAAAATGTGCTTTTTAGCAAAGGCATTATGACAAAGTCATATAAATAGTAATACTTATATTATAAATACAAAATATTTTTATCCACAAGAAAATACTATGAGATTCAATGATGAATGAACAATCAAATGCAGATGCAGTAAAACTTGTAAAATAACTACAAGATTGCCAAGTACAAATTTTAAAAGATATTAAATGTTAAAAAGTTTCAGTGAATGATTGCACAGAGGTCAGTCAGTAGTTATATAGTTTTCAGGTTATGCACTGTAAAGACCATTGTCAGCAGTTATTGAATAATCGTGCCATATTATAGTTTTGACCGCTCCGGTGGTCTAGTGGTTAGAGCATCTGCCTTGGATGCAGTAGGTCATGGGTTCGATTTCTATAAACTGACATTGTAGAGATATGACTGACAAAATGTTAAAGCTACGTTAAAAATCCAAATAACACACACATACACTTATTGTAACTTTTTTATATGAAAATTGTAAGCATTTGATGAAAAATACATTCTATGAATGTAAAAGTATTATGCATAATGTTTAATTTTGATTTTTATGGATAAATGATGTACAAGGTGGTATTAAAAATTACAAGAATTACAATAATTTTACTGTCATTTATTCCACTATTGCTTTATTGAAATGCCATGAATGGAAACAAGTTATTGAAAATATTATAGATTTATGATCATGTATCTAGTGTTAAGATTTATCTGATATTTTTAATGGGAATAGTTGGCTGCAGATTGAAAAAACTACATTATGTTGTGTTTGAGATCAATAGATGTAAGCTAAGAACCCATTGCAATTGCTACATGACAATATTATAATTGCAAGTACAAGGTTCAAGTCCTTTCAAAAACTTCATTTGTTGTGTTTGAGATTAAAAGATGTAAGCTAAGAACCCATTGCAATTGCTACATGACAATATTATAATTGCAAGTACAAGGTTCAAGTCCTTAGAAAAACTTCATTTTGTTGTGTTTGAGATCAATAGATGTAAGCTAAGAACCCATTTCAGTTGCTTCATGGCTGTATTATAATTGCAAATACAAGGTTCAAGTCCTTACAAAGCTTCTCTGCTTTCCATAGCAGTAAGCAACTGTGAATGTATGATTCCATCTGGATGGAATAATGCCAGTCCATTATGTGATACAGGTTCATCTCCAGTGGTTGAACCCATCTACATCTTCTGGATAGACTGGAGCAAAAAATGCAAACAAGGATATTGCATGCTTGATGGCACACAAAATTGATCAGGGCAGTCATCCTGATTGTGAGCCTACAACTAGGCCATCCTATCTTGGTAATAATTCTGTGCTAATTAATCTTATTTTCCTGCAGATACTCCATCAGACACGGAGGATAATGCCAACCTGCCTAACTCCATCACCACCAAAGCTGATGTGGAGAAGGAGCCATCAAGATATGGACATCCCAATTTAGGGGAGGAATTAGCAAACTCACCCACAGCATCAAAGTGTTCATGTGATGCAGATTCTAGTGATATATCGCCAGAACATGTACAGCAAAAGCAGAAGAAAAAACCAAGACGATCAAAAAGTGCACTTGAATCTACTCCTTCATGTAAGTCATATTCGGAGATGTCATTGCTTCCAAGGCCATCATTACCAACTAGGTATAAGATGGATTCAATAATTGATAAAGATAAAGGAGTCAAAATAGTTCGACCACATAGTGAGCAGGTTATAAGCAGTGCTAGAACTAATAATACAAAGTTAGAAGGTAGTATAACTGAGGAAGAAAAATTTGAAAAACCTGTTGGAATTGTTAGACCTAGATTAATGACTCCTACCAAACAGATGGAGGAAATAAAACCAAAATATTTAAGTATTGATGATGCAACAGTTGACCTACCTTCTAAGAAAGTGGAAGTTCATGCTGAAAGACAGGTTTTGTCTCATTCCAACATAAATTCAGAGTCTAGTCAGCCAGAGCTTGAGAGTGTTTCTTTAAGATCAAGTAGTAGTGATGCCTCAGGCTTAAGTCTTGGAGAGGTGTTTATAGATGATGAAATCAAAGTTGAAAAAACAAAATCAAAACTGGAGCCAATTCGTCCCAGTAGTGCTGATACTGCCAGATCAAGGGCTGTGCAACAAGACAAAGACAAAAGTGAAAGACTGGGTTCATTGCCAGTCCTGACTTACAAAACAGAGAGTACATTCTCAAGTTCAAAACCAAAGGATTTGCCATTAATGCATGTGAGCAAATTTTTTAAGAAGTCTGGTGATGTAATGTCAGCCTCTAGTCATTCACAGCAGAGCAGCACAGTTGGACTGGACTGGCTTTTCTGTGTGACTGATAGTGATTCATCAGGTAATACAAATAATTTGTATGTACAGATAAATGTCTCGTCACCCTGTTTAATTCTTTTACTTTAGCCCCTATTAGTCCAAAGAAGATCCCTGTTTATTTGGAAGTAAGTAACTCTAGGTTTAAGGTTGCTGTCACTGTACATAGAGTTGGCCATTGCATTTCATGTATGGACAATTACTTAGCACTACACAACAAATTAACACAAAACATGTTTTTCACTTACCTCAAGAAAGATCCTTAGTGATTTGGGGATGTGTATCTTCGAGGTCTAAGTCACTGTTACTAAAAGAGCATCTTGTTCTTTCGAACAAAATAAGAAGGCTACAGATCTTTGCAGATAATGATGTGTTCTACAGCTGCAGAAATAGAAGGGTGTGCTGTGATGCCCCCTTACTCAAAAGGCCTGCCTCTATGCCATTGTGCACCAAAGAATCTTTTTTGTATAACCCATCTGCCTCTGCAAAATGAACATCTTCATAACACTATCTATTTTTTCACATGACTTGTTAGTTAAATTGGCTGCTTTTCATTTAAAATAACTTGCTCTATTGATTGTAGCTACATTGTGCTGTGAGTAAACATGTGGCATGTGCATATTTCATGCCTGAGAAAATGCTAAGTGACATTTATGTTCTAACCTGAGTAAACACCAAGTGTTATGTTTATAATATACAAACAACTGTGAAGGTTTTCAACTTGTAAAGAAATTATTGCTTAAAACTAATGTTAATTGCTAGGATTCAAACTGTGAAAGTAGAGGACATTAAATAAGAGTCTGAAAACAACACACTTGCACACACACACATACGCGCACACACACACACACACACACACACACACACACACACACACACACACACACACACACACACACACACACACACACACACACACACACACTTGCTTTGCTCCCCTTTCTTCCTGTTCTACTTTCAATTCCATGTTCTGTCTGAAATGAGAAGTCAATTCTTCTGAAAATTCAAGACTATCTTGACTGTTGTAAATATTATAATTTTACAGTGGTTGTTCAACCATGTTTTGTGAAATATATGGACTTTTCCAATGTGAAAATCAGAAGAAAAAAAGCTGCATAGCACAACAATTGAGTAACCACTGATTAAGCAACCAATAATCATTTCAGGAGAGCATTTTTTAATTAAATTTCTTTTCAGAATCTCTGTTGTTGCAGTTTATCACCACTTTCCATATAAACTGATACACAACCTTATTGTGAATGGGTAATGATAGGCTGTATGATTTCAAATAGAATACTTAGTAAAGATTACTTATCTGCAGTGTAATTCAAATGTGTAACATTCTACATTTCCTAGTTTGTCAGCATGAACAGCAGCACTGTACCCATCATATGTTTTTATATTAGGTTTGAGAAGTAGATACACTAGTCGTTCATTTCATTTTTAGAGTACCTTGTTAAATTGTCTTAAAATTGACCCTCTACTCTACCCATCCACAGCTAGCTCGCATTACATTAAAAAGAGAGAGCTCAGTAACAGAAGAAATCAACTAATAAAATTCATAAGAATATTTTTATGATAAATAAATCCTCTAAAAATGTTTTGAAAAGTTTCATTGAGAAGTTTTAGGAAATGGTGAAAGAGGATATGGGTTGGTGGTTTTTCTTATTTGGTTTAAAAGGATAATTTTCAGTGAATCATACATTTTTTCATTAAGACTTGATGTAATTGGTAGTGGTTGATATTTAATTAAAGCATGACCATTTTTTTTTTATGTTTAAATATGTAGTCCCCAAAAATGCAAAATATTATGCACTTTGCAGATCATACACAGGTTTGCTCATTGTCATTTTGTTCATACTTCATTGCATGTAAAATATAAACTTGTCAATACTTAAATGTTACATCTAATACAAAAAAATAATTAAAATTCTTTAATAATGTTATAAATAATCCTTGTAACCTTTACTAGTCATGCATAAATAGCATGATAGGAATCATATCCATAATTTGTGTACAAGACATCAACCATTTCCCAGACAACCTGTCACAAACTGACCATTTGTCGCTAAATCATTCAATGAACAGCCTTCATTGTCCATGTATACAGAGTGAAATCTGTGCTGGAAAAATGAGCATTTGATTAAAGTACAAAATCAATTCCAATTTGATTCATCGTAATTACCCTAACATCCCACTTTTGAAATTTGGGAATAATGCCATTGTGACCTAGTTACTGTACAAGGATCACTATTAAAGGAAAAGGGTCTTATTCTTTAGCTTTTACAATATGATTTACTGGAAATGATAAAAAAAATTATTTTCACAGAAAGAGAGAGTCTTAGAGTTGTCATTTTTTTATGGATTTCATCAGTGCATCAAAACTAAAATTTAATGAATTTTTGTTGACAACAGCTGATAGCAAATCTCTCTTTAAAAGCTAAAGAGGTGGCAGTGGAGTAGACAGCTTGTTATTAGTATGATTGAAGAATCATTTCTGAAACAAGTTATGTTGTTTCAGACATAATAAATGTCCTGCATATAATTTTGACCTATGCAATTTTGATAGCAGTATCAATGAAAATGTGCATTTGTGTGTGTGTGCAAGAGACAGACAAACAGATGAACACAAGAAAATAGCATGACGTTTTAAATATCAGGCTCAGTTCAATTTGCCCATTTGTTTTACTTTTCTGTTGTTTCAGAGTCTAATCATAGTAAAATTCCTTTCCAAAGTATGCTTACCATCATTATTTATCCCAGCAGTAGCTTCAGTTTCAGTTGTTCCCTCCTTCGAGTTTCTATTGAAAGCCTGTAACAGCCTCACAGTTTTCATGTGTGAATGTGCTCAAGCCTTAATAATGCAATCTGTGAGATTATTTTTTAAAATTGGAATGGAAGGTTAACTTCTTTCATTGTTTTCTGTCAAGCTCTAATTTTATCAGAACATGAAACTTCTGCTATAGACCTAATCCAGATAGACATGGAATATCTGTCTAATCAAGAGGCAAAATGATCTATTTAGAACTATAATCAACTTGTCCTGTATTGAACACTGTTACAAAGTATATGTCAGAATGTAACTTAGACATTAGTAATGTCAGAATCATGACCATCTCTCTCTGCTGATTATCTCCATTTTTTATGGATACAATTTTCATCATTGTATTTTCTGCAATTTATAAAGTCCAATTTGTATATTTGTGTTTTTTTTTAAAATTTTCATTCACAGCATGATTTTATGCATATGATCACATTACTCTCGTTATTGGAGTAAATCAACATTACATCAATGTATCTTGCAAATGTTTTGATAAAAATTAAATTTGAATAAATATATAAGAAGAAGTAGTTCTAGTGGGCAGGGCTGAATAAAAAAAATTCTCAATGCAGGCATATTCCTTAAAAGCTTCAAAAGGCATGGTCAGTCATTGCATGAACTTGTCATGACAAGAAAAAATATAATTATTAAGAGCTAGAATACCCTTTCAGTTTGTTAATAAATACATATTGCTAATATACTACCACATGTACAATGTAATTGGTCCTCTATACAACAAGTAAGATTTTAACTTGTTCTTTTTTATCTTGATTAATTTTTGAGAGTGTTACCATGAAACTTTACACATGCATTCATCCCAAGGCATTGTTAATCCTAATTGAAAATGGTGCTCCTTGAACATTCAGTATGGTGATCGAAGTGTCTCAATTTACAATTTATTGCTTCTTCTCCATGATTCATTGTCATCTCTGTGGTTTTCACTATCTTGTTGATCCTAAATAAAAATGGTGTCACTTCCACTTCTTGAAAATCTGGATATTGCTACTCCTGAATGGATGGTCATTTGACCAAAGACATTGTCATGAAACACCATAATTATTATGGTCCTCACCTGGAGATGCACATTGGCAAATAAACTTGCATCATTTTAGATTACCTGGCCATTAGGTCAAGTGAGTTTCTGGTATGTCCTTACATCTGTTGGTGGGGCCCTGAGTGGCTGAGTGGTCTGAAGTGCTCACCATTCGGGATCACTGCCATCTCACCTCTGTATGCGTGGGTTCAAGTCTCAGGCTTTGCAAACATGGGTACATG
Source organism: Unio pictorum (assembly GCA_030141615.1). Taxonomy (NCBI): domain Eukaryota; kingdom Metazoa; phylum Mollusca; class Bivalvia; order Unionida; family Unionidae; genus Unio; species Unio pictorum. Next base: position 6,088,133 of record JARLTB010000101.1, on the reverse strand, counting down.
AGAAAGCCTGCTAGTAGCTTCTCATGGGTCAGTGGTTCTGTTCAGGGTTCTTCCTCTACCAGATATACTGACCATCATGTATAGCCTATCTTGTGTTGAAAAATGGCATTATACCCTACTACAACAGCAGCAGCAACTACATCTGTTGGTCATCTTTCTACAGGTGTCCATCCTTTAATATTGATGAAATATGGAATATTTGCTTGTATCATTAAGACCTGTTTTGAATTTGATAATGATCAAGAACCATATATACATGTACTTATTATGTGATTAAGCACCTGATTGAGGTTGGTATAAATAAGATTTTGAAATATGTACTATTAGTTCTGTTGCAGTTTTTAAGGAATAGTCAGATTGCATGAAACTTGGTAAATATTTTGATCTTAACCTGAATTTTTTTCTTCTTGATTCATAGTACTGCAGTTTTTATATATTTATTTTTATATTTTTATTTTTTTTATATAACCCATTTTGACTTGTAGTCAAATACAGTGTATGACAAACACTTATGGGGTACTGAGTGACTGAGTGATCTAAAGTGTTCTCCGTTATGGATCACTGCCATCTCACCTCTGTCTGTTTGGGTTTGAGTTTCAGATTTAGCCAATGTCGGTATGTGAGAAAGCTTGCCAGTAGCTTCTCATGGGTCGATGGTTCTTTCCAGGGTTTTTCCCGGGTTCTCACTAGTGCTGAAAAATGGCGTTAAATCCTACACTAACTACAACACTTATGAATGCAGCTGGTGGATGATCATGAAACAAGGAAAGATTTATGGCCATCTTCTGAAGATATGCATATTGATTAATCATTATGCTCCAGTGATTTTTGTTATAAGTATTTCTCTTTTTACATTGAGACTGAATAGATGATGCATAACTAAATCTTGTGGACACAACTAGTCACACAGTTTCAGTGGATCACAATGAAGCTTGTTGGTAATCATTTGAAATATGCATACTTGCAAATCACAGGACCCAAAATCAAAATTAATCCAGTAACAGGTGATTTTATGTTGTATGTGTAAAATAAAACATGAGATGCCATTCCATTTTAGAGCTACTTGATCTATTTATTGTGTTTATCAAATACCAACAATGTGCATGGTAATCACTGTGACATTGCATGTCTATTCAAATTTATGGATGAAAATCCATAATTGGTCACATTCATAAGCAATACCTATGGGATTCCCACAATGCACTTTATCATACCACAGAAAACATTTTAGAAAAGATCAGTCTTGTTCAAAATTCATCCTCTTTTTTTTGTGTGTGTGTACCCTTAGACACAAATTCCTTTGAGGGTCACTACTCCATCACCTCCAGTACCCTGACAAATGATGACAGCACAACAATTGACACTACTCCTGAGCATATAACGAGATATCACATATTGCCAGACAGTGAGAACATTACCTCTGCCAGCAGCCCCAGTACAGATGAGCTTGAAGAGATGAAAAAACAAGGTGCCATTCCAAAACATTTTAATCGACCACTTCCTCCACTTCCAGAATCTTCAGTACCTAAAAAAGGTAAGCTTGTCTAGATGTTGTATGCATCCAGGTTTTAAGTATTTACAGTTGGTATGTACATGTTCTCTGGTATACTTGCTGGGTATTTAGGGAACAGAATATAGTGGTTAAAAAAAATCCAAATGTGATTGTGTTTCATCAACATCTTTATCTGGCAAAGTCTCCATAACATGGTATAAGATCAGTTAACTTGTTAGTATGAAACATGGTGTCAGAAAAATTGAGGAGCTAAAATCTGTAGGTACACAATCTATATATACCTTTTTTATTACTATTATGGTTTAGTAAGATAAACCTGTGTTGCTATGTTGTGTGGTTTGGGGTTGTATTTCATTTGTTCTTTAAACATTGCAATTTATTAGCACATGCATATGATTTATATATATTTATATGTATTTATTGCTGCACTTGAGTTGGTTTGTTAAAATGACCTTTCTTTTATCTGACCAGCATATTTCAATATTATATCTAATGTTTGACACTTGTAAAACCACATGGAAAAGCACAACCCTTACATCCTTTTGCCATCTGTAGTTACTGGGTTTCATCAGTATATATAGTTGGGTATTCCATCGATATGAAGGAACCAAACAAATTTAATTTTGTTCATTTGAAATGAGTGTTTTGACTGAAGCATCTGTGGGTTGTCATGAGACTGTAACATGATGAACATAATTTTTATGCTAAGGAGGAGTGTATTCAGTTATGATAATAATAAGAATAATAATAATGAGGACTTTGTATAGCACCTAATCTTTAGAAGCTCTAAGTGCTTTACAACATCTATATTGATATGACTACATAAAAAACAAAACAAAAAAAAACAACCATGAAATTAGAAAACATAAAGAAATGCTGAAAAATTTAATATATTGTTATTGTTCTTGCAGTTGAAAAAGGTGAGTTTTAAGAGCGCTCTTGAAAGGGATCACTGTGTCTTTGTGTCTAATTTCAATGGGCAATTCGTTCCATGTTGCTGGGTTCTGGTATGCAAAAGATTGTTGTCTATATGACTTTGTTTTTATATTGGGAATAATGAGTATACAATTGTCAGAATAAGAGCGTAAGCGTAATTATCTTGCTGGTGTATTCACATGGGTGAGGTCAGATAGATATGCTGGACTGGAGTCCGTCAGTGAAACATAGCACAAAGAACAACTTTTGTGTTTGATTCTGGATCAAATGGATAGCCAGTGTAGGGTACAGAGCAGCGGGGAGGTGTGCTCTGATCGTGGTACTATAAAGATGATCCGAGCAGCTGTGTTTTGAAGTTTCTGTAATAGATATTGAGATGAACCAGTCAGAATGTAGTTACAGTAGTCCAGTCTTGAGTAAACATACAAGTATTTTAGCGGCATCAACTGAAAGATATTTGCAAATGGAGCTGATGCATCTCAGCTCAAGATATGCAGCTGTGTTATTGCAGTGTGAGAGTACTGTCTAGAGTAACACCTAGGTTTCCAACTGACTGTGTGAATTTAATGTTGGTGTTGCTGATATTTATTGTTTGAGGTAAAGGATGTTAATGAGAAAGTCTTTGTGTTATGATCAGAATGGCCTCAGTTTTATCATCATTCATCTGCAGCTTGTTACATGTTATCCATGATTTCACATCAGAAATGCACCTCTCTCCACTTTGGATGCTAGCATCAACATCATTTGGGTGGCTAGACTTGTATATTTGGGTATCATCAGCGTAAAATTGTGCAACACCACAACATAGATCAACTGAGCTGGAGTGTCTTTCATTTGTCGATATAATTTGTGTCATGTTGACTAAGTAGGACTTGAACCACAGTAAGGCTGTATTATGAATGCCATATACATGCTGCAGATGGTGGAGTAATATATCATGGTCTATTGTGTCAAATGATGCAGACAAATAAAGGAGTGTGAGGACTGTAATCTTTCTGTTATCCAAAGACGAGAGAATGTCATTAACTACTTTCAGAAGAGTAGTTTCATTACTGTGGGAAGGGTGATATGCAGACTGTACATTGCTAAATAGACTGTTTGAATTCAGATGAGATACAAGTTGGGTTAGAACAACCATTTTTTTTTATATGAATGAGATAATAGAAACTGGGCAGTAGTTCTTTAAATCATTATAGTAGAGTGTTGGTTTCTTCAGCAGAGGCTTTACAATGGCAGTTTTGAAAATTGATAGGAATTCCCCAGACGAGAGAGAGGTATTATTGGGTCTAAGCACTCAAGCAGCAGTGATGTTGGAATTGGATCAAGTTCACATGACTTTGATGCTTTTTTGAGGCTCTCTTCATCACGATTGTCCGTACTAAATCAGAATTTCTGCTGAAATTCTGTATCATAACTGTATGGTGATGATGAGTCAATTTAAATTGTGTTGTCAAGCTTATCTCTAATGGTTTGTATTTTGTCACGGAAGAAATTTGCAAATAGGTCTGGAAGGTCTACTGGAGAGAAGGTACTTGGAAGTGGTGTACATTTTGTTCCTTGACATTAGTTTCTTAATGATGTCTGTCTGTTTCAGATTTTTTTCTGAACAATAACTTGTGTTCTCCACCAACTAATTACCAACTAGTTGATGGCTTGCATTTGAGGAAAGGTAGAACCATTACAATTTTGGGTCGCAAGGTCAAAGAACAAGGTCACTGTGACAAAGAAGAAAAGCAGTTTCTGTTCAAAATTTAAAGTATCAACACAGAAGACTATTAAACGCAGAGTAGGTGCTTCATGTGCCTTTGAAAGTACACTTGTTGCAGTTGGCTTGGGTTTTTGCATCTTGTGTTAATACTATTTCCCTGGTGTTGTGAAACCTAATGATGGGTTTATCTTAATGAGGACTACACCCTCATCATTAAGTAGTACACACATATTTCATGTTTCACTGACTTTGGTTAAATTGTGTGTTTTAAGTTGTGTTTTTTGTTGAGTTCTGTTCATGGTAGAAACACCAAACTTGATGATTGTATGCTTCTATATTAATACTACACCTAAGGTTCCTGAGTGTGTCTGGAATTCTGGAAAAAGTAAAATTTTAAACCTGCTTTTTCCAGGTCATGAAAATTTCTGGAAAATGAAATGTGTCTAGAAAGTCGTGAAAAGTCTAACATTTCATTATTACAACATACTTACTCAGAAACTGTGGCTGCTCTTTTCTGTTTATTAGACATTTTAGTATATGGATTTGGAACTCTTTGGGAGGTTTGGACATTTTTATTTTTTGGTATAGAAAAAGGCTGGAGTCATGTTTTATTTTAGTGGCATGAAACCTGTACACTATTAAAACAAGGTAGCTAATTGTATTTGAAATTTATTGCATTTAACTCAGAAATACATGGGGTTTTGCACCGTTTATTCATTGTTATGTATATCTATAGTTTCTGGCATCACCTTGTGCATGGTTTTATTTAATTTTTGTAATAATTATTCTTGGCTGTAAATTGAACAGAATATCTTTAGTTGAAATTTTTTCGTGTTGTGACCTGAGTCCTTTAAGAGCATGCAATTACATATGATCTATAAATAGATGCTTATGCATATGTTGACAGTTACTAATAATAATCTTAATAATAAGACTTAATGGCACCTTTGGATTAATTTCTCGTTGGCTGATGGGGTTTCAATGTTTATAGAAGAATTCAGTAACTTCCTATTGGCATGGCAAGGTCACAAATAGGCAATTTTTAGGAAAAATGAGAAGAAAGATCCATTGTGTGAGGTATATTGTGAAATATAGTCGCAATAGAAGTTGTATATAAGGGAAGAACTGAGTAGTCAGATTAATATTTACTGACCTAGTGGTCTCACTTAATGGGTAATGCTTTTATGTGATCTAGTGGTCTCACTTAATGGGTAATCTTTTACTGATCTAGTCATCTCATCTAATGGGTAATACTTTTACTGATCTAGTGGTCTCATCTAATGGGTAATACTTTTATTGATTTAGTGGTCTCATCTAATGGGTAATACTTTTATTGATCTAGTGGTCTCATCTAATGGGTAATACTTTTACTGATCTAGTAGTCTCATCTAATGGGTAATACTTTTATTGATCTAGTGGTCTCATCTAATGGTTAATACTTTTATTGATCTAGTGGTCTCATCTAATGGGTAATACTTTTACTGATCTAGTAGTCTCATCTAATGGGTAATACTTTTATTGATCTAGTGGTCTCATCTAATGGGTAATACTTTTATTGATTTAGTGGTCTCATCTAATGGGTAATACTTTTATTGATCTAGTGGTCTCATCTAATGGGTAATACTTTTACTGATCTAGTAGTCTCACTTAATGGGTACTACTTTTATTTGATCTAGTGGTCTCATCTAATGGTTAATACTTTTACTGATCTAGTGGTCTCATATAATGTGTAATACTTTTATTTGATTTAGTGGTCTCATCTAATGGGTAATACTTTTATTTGATTTAGTGGTCTCATCTAATGGGTAATACTTTTATTGATCTAGTAGTCTCATCTAATGGGTAATACTTTTATTGATCTAGTGGTCTCATCTAATGGTTAATACTTTTACTGATCTAGTGGTCTCATATAATGTGTAATACTTTTATTGATCTAGTGGTCTCACTTACTGAGTAATACTTTTATTGATCTAGCAGTCTCACTTAATGGATAATACTTTTATTGATCTAGTGGTCTCACTTACTGAGTAATACTTTTATTGATCTAGCAGTCTCACTTAATGGGTAATACTTTTATTGATCTAGTGGTCTCACTTACTGAGTAATACTTTTATTGATCTAGCAGTCTCACTTAATGGATAATACTTTTATTGATCTAGTGGTCTCACTTACTGAGTAATACTTTTATTGATCTAGTGGTCTCACTTAATGAGTAATACTTTTATTGATCTAGCACTCTCACTTAATGGGTAATACTTTTATTGATCTAGTGGTCTCACTTACTGAGTAATACTTTTATTGATCTAGCAGTCTCACTTAATGGATAATACTTTTATTGATCTAGTGGTCTCACTTAATGAGTAATACTTTTATTGATCTAGCACTCTCACTTAATGGGTAATACTTTTATTGATCTAGTGGTCTCGTCTGATGGGTAATACTTTTATTGATCTAGTGGTCTCATCAAATGGGTAATACTTTTATTGATCTAGTGGTCTTATATAATGGGTAATACATTTATTGATTTAGTGGTCTCATCTAATGGGTAATACTTTATTGATCTAGTGGTGTCATCTAATGGGTAAAATATTTACTGACCTAGTGGTCTCACTTAATGGGTACTACTTTTATTTGATTTAGTGGTCTCATCTAATGGGTAATACTTTTATTGATCTAGTGGTCTCATCTAATGGGTAATACTTTTATTGATCTAGTGGTCTCATCTAATGGGTAAGACTTTTACTGATCTAGTGGTCTCATCTAATGGGTAAAATATTTACTGACCTAGTGGTCTCACTTAATAGGTAATACTTTTACTGATCTAGTGGTCTCATCTAATGGGTAAATACTTTTACTGATATCGTCATCTCATTTCCTGGGGGATACGGAGCTGAATTCAGGCCCAATATCTTTATCTGAATGCTACAGCTGCAATACTTCACTTACATCATCAGTGGATAGTATGTTAACATATTTGTACATTGAAATTTTCGATCTGTTTGCCAAAAATTAGTAAGTGTCAAAAGTACAAAATAATTGATGCACTGTTATTCTTGTGTAAATTAGAGCCTTTTTTTTTCCCTGAACTTAAATTTAGAAGAGAATCCATATCCTTTGTTGACTGCCACACATATGATAATCTAACTTTTAGTAACTTAGCAACTGGACCAAACATACTGATAACTTCATTTGATCTCAGCTGTGATAAATGACTGAAAATACTCAAATACAATTTATTAAAAAATGTTAGAAAGGATTTTTAATTACATCCACCCATTACTGGAGTATATTGAGATAAACATTTCATAAATTGTGTTAGTCATAAAATTGATATGGCATCTCACCTTTTTATCCTGCTGACCTCCTACCATTGTTGGTTGATGAGACAAACATGTATAATGCTAGAATTAGGATAATTTTGTTCACATTAATACTGGACTTGAAATAAGTACTATATATGCTTGCGTATTCGTCAAGTTAAAATGCAAACAACAAGATCCAGATCTGCTGTAGCATAATGCACTGTCAGATCAGGGTCTATGTTATTTGTTCTACTGACTACTATGAAACTGCACAGACCCAAATCTGCCAGCACATTATGTGACAGCAGATATGGGTAGGTGCAGTTTGCTGTTGGACTTATAAGTTAATATATATGGTACCTATTGTCTTGTAGGCATTACTAGAATACTTTTCCTAATTTGATTAAGCATGAAAGTAACTATTCTGTCTTCTGAAGTTGAACAAGCTGAGACTATGTACATAACTGCCTAATTCTTGACTGGTAACAGGAAATTATCTATTGTGCAAACTGGATTTTGAAACAACTGTAGTGATTTATATTATAATTTTGATTCTAATTGTTTGAGGGATACTTCATTTGCACATCTTGTGAAAATATAGAAAATGCAGATTATGTACTTATTTGCAAATACTTTAGAACAATGTAGGAAATTGATTCAGAGACTAAATCATCTCTGTATATCAGTGACTGCAAATAATTTGTTATATGGATCATCTGATTTTATTACAAATTTTATTATTCACTTCTTTGACTAATTTCAGCATATTATTAAAGATGTTTAACACTTTATATAGTTAGGGAGCATTCTCCATCCATTGTAATACTGCCCTATTTCATAAACAAATACATTGAATGTTTCATTCAAGCTATTATTTTTTTTAATTGTATATACTCTTGTCCAATATCGGCTATGATCATTAATTTATTTATTTCTGATTCATTCATTTAATTAACTTTTCTATTTGTGTCTCTCCCTCCCTACTGCCTCATTTGCTTGAATTGTAATTACACATGACTATGAATTCATATTAATTTCTTGCTGTTAATCATGTAAATTTCTAATCGATTATAAAGGCCTGGCCTATCCTGACTTGAGAACTTGTACTCTAATGTCATTTGTCAAAATTTATAGCAATAAAATATGTTTAACTGGAGATGTGATATGCATTACTAAATATAGACTTCTGGAATAGTTAAAAATTTCTTCTCCAAAATTGCTAAACAGAATTTAACCAAATCTGACAAAACATCCTGCTATGATGCAGACCTTTGGAATTTATGCAAATGGTGCCAATCTGCCAACAAATATGACTGCTGTTATAAAAAATAGAGAAAACTTTAAAAATCTGTCCAAAAGCACCTAATTGAATTTAACCTAACTTGACCAAAACATCTTGAGATGAAGTCTTCCAAATTTATGCAAATGATGCCAATCTGCCATCAAATATAGCTGCTGTTACCTAAAATTAGTAAACCACAAAGACATCTGAGTAAAGTTTTATCAAGCTTTTTAAATAACATCTTGACCAGAAAAAATGTAAACAGCTTTTTTTCAGAAATTTCTTAGCAGAATTTGATCAAATCTGCTTATAAAAGCTTTCAAATTTATACAAATATGTTTTTTAAACTCAGTTATGACTGCCATTATTAAACTAGAAAAATCCTTTAATGACTTCTCAAAAACCATTCAGCAGAATTGGACCAGATTTTACATTGGTAAATCCAACATACTTTTAGACTACACAACCATCCGTCTTCTTGCCAAACAAGTCTCAGTTGCATCAAAGAGAAAATCAGCAGCTAAGTGAAAAGAGACAGAATAACACTCAAAGGCAACAATTCCACACTGAATCCATCTTAAGGCAGCAGCAGTCCCTTATTTCTAGGGGCATTTTAATAAAGTGGACAGGATACCAAGGTTTCTCTTTCCCCAAGCCTCTTAACTCCCCAGCTGAGTGCAGACAGCAGTCCATTGGGTACCAAATGCCATTATTTTAAAACCACAATTGACCTGTTTGACAAGAATGAATGGGTGATCCATTTTGTTTCAGAGGGCCCATGTTGTTTCAGAGGGCTTCAGATCTCATTTATGCAACCTTCTCTGATTTCACCTTCCCATTCCATGACATACTTGCCATCTAATCATGAGAAAGTTGGAATTGTACAGGAGAGCTGGTTATTATTGACTAGCAGATTGTGGAGAAAGTTTGCAAGTCATTTACTTCAGGATTCTTCTCCACGCTGTCTTGATTACCCAAGGTCAGCTTGGACTGAATGTATTCTTGCTTGCATGACTTTATACACATTATGCCATTTTATCATAAAAATATAGCTGCTGTTACTAAAAGTATACAAGCATGTACTATTTTTTTACAATGCCAAGGAACAGAACTGACCAACTTTGACACAAAGCATCATGACATAGCTGCTGTTTTATGTTGGAGACATTATACTGTTGTGCCATCAAATATGGAAAAAGGTAAATAAAAGTAGAGAACTTTGAAAAAAATCCTTTTAATTCCTTTCATAATGTATGCAGTTATTGGGATACTCTGATTTGTGGCCAACTGCTTTTGTATTTGGCTATTAGATATCATTGTGGTGAGTGATCTAAAGACCACGTGAGCCACTTTTCATTTTTTATGTTTTTTTTGTTACAGACGACACCAAGGCCTCCAGTCCCTCATCATTTGACCTGTCTGACCCGGAAGATATTCACCGTAAATTAGTGGAGATTCTTAGCCAGCCAGGTGGAGAAACCTCTGAGCAGCTGAAAAAATTCCTTGCAGCAATGGAGGCTAAATGTACTAAGAACTATTCTGTGCCTAATAATTTCATAAGTTTGTAGTTGTTGAATGTCATGGACATGGTCATACATGTGACAGCCTCAAAAGATTAAATCAGGAGATTTGCTAAATTTAATCGCATTTTATTTATTATGATGATGATTAAAACCTTGACCTTAGGTGTTGGCATGTAAAAGGACAAAAAAAGGATTTAAAAATTACTCTTCTATATGTAAATGTGCATAGCTAATATAGAAGCAAATACAGACATGTTCATAATTCAAGTCCAAAATATGATCAGCTTTCCTTTCACAGTAAGGCACATAACACCAACACCTTCAATTCACACTAATAAAAAGATCAATAACACTACCAATTAAATGTTCTTAAAATAATTAAAAGAGAAGATAAATTATTGAAAAAGTAACTCCTTAACAGTCCTTAAAAGGATATATATAATGTAATACATAATGGGCAATATGGTTCTCTCTCATCTTAACATGCTTCATTATATTGTGATTCTGGATATCACCATGGACCCCACAACCAAAATAATGTTAATGTATAACAAGCAATGGGTTAAGTTGAAAGAACCAACATGAAACTTTGTATTATATCTTTATTTCCTTTTGAAGACACCATTATTGAAAATATTCTGATCATTTGGGCCAAACTGCAGTTGTGGTATCTTTTTTTTTGGTATATAATGCAGTTCTCACTATAATGTGGTTCAGAACAGAATGGACTCGGACTACTGCATGGTAACAAAGGAAAGTTGTTTTGAAGACACTAATAATAATTAAGTTAAGAGTTCAAAAGTCACTGGTGAGATAAGAGAAGTGAGATTCATTTTGGCTGTAATTGTACAATTATATATTAACAAATTTTAAATGTCAGTTTATACAAAAAACCTGGTTAGTGTTACATATTATGTTGTTCTGTAATGATTTTGCAGTGAAGAGATGTTCAAGTTCATATAAGTATAAAGATGTACGGATATGATATTGATTATGTAAATTCATTGATTCAGATTTACATGTGTTAATGATTCAAGGCTAGCATTTGAATAAAACAACTTAGCATCCAAATTATTTAAGTATTTTAGAAGGTTCTTAGTTTTGGATATCCTAAATCTTTAATCCAAACATGTTTCATTCAATTAGCCATTTAGCTTAAGACAATTGGATTAAAAAATGATAAAGAGATGATCACACCTTTAGAAATTCCATGTAACGACCATTACTCATAGTTTTCAGTGATAAGCGCACCCAAGCTGTTAACCTTCATTTACAAACGTTCATTTTATTTAGCCAAAGATAGGAAAAAGCCATTAGGTGCAAGTACAGTAGAAGATGGCATGGAGGATCAAGATGCTCGCTCATCAAAGTCTGCCACACCCACTGAGGTTTCAGCCCTTTTGCCATCTACTGTTGATAAAAGACCACAACGTATACATAGACATTCCAGAAGGCAGGCAAGGTTAGTGATAGTTATTTAGAAACTTATTGTTCTGGACTTGTCTTTTGTAAGTCTTAGAATTTTAATTAAAACAAAATTTGTTCAAACTGAACAAGGAAACTCTTACATCAGTATATTGCAAAATGTTTATAATGACTCCTAATATCAACAATACATATATAACACACTGATGGTCAAAAATTGCTAAATATTTTGGTCAGAAATTTTTTTTGAGTGGTGATGAGAAGTCCATTCCAAATAATGGCCAGACACACCATTATATGCCTTCCAGTCAGGAGAAAATTGTAATTTTACAGGAGATTGGTCATTATCGACAAGCAGCTGGTGGAGATAGTTTGCAGCTCAAACACTCCAGGGTTGTATTCCCAAGCTGTTTCTAATACCCAAGGTCAACAGGAATCATATACTAGTTAATGATCTCAGCCAGCTCAGCAAGTACTTAGCTGTACTGAGCTGCAGATTGCAAAATTAATTGGACTTGGGTAAAAGCTGACAAGTTTGTGGTCAGTTTAGACTTTTCAAATGCATTGTTTTATATCACTATACACACATCCTCATGCAAATTACTTCTGTTTGGTTTCTAAGGAACCATTTACCAATTTTTTGCTCTCATTTTTGTCCTTAATATCAACCAATGAGCTTTTACAAATATTATCAACTGTTTCATTTATCATAACAGTGGCACATCTCAATGACATTCTTCCAAACAACCGCTCTAGAGGCCTAGTGGTTAGAGTGTCCGCTGCGGAAGTGGGAGGTCGTGTGTTTGATCCCTGGCCGTGTCATACCAAAGACTTATAAAAATGGTACTAACAGCTGCCTCACTTGGCGCTCAGCATTAAGAGGTTAGTATTAGGACTGGTCGGTCTGGTGTCAGGATAATGTGACTGGGTGGGACATCATGCTTCATGTCTGCGGCATGATGCCCCAGTGCTAGACATCACTATAAACTGCTTCACTGCGGACATCATAGCCATATGACTGAAAAATTGTTAAAGCTACATAAAAAATCCTAATCAAACAAACAAACAAACATTCTTTCAAAACACATAAGTTATTCTTTGGTCAAAGGTAGAAGTGACCTCCTTTACCTTTTATGTCAGTTATAGGTGCAGATTAATTGGGATAAGTCAGACTTCTCTAAGTCCCAGCTTTTTGTCTACCAGGTCAATGAGTTTGAATAAGCCTCATCCTTATTTGCCTCCCTGAGTTTGATATGGCCTGGGATCAGAGTTTTCAGAGCTGGAGTGAATCTCAGGAAAAGATTTTTTGCAACTCTTCAGTCTGCACAGGGGTTTGATTCCCCTCTACTGCCTTTTCATGTTTACGTTATGAATGGCACTGCTAGCCCTGTGAGATTTTCTCTGTTTATGCCACTTTAGCTACAAAATCAGAATCAGAATACATGCCTTATTTGATTAATCCATTCTATCGATAGTTCCAACATTTCGGTTTAGTTTCTTTTATTGTGGACCCTGCTTTCATTTGCCAAGATCAGACATCTGCTCACAAGAAGTAAGTCCTTTGCCTTGAAACCCATTTTTTCTGACCCTTTTTCCCAAGGGTCTCTGCATGATCCCATCAGATCATTGAAGTGGTTCCGAAGCAGACTGCCAGTCTAAAGAGGAGATCTTTCTTGTTCTTAATGCTCAGAGAAAATGGATGATATTTCCACTTGGGATCTCTTGTCCTAAGTCTGTTGGGTTATCAGCTCAGCCTATAAGGAACTAAAACATGACTATATCAGCTTACTAGCTTAGGATTGTTGCCACCAGCATATCATTCAAATACAACTCTTTTCTAGTTCACATCATTTAAGCCATTGGATGGAGGTCAGAGTTGACATCTAGATATTTTCATTGGAAAGGGCTTAATTTGACCTGGTAGAATATATATCAATAATGCAACAGGCTACCTTCCTGGGTCATTTAGCATTCTTGTGATGAAATGGGTTACCCTGTTTTCACTTGATTTGTGAGAGCAAATATTTTCAATGTGTGTTAACTCTGATCCATATTTCACGCAAGACCCAAACCTACTTCACATATGTAAAGTGTTCAGAGCCAGAACCAGCACTGCTCTAATATGGTGTAACTTCCTCCATCTCTAACTGTTCTTCTAATGTATTATGATTGGATAATGCATTTGTTTAAGGAAATAAATTAAAGAGTTAATGTTTCTTTGATAATAAAAGCACAAGCCATCCACACAGTTGGATTCCTCAAAGTGAACCAGTAGTTACTGATAAATCTATATTGAAGGTGTTTATGCCAGTTCCTGTATATCAGAAAACTACTCTAGTCCGAGATGTACTTGGCAAGCGGATGACTTTTTTTCCACCTTTGTTGCTAAAAGAAAGCTTAAAAAATGTGAATGTTTGCAGTAGCTTCGAAGGGTTGTATTTGCAATGTCATGGATGTTATTCTCAAATATTATGTATGATTGGGTAAGTATTATAAAAAAAACTCCCACAAGTCCAAATGTTCACTTATTGCCATTACATCTTTAGTATAAAATGGCATTCATGAAATGAGGACATTTATCCCCAATTGCAGAGTTGCCAAACTGTCCTTTCAAGCAGATGTTGACATTTTTTTCACATATATATTTTCATCACATAAGTTTAGCACGTGCAATTTGCTCAGATTTATATATATATATACATATATATATATATATATATATATATATATATATATATATATATATATATATATATATATATATATATATATATATATATATGATCACACATTTTCATTTAGTTCTTGTAGGTTTAGAATTCTAAAGAAATTAATATGTTTGAATTTTACAGTGATGTTGGTAGCCATCATAAATGTAAATAAAGTTAAAAACGAAACTTTCACAGCAAAATAAACTTGTTTTAATCCCCGATCACTTTCAAAGGTCTCGGAAATGCGTAATCCGTATTTTGTTGCAATTTTTATATCTGGGATTCAGACAATAACGTATACAAGAGTCCTCTGCACGCATCAATATCCTGGACGGCAAATTTAAGGGCTTGCTAGTCCTGCTTTGACCACCTGTTGAGTGGGAAATTGCGTTGATCAATTGATCCTTTTAGCTGTGCTGATATTTACAATCAGAAAATTCAGTGGCTGAAAGACCCACAGATGTACATGTTGTCATTGTAAGAGTACAACTGAAGAACATGACCCACAAACTAGGCGGCAAGATCAAAGACTTGACTAGATGCAGAATGGTGAGAAAATGTACTGATAACTGATTTCAGAGGTAGAATGACCCATTGATGTATACTTATGTATAAGAGTACATCAAATGAACAACTTTTGCCTTCATTATTGTTTTCATTTCCAAGTGTAGCAAACTAAGTAGTGCTTGTGACCTCAAAATCAAGACATGTTGAGAATTAGACAAAACGCTGTTTGCAAATTTTGACAAGTAGGGTTAAACGGCAAATTGACGAAGATTTTAATGAAATTCAACAGAGTGTTAGAAGTTGCTAGAACTGACATTTCACATGGAACACTATGGATGATGCCTAACTTAGTGCTTGGAATAAGACCTATTCTTGACCTGACAAATCACTCTCACTCTAAAGGACAAACAAGAGCTACATGTCATTGCTGTAAACAAGTTTGAAAATTAAACTCGATGGCAACCACTGTTTCTACTCGTTTGGAAATATAGCCATTTCAGGTATGCCCAATTTGCTTCTGTTAGGGGACTCCAATGTTTATTGGTGGTACTATTGAACTCCTAGTTTTAAAATTCTAGTGATACCTCAGTGCATTCTTTGGAAAATGCAAGAATTTATCCGATTTCACTACTTTTAAGTTACCGTTAGAGGCCAGCTTTATATGCCCAAACAAAAGCCTAGGGTGGTTGTTTTTTTTATCCAACTGCGACATTAAAGCCTGGCGGCAAGATCAACTAATTTTTTAACAAATTATGGGTCGGAACTGGCAGCTTGTCGACATAAATGATTAGAAAACAAAGGATTTGTTCAAGTGGGACCAAAGGCTTCTGTCGACATGTACGTTTATCTTTTATCTCAACATCGACATAAGCATGACAATTTGATAGTAATAGTAGACCAAGGCACTAGGACTTTGCTTTTTTGTCGACATAGGCGACTTGTTGATATAAGCGATATCGATATAAACGGGTAGGACTGTATATGACATTTAATCCTTCAGATGTGCAAATTCCATTTTTATGAGAGTTCTGATCATAAATCTAGGTTGAAATTCCAATATTTATAGTATTTAACATAAATGTGAAAACTAATTTTGTTTTTTGTTGCTTTCTTGTTAGGAAAAGACCACGCAGTCAGCAGCAAATCATGACTACTCCTCCTACTTTGCAGCCCATTCCTAGTCAGCCAGTTGGTCAGATGCATGTGGCTGTGTCACATGATGACACCACAGATGGAGCCACCCACTGGTTTCAGGATGAAAAAGGTGAAGAATCTACTGCCTAGATTGAGTGCAGGGTTATGCATTTGTGTTCTTTCTTCACCTTGAAATGCTTTTTCATTCTGCTCATTTATTGATATTTGTTGCACCATGGACTGAATGCCTATGATGTTGATTTTTTTCTCTCCCTCAAATACATTACCCAATCACATTAGCATTAGGAAATTACTCTGTTATTCTCGAATCCAGTCCTTCCTCAAAGATAAGAAAAAAACTTTACTGCAATTTATCTTAAAAATGAAGGCAAATAGCTCTTACAGATTAAATTCTCTTGCTCCTGCTCCAGGATGCTACCAGTTTAAACTTGGCTTGTAATTGTGAGTAGTGCTTCCAAAAGAATCCATCTTCATGTAATCAATTTTGAGCATCTAAAATTTATTTTTAGTGGTATAGCAAGTGCAAAGGTTAATAATCTGGTGTATAATTTAGCATTTTTCCTGCTGAATTTATTCTTATGTATGCTTTTTTTCAACTGATTGTTATTGTCCATGTGGTTGTGACTAGTAACACGTGTGTTTCCACTGTTGTAAATGCATTGCATGTTTGTCTTTTTGAATGATTTGTGTTTTTATTGTATGCACTCGTGTTTTTTTTCTTCTGTCTATGACTGGAGTGTTGCAAGAAGTGCAAATGCTTTAAAAGTCATGGAGTACAACTACAAAACATGATTACCTGCAGAAGTGTGGGCAGTAGGCATTTGCTCCAACATCTTAAAAAAGGCAATGAATGGCAGTTAAAACATTCTTGCTCTAAATCTTCTAACACAAATTACTAATATTCATCCAGATTCATGGCATAATCTGATAAAGAGAAAGTCTGCCAATGAAATAAGAACAATATCTGCAAACCATGTCATGACCAACATATCTCTATCAAAGAGGCCATCTGATGGCATGTGCAACCAACTGCTCAGACATCTAACATGGCAGACACATTGTCCATTTTGAAAATCTTGTTATTGCTACTTCTCCAGGATGGATAGTATGTCATATCGACATAGGATTTTACTAAAAACTCCTAATTGGTCCTGAATGTCAGTGGTGTCAATGTAACATCCAGTATACCTGCTTTGTCAGCAATATTGAAAATCTTGTCACTACTCCTCCTAAATGGAAAGTCATATCAACATGGCGCCTAGTTGGTAACAATAAAAATTATGAGTCATGATGGTGTCCATCTTTAAATTTTTGCCATGTGGTTTTCACCAAAAGATTTCTTATGATATCTAGATGGCTGTTACTGAAAATGGTGTAGATATTTCATCCAGTATGGACATCATGTAATGCATTTTCTATTAGCACGACTGATTATCCTTTTAAAAGTAATTCTGTTTTTTTTTTAATAATTTGAGCTTGTGTTATGTTACCATTTCTAGACACCAGTTTATAGATGTACTATGTTTTTTTTATTATTCCAGTAATATGATAGATCACAGTGCATTGACGGTTTTGTCTCAGATCATAGACTTTATTGTATATATATATATATATATATATATATATATATATATATATATATATATATATATATTGTTACAACATTTAAAATTTGAATTCTCGTGCCAAATTCTTAACTATTGCATGATCGAAAGACTATGTTATAATGTTTAATTGATTAGAGAATTTGATCTGTGTGGTCTGCCTGAGAAAATTAGCTGAATTATCTTTTCATCACCTTTCATGCTTAAACTGGATAAATAATGGCAGTCCTTGAAACAACAAAGGTATTTGGTAACAAAAGCACAATAATCACATGTCATTCATAATCATTGAAACACAAAGTCATAACAAGGGTGTCAGGCAACTAAGACATGATAATCACACCAAAAAATAAATGATTTTGTTTTGTACTTTTTTGACTTTATAATTTAGAAATAACTTTTTAACTATCATTCTTCCTGCATGGCGACTAAAGTGTATTGTATATCTTATTCCTTTTTAATTTTGACTGTCTCTTGATACAAAGCTATTTTAATAACATTTTTATGTCATTGGATAACATATCAACAAAAAATCTCAGATTAATAGAAAACATGTGACTATTGACAATTTCTTTCCAAGTAAACAAATGACTAATACACTGGTTGTGATGTTTCTGAATAAAGAGGTGTTTACACATTTTATAATTCAGTGGCTTATACATGTACATGCATGTTGACACAACGTCAAATGGTAAAATTTACTGGTTCATCAGCATTTTTCTTCGTGATAACATCTATTTATATGTATTTCTTGAACATTTTTAATGTCATTGAGTTTACTGGGCAACCAGAAAAATCTTATGGGCAACCAGGTTTTTAAAATGGTTGCCCAGAAACAACAATATATTATCAGCATTTTAGTATCCCAGGACTATCTAGTCACTATGTAAAACATTATTTTGTCTGCAGCCTGAAAAACTTGAAATCACACTAGACCCACAAGTTCCAAAATTTGGTCAAGCAGTACTTTGAGCTTTTGAGTTTACTTTGAATTCACTTTTGTTGTTTTGTCTGATTGACCCTTCTATGAAAACATCAGAATCTTCTTCCCTAACCCACAAATTTAAGTACATGTTAAAATATAGTTTTCACTATATGGTTTATTTTTTTGGAGTCTTCACGTTGATTCATATATTAACAAATCACTCCTTTCAAGAGAACCATTAAGACTGAAAATGTCAACAGCCATGTTAGAGCTATATTAAGTACAAGCATATCTTTTTTAAAATATGTTTCTAAGTGTACAAAAATCAGTTCATCAATAGTTGATAATGCATACACCAGAGTTACTTTCTTATCTGTGTTTTGAGTGTTGCCTATTTTCATAATAAATTAGCTACCAATAACTTACATCTTGATTGTCTTTGGAGTACATTTTCATATGATTGTTTTTTTAGAAGAAGATGCCAGTGTTGACTTGTGGTTGGTTATATTTATATTTTTATTGTTATTGATATCAATATTAATTACTTTCGTTTCTCATAAAGGGAACTGGTATTCTTATACATTTGGAGAAAACAGTGCAGGAATTGCCCTGGCTATTGGTGAAACAGATGAGAACAGAAGTTGGAAGGAAGAGTAAGTCATGTGTATTATCTTTTGTTTGTGGATTCCAGTTTTCGAGCATTTAATGGTTACTACAATCCAAAATATAATATACCCAGTGTAAAATGTCTTTAATGTAATAGCGCCATTTCTCTCAGGCATATCCACAAATTTAAAGTGTACCAGCAAAAATATTATTATTTAGCTCTGTTCATAGATGAACGGGTTTGGCAAGTTCATGAATGCATCAATGAATGGGTGTGGTAAGTAAGTTGATAGGTTTGCTCTGCTGGTCATAGACCAAAAATGATGATGGGATAGTATTTTGTCCATCAGTTCATTAGCGCACTCCTTCCAGCTTACTTTAAGAATTGACATGAAACCCCATGTATTAGTTGGTCCTAAATGAAAATGCTGCTACTCAGACATCCAGTATGGCTGTCACAGTCATATTGACATCAATTTTTTTTTACCACAAGACTAAGTTATCTAGTTAGTCCTAAATAAAAGGGGTGCTGTTCAGGCATTCAGTTTGCACACTAAAATAATAAGCTTGAAAATGTCGTATTGCTTCTCCTCCAGAACATAAAGTCAGATCCAACTGAAAAGGTTACTTTTTATCTGATGATAATTCACAATCATTGGTGAGCATAAATATTTTCAAAAAATTTGCAGTTTTCATTAATATCACACTGCCTTCATCAATGACTACTGTTGGTCACTTAACTTATAATGGTTACATGATACAAGGAGACTGGTGATGGGTAGTTATTCAAACCTCAGATAGAACAGTTCAGAATCATTGGTCCTACATGATCATCATAGAAATATGGGACACTCCATTATCCCCAATCAAACTAAGGGGATCATCAGAGGACACTATATGGAAATGGAAGGTGAAGGAAGTACATGTAGTTCAAATATGATGGTGGAGGCCAACACTGAATTAGAATGAGGGGCTTGAATTACCACCTTCAACACCAGTCTCCTTGTATCATGTTATCATTATAGGTCTTGTGATCAACATTAGTCACTGATGAAAGCAGTGTGATATTGCCAAAAAGTTAAAACTCTTTAAGATATTTATGCTCAGAGTATGGGAAATTACTAATGATCATAAAGTCATATTGACATGATGTTTTCACTGCAAGATTTGTTATGTCTAGTTGGTCCAGAAAAAAATGGTGACATTCAAACATCAGCTCCAACACAGGACGTTTGGAATTCATCAGCTCCAACACAGGACGTTTGGACCGCTGGCAGGACTTCTTCTGCACCCTCCTCAACCACGACGCCCCACCTGGACCGATGGAATCGGTGGACACTATGGACGAGTTATCTGCGCTATTCGATGAGTCCGAACCGTCTATGAAGGAAATACGGACTGCCATCTTAGACCTGAAGAACAACAAGGCGCCGGGCATTGATGAAGTGACGCCAGAACCCTTGAAATACGGTGGAGAGATCATCGTCGAAAGATTACACGCCCTGCTGAGATTGATATGGAGATCGGAAGCGATACCATTTGCATGGAAGAAAGCCATCATTGTACTAATCTTCAAGAAAGGCGACAAAATGGACTGTAAGAACTATCGGGTCATCAGCCTGCTCTCCATACTTGGCAAAGTATTTATGAAGATCATCCATAGAAGGGTACTCAAACAGTGGGTTTTCGACCTGGAAGAAGCTGCTGCGACCAGATCTTCACGCTCTGTCAGATTCTCGAGGAAAGAATTCTGTGTGGAAAACGCACAATCATGGTGTTCATTGATTTCTCCGCAGCGTTTGACAGCGTCCATCGCCCGGCCTTGTGGAAAGTCCTGGAAGCGGAAGGATACCCGCCAAAATACATTCTGATACTTACCAACACCTATGACGGGTCAACCAGTTAAGTTCAAATCCAAGAGGCAAACACAAAGGATTTCTCGGTGAAAACGGGCATCCGTCAGGGATGCGTGCTCTCACCTAGCCTCTTTAACATCGTGGTCGATTGTGTCATGCGCAAGGTATTCCTGGGACGTAGAGGGATCACTTTTGGGGCATGGTTCAAGGAACATGCCACAGATCTAATGTTCGTGGATGATAGTGCATTTCTCACTGAGGACGAAGCCGAAGCAACAGAAATTCTGCAAGAAATCGCCAATGAAGCCGCCAGATTTGGGTTGAAGATCAACACCGCCAAAACAGTTGTCATGACATCGGACAACACCCCAGTGACCGTCTGCCTTAACGGAGTCTATCTTTAGCAAGTAGAGGAATTTAAATACCTGGGGTCCATAATCCAAAGCAGATCAATAGCGGCCTCCACCGACATCTCGCATCACCTGGGACTGGCAACGTCTGCGTTCAGGTCACTAGCTTGGTGCATATTGAGAAAAAAGGCCCTCTCGGTGGTGACCAAAGTGCGTCTATACCGCACTCTCATCCTCCCAATACTCCTATATGGAGCAGAGACGTGGGTCCTCCTAGAAGCGGACCTCAAGAAGCTGGAGTTATTTCAAATGCGCTGCTTCAGACGAATACTGGGAGTAAACCTTCTGAACAAAATCCCAAACGTGGAAATCCGGGCCCGATGCTCTCACCAACCGACGGTGGAATCACTGATTAGATTTGCTAGGCTTAGCTGGTTTGGCCACGTCTGCCGAATGGAAGAGAGGCGTCTACCGTATCGAGCCCTGTGGTGCACCAGACCGGAAACCTGGAAGGTCTCAAGAAATGCACCTAAGAAAACCTGGATCCAACAAGTGGAAAAAGACCTGGCAAATTATGGCATCACCTCGGCACATGCCAGAGAAAATGCCACTCAGGATCAAAAATGGTGGAAAGAAATAATTGACTTCATCTGCACGGGCAATTTTCAAGCAGCATCCACAGTCTCCTATCAACTGCGACCACGCTGATTGGATGGAAACTACGGGATCAAATTGAAATTGAATTGAATTACTATGGTTGCCATATTGTCCATTTTGACAATCTCGTTATTGCGTATCCTGAAAAAAAAATCATATTGACATAGGGTTTTCACAAGAAGACTTCTTCTGATGTCAAACTAGGCTTAATAAAAATGGTGCCAGTCTGACCTAGGATCTTGACAATCTTCTTGTGACTCATGGTTGGTCATATTGTAATGGGGGTTTTCAGGAGCCTTAGTGGCTCAGCTAGTAGACTGCTTAAAGTGTATCCCTGGGGAAGGCACCTAGCTTTCAATTGTTTGGCATGATATAGCCAATGATGTGTCAAAAGTAGCACTGAAATCAGCAAATTAAACACTTGGGATTTTAATATCAGTAATACATTATCTGTCACCCACCTTTTCTGCAGTGAAAAATCTTTGTGCTAGATGCACCATGCTAATGTTCCTCCATTAATTTATTATATATTGTAACAAACTACTAATAAATGATGTTTCTTTACTCTGAGTTAAACCTTGATAGTACATGATTTTGAGGTTTTCACTCATAGGTACCAGTTGGTAAGATTGGCCCAGAATTGACAACATGGAATTTTTTTTTACTTTAATATGCTTGTCTTAGCATGATATAATCTTCAAGTTATGATGTGCTTTAAAACATACTATACCATCTTGTTATTCATGAATAATGTGTATGTTGTACATCTTTACAGTCGCTGGAGCTCTTCATCCTGCGAATCAGACTCCATGGTGGTACTAGACTCTGTCAAATCTGATGAGGACAAGGAGGAGCACCCATCTTTGAGATTCCATGTAAATAGAGACCTAGACCTAGACCTCCCAGTTTCTGTAGATAGGTCCCATGGGATCCTCCCCAGTTATGTCAGGCAGTTACTGGACAGTGGGCGGAGATTAGAAACACCTACAGACTCGGACAATTTTGATGAAAGTTTGAAAGGAAATGCTGAGAAGTCTAAACAATTCTACAAGTTCAACATAATATCTAAGAAATTTTTAAAGATTTATTTTGATCGCCTGGCACTTTTAGCCTTGTTAGATAGGTAAGTGTTTAAATAATTTTTTCTTATAATTTTTGGCTCACCAGATTATAGGGCCAAGTGAGTTGATATAGTCCTGCATCTACTAAGCATTATATTTGTTGTGCTTCATGTAATGTCTGTCATCAAGTGTTTGTGACCTCTGAAGTCCATGTTTCTGAATTGATTTCAATCACATGGATGGGATATGAATTTATATCATCAAAATCTTGGTTGAGTTCATTAAGGGGCAAGATCAGTGCATGTTAATGACTTGATCTTGCTGATCGGCTGACCATGTTGCCACTCATATTTTCTGATCCGATTTTGAAGTATGGGCGTGTATCATTATGATGGATCAGGAATGCATGGGAGTCATGCATTTTAATCTTGCTGCTGACTATTTGACAATGCTACCAATTATAATTCACTACACTTGATGTATATATTTAATTTTTATCAGTCATTTTAATTTTGTTGTACGACATATTTTTTTGGTTTATTCAGTAGATATGAAAGAATACTCCATTTATATCTTGAGTTAAGTAAATTCATATGTTCACAAAGTTATTATTGTTGAAATTTTAATATTGAATCCATTTCCATAAAATGACTTCTGATACATTACCTAATCAGTCATTATCTGTTGGGGTAACATTTACTTCCTTTGAATTGCAGTCCTCTCTTCTGGAAAATGATGTTAACCATGCTTGTTTTTCTTACTTTAGCTGTAAAATTGCTAAAACCATTGCTTGCTGAGATGGATGTACGAAGAATTTCATCTCCAATTGATTTAGAAATCAGTTCCAAATCCCATAATTGATTAGTTACTACTTGTGCCTAGTCAACTCACTACACAAATCAATTTCATTTTGTGCCATTTGGGCAAGTATCAGTCAAATTGAGGAGTTCTTCAATAATTTGCTCTATCCTCATCAAAGATGAATATTTTGTTCTTTTATTTATTTCAGTAGATGATAATCTAACCAGTACGTTCTTAAGTATCTACTCCAATGGTCAATTTTACTTATGGCACAGTACATCTGAATTCAACCTTTATATTATTTTATTCCAGTTATAGTCATTCTTGGGACTTAGATCATTTCTATAATTTTCTCTGCCATTTGTTCCATTTCGTTCTATGTCCACTTCACTCCCATTGTTTTGTAATCATTCATTACAGAATTCCAAGTGTCTAAAGTGATTATGTGTACAGATCATCCACACATTTTACCTTGGTCCTTGTTTGGTGGCCCTGAGTGGTCTAAGGTGCTCACCATTATGGATCATTGCCATCTCATCTCTGTTCATGTGGGTTCAAGTCTTGGTTTGACCAATGTGGGCATGTCAGATAGCTTTATAGTTTTTTCTCCACCACTATATTCTGGTATCCATGTATGGCCTATCATATATGCTGAAAACCTCACAAAACTAACACAAACATTTACAGGTAGCAAATGGGCAGGGTGTTGGTAGGTCAAGAATCTAAGCTAACTTAAGATAATCACCTTACATGCATTAACTATATGGGGTACCATTCAGACCATGTGAAATTTATCCTCAATGAAAAATGCCAGGTGAGAATTGCATGGTATCATCATCAACATGATTGTATATATCAAGAACTGTTTTTGTTTGATTTATTAATGACAGCTTATGTTACCATAAGGATTGGATATACTAATAGCGTCACATGTAAACATGCAGAAAAATGTTTTATGTAATGAATACTATAAAATAGAATGCACAGTTTACTGGATTAGAATTTTCTTTAGTTTAATTTATAGTTTTTACTCGTGGCTGTTTCACTGGATGGAATGACTGAGAGTATCAGTACTTTCTGACCTTGACACTGTGTATAAAGGGTCATTTTTCTGCCATGATATTAAAGAGAATTTCAGGAAAAATGTTGATTTAATGGCACATTGGTTGATATTTTGCAGGTTAATAAACTAATTAAAATGTATCATTATAATTCCTTGGAATTCTTTTTTCAGGGAATGTGTAAAACTATATTTGAAGATAGTTTAGAAAAAGACCGACTTTGCTAAAAAAAAATATTGCAGTAATGGGGAGTAATTTGAAATAACTTGCTATCTGAAGCTCACTTTTCACTAACAAACCGTGGAAAAATATTGCATTTATGCCTGCCTGGGAGTTGCTATAAACTTAATGAAAAAAATGTAAGGAAAATTTATGAAATTTTTTCATAATTCTTGTTAGTGAAACATCCATAATCATGAATGATAGTCATACTTAATAACTTCAGAAAATCTTGGTCTTACATTATTTTAAAAAACAGGTCCTTTGACCTCACCAGATGTTAGCTGGCCTTGTACTTTGTTCACTCCAGCTCCTGCACTATCTTGACTTTTGGCCATATCACTGAGATGGGATATAGTGGTCCATCTGTCATGCCAGAACAGCTCACATATTTATTTTGGATTATGGTCATCACCAGTACTAAAATCTCCATCATAATCTGAGTATGTCAACAGAGGTATAGCAAGATGGACAGAATTGTCACTAAGATTTGCATAGTTGTATGGAGATGGAGCCATAATCTTGGCTGACAGTAAAGGTCTATCAATAAAATTCCCAGACTGGCACAGCTGCAGCAGAGAAATCATATTCAATGATGAATCAAATGGATCCAGCAAAAAACCAAGCATCCAGACCCAATGGCCATACTCAGACATGCAAGGGGGTGGGAACTTATTCCAACTAGGCTGTCTAAAATTAAATGGAACATTCTCCCAACGAATCAGAAAAACTTGTTAAAGTAATAAGAGATGGAAAGAATAGTAACATTTGACCTGAATTCAAAAGTTGCATCATCAATTCCTGAACCAGTTGACAAATCTGTTCAGGGCAATAGAATGCAAAACTTCAATGTTATGTTTCCCCATTTCAGCTAAAATAACTGTAGCTGATTGTTGTAGACATTGTACTATGGAGGGGAGAACACAAGAGATGCTGACTTTGATATTGATGTTATCTTTGTGGGATTTGCTTCTTTTGTCTTTCCTTTAGCTGCCTTCTTAAATACTGCAGATCTGTCTTCTTCCGACCACATAGCACTCATGCTGCTGGAAAGAGAAGTATATTTGGTAAACAAGACTTGTGTGGATCTTCCCTTGCCTTAAAGTTCTTGCATTTGTGCTTGTGGTTGACATGTTTTACTAAAACAACTCAAAAGAGAAAAAAACAAATTCATGATTCAGCTGGTTAGGAAGTTACAAATACAAAACCTGTTGCTAATTGAGCAAGCAAAAATAGTGTCACACTTAGCCATGAAGGACAGCTTGCATTCAATGATTGGTAACATGTGTAATGTGTTGTGCTTTAAAGCCATTTATCAAGCACATTATAGGCTATACATGGTAACCAGTATATTAAATGGGAAAGAACTTGAGGTTTGAACCACCGACCTATGGAAAGCTACTGACAAGCTTTCTCACATACCTACATTGGTCAAGCCTGAGAATCGATTCCATGTGGACAGGTGAGGTGTTGTTTACATATCTTAGACCACTTGGCTACCCATGTATCTGCATAATGTAATGATTGCTAAAACAAATCAAATGACATGAGTGACATCTTTTTCTTTTGGGAGGGCTATATTTGCAAGACAGTGGATGTTCTCATAGTGTAATATGAATGGGCAAGTATTATCAAAGAAACACAATTTACTACAGAGTTTCATTTCTGTCTTGAAATGCCCGGAATAAAGGATAATGATGAAGTTGATTGTGGTTGTAGATGGTAACATTTAAAACTAAAACTTAATGTTTTGTTTTGTTCTCTATCAGCTCTACAAAGCCAATAAAACGTTTTTGCCAGAGCATTTAAAATTCAGAGAATTAAATTTGTTATCAACTTTAAATCAAGAGAACTAGTGTGTACAAAAAATGTTATACAGAGAATTCACTGTTTTTCATGAAATACCAAGTTTTGTAAATTTTGTGGTTACCTAAAACCACATATTTAAAGACCCAACAAAACACTGATTTTGTGGAAGCGATGTTTCTTTCACCAGTCCATAAATTTAAGCACAACAAAAGTATAATTTTTCTCAAAACCACAAAATTTGATAGCCACAAAAATAAATGAATTCAGAGTATTTTGGATAAAATGATTTTGGTTAGGTGTTCATTGATCATGGCCTTCATATTTTTTCTCTTTTTTTACCAGAAACTTGTCTGTGATAGAAAACATTGTTGCTGTGATTATAGCTGTGATGGTTGCAGCCCTGGGTGCACTGGTACTCAGAAACAACTTCTACTATGATTTTTCAATTTTTGTCTTCTGTTTTGTCATGGCCGGATGTCAGTACTCCTTGCTCAAGGTTAGAAAATAGTACTTCATAAATATTCTGTTGTAAGTAAATTATTGTCATAATGTGGTATGACCAGTATTACATGTTTTTCTGGAGACAGAGCTGGAAAATTGGCCTTGATGACACCAGCAGCATGTCTTTGCATCATTGTAGATCCAGGTTTGATAATTGATTCATTTAAAAATACTAATACAGTTTTGAACATATCAAATACTACCCGATTTCAGCACAGTGGAGAGTATGTTGCATGAACTGTTAAACTTTATGAAAATGAGCCATGGTTAACTTGCAGCTGTAGGTACCTTGGCTCATGCTTGTTTTCAGTTGTAAATTCATCTCCAATAAAGTATGTATAATGAAACCAAATTTTCTATTCCTGCTGATGGTAATTAATATGTGAAAATATTATTCCATACCTTAAAACCGTTTCTGATTGAAACATTTTAGTTATTATTTGACGAAGCATTCACCTTGTATTTTGTTGGGAAAGGTTACTTGATAGCATTAGCAACTATCTGGTTGTCTTTGTAGTGCTTGTTCATAATGCTACAAATGCATTTTGAAAGTTTTTCAGCTCTACTGTTCATAAACCAGACAAACTTATGGGATGACCTGTTGTCTGTTGTCTGTTCTGTTTGACAATGTGTTAGAAGAGGATTTTTATAGTTACTTTTTTCCTAAATACTTTGAGGATTGTCAAAACAGTGAAAGTAAAATGTGTACAACATATTCATTTCAGGGTAAAGTTGGTCTTAATGAAACTAATTCTAACCCTAGCCCTGGACATCCAGTACAACTGCCAAAGTGTCCATCTTAACAATTTTGTTATTGCTTCTCCTCATAAACAAGTAGTCATATTAGGAATTTTCACTTCTTTTCATGACATTTTAGTAGAAAATAAATATGGTGCCACTTGGTGCAATAACTCCAAAAGTCCACCATGTATTTATTATTTCTTAGTTTGGAGATGACTTGTACTTGAGGTAAGGAATAATGCTATATATTTCAGGGTCAAAAGAGTCAAGATAGTATAAATGAAAGAAAAAATGGTTTCTTCACAATAGCATTCATTCAAAATCACATACTTCACCAAACTTTGTGGATGGCTTGCATCAGTGGTAAGAAGAAATCTTGATTTGAGGGTAAAATAAAAAAAATGTACAAGATTAAGGTCACTATGATTGAAGATATAAATATTGTTTTTACATGAAAACATTAGTGTTATATCACAGACTTGGACCAAATATTGTGGATATCTTATACATAGGATAAGGAAGAAGCCAGTTGATTTTGGGATCAAAAGGTCAAAGATCAGTTTTATTGTGACTAAAATTGACAAATATTTTTAATGATTGCGTCATTTGGAACAGACTTTTTATATAGCATATAAAATATTATATTTTGAGTTAAAATCAAATATATTCATTGCTAGACATTTATTTTACAGAGTGTTCAGCCTGATGCAGCTTCTCCAATGCATGTAAGTCTGTGAAACATTTTTTTTCTTTAACTGAATTCAGGTTATCTGAACAATTTTGACAGCATAAATTCAAAATATTTTCTTTGACAGTGTTCAGAGATCATAGTATATGTATCAAAGCCTAGTGAGCCTTTACCAAGATAACATTGGAGGTAGAATAGATATGAGCCTTTGCCAAGATAACATTGGAGGTAGAATAGACATTTATGGAGATATACAGAATGTATCATTTTGTACACGTAGATTATACTTGTTGTAGAATAACTTAAGTAAAATGAAAGAAGATATTGAAAGAAAACTGGACATTTTTCTAGAATAAATTACAAATATCCAAGGAAAAACCTTCAACATGTGGACCCTTTTTCATATGATGTGAATGTTGTAATAACAACAATAACTATAACAAAATCAACAGTGTTATGTCCGATTTAAAAGAATTATTTGGACTATTTTAGGGGTATAACCATCTCATTGTGTTCAGCCGTCCATTCTACTTCTGCCTATGTTGTGGGATTATGCTGTTTCTGGACTACAATAGTCGAGTGTGGCAACCCCACACAGTATATGTGTATGGAATGCCTTTCACCTCCACCAAAGCCCTGGAGTTTGCTAGAGATCTGCTTAAAGGTAAATTATCAGATTATACCACTAGGATGACATTAATTTTTCATATACCAACTTTTTGAAGTAGCTCACATTATACCAGTAGATATATTTTCAGTGTAATTAAAAATGAGGGAGAGTATGAGACTTTTTTTATGATTGAGTATTTACTGCAGATGGTGTACTGAGATAGTTTGGCTGAGATGTTTCCAATATTAGACGATAAGACATGCCACCTACACTCTCTCATGAATTTATATTCTCAGTAACAGTCCAGAGAAGCTTGTAGTGACTAGGGCTGTCAATGGGTACCCGGGTAATCGGGTACCTGACTGTAGCAAAAAACCCAGGCATTGAAAATTAATGACAAATACCTGATCACAAAATAAGTTGTCGACAACACTATCAAAATATCATATATCATCAGCAGCATGCTGATCTCAATAATCCAAGTTTCCTCTGACCCTTGCCACCCCATTTTTGATATTTGGACATTCATGTTGGGGTGTAGGTTCAGAGCGCATTTCATATTGAAAAGTTGGAATTCGCTGACACCATTTGATGTCGGCATGGGGTAGCTGCTTACATGCCAGCCCAGCAAACTTGAACGATCTTTCATCGAGATATACCTGCATGAAATCGATAGGAATATGATTTAGTTTCTCAAAAATCATGAGCATAGTATTTGTTATGCCTTTAATCCGCTGACAGACGAGACGACAGTACATAATTGCTGAAATTTGACCCGGATCTGGCCAATTGCATTCTTAGTCACATGACAACACAAATCTCGCAACGTACTTGTCAATGACATCAGAGGTCAAACAGTCATGTGATATCGACAATAAACAAATTTCCAAAGTTGTTGTCGTATAATTTGGACATATTATATAGTAGCCACATAAATAAATATAGTCTGTTTTCTCCACACTAAGCCAGACAGATGCTATCAATAGAATTCGAGGAAAAGTAGAAGAAGGTTTGCTATAAATAGAACATGATACTGTTAGGAAAGTACAAGTCCACAGACAAGTGTACTTTTACATTGTTGTTATGTAAAGCAGTCTTTTCTAAAGTATGGTCTGTGGGATTAATGGGATGTTAATAGAAATGAGCATTTTTTGGAATGTGGATATACCGAGAAAGCGTAATCCATATACGTTTACGTGTAATTTAGTGAAAAAATCGTACTGATTTATTTTAATACGCCTAAAGCATAATGGTTGGCATGTATGCATCTGGGAACAAAGGTTAGTCTAAATAAATTCATTAATTAATAGTGTGTTGTCCGATCATTCGCAGCTACCATGGTGCGGACGCTTCAGACCGATTAGTGCATTACACAGTTGGTCTCTGCCTCCAGTCAAAATATTAAAACAAAGGCGGAGAACAATTTGTAGGTCAAGGGTTGTACATGTCTTTCATGTTCTAACGAGTACCCGGGTACCTGTCACAACAGGTAACTGGGTAAGTTTTCCGTGGTTTTTGACAGCCCTAGTAGTGACCTACTATCAGTTAAAATAAATTTGAAATTGTATAAATGTCAATTTTGCACAGTTAACTTGAGCAGAATATCCCTCATGCCACTCTCATGAGTCCTACATTCCCATTCATCTAAGCATTGCTTTAGGTGGAGTTGGGATATTTTGATCAATCCTTTTCAGCCATCTGACCCAAGAAACATGCATTTAAAATTTGGCATGCTTATTTGTATCCATTGTTGACATAGTTCTATTTTCATGCCATTACAGCAGTGTAAAGCTGTACTTTTCATGGACCAGGGGAGCTTGCAGGATAGTCTGTTGTCTGCCCATCCATTAACACAAATTTGTTATCAATGCTCATATACTACTTGCCATGAAGCTTTATTCACACATTCATCCCATTGTGTTATTGGTTCTGAATGAAAACGATACTACTGTTCAGGCTTTCAATAAGACCACCACATCTGCTTTTTTAAAACTCATGTTATCACTGTCCTTTCTGAATCAATGTTCATGTACAAAATGCAGGGTTTTCACTAAAAGACTTGTTACATCTGGTCTTAAACAATTGACTACAGTCGCTAATTTGACTATTATATCACTATACCTCCTGAATGGATGGTCATGTCAACATACAGTTTTCACTAAACGACTTGTTATATCTGGTTCTAAACAACTGAACACAGTTTCTAATTTGACTATTATATCACTAAACCTCCTGAATTGATGGTCATGTCAACATACAGTTTTCACTTAAGGTCTTGTTATATTTGGTCCTAAACAATTAACTACAGTCACTAATTTGACTATATTTGTATTACTACACCTCCTGAATTGATGGTCATGTCAACATACGGTTTTCTTTAAAAGACTTCTTATGATGTTTAGTTGGACCGTAATGAAGATTGTGTTGATCTGTTGTCCAATATGGCATCCATCTTGGGAATTCAGTGTTTACTACTTCTTCTGACTGGAATGCCATGTTGACATGGGGTTTTCATAAGAAGACACTTTATGTCTAGTTGGTCTTAAATGTAAAGGTGCCACTCTAGTATGACAATTACAATGGCATTTTAAAATCTTGTTATTGTCACTCCTTCTGATAAATGGTCATACCAATATGGAGTTTTCAGTAAAAGACTTTGGTTGATATCTAGTTGGTCCTATATGAAAATGGGGTCAGTCTGATATCCAGCATGGCTTCCAGAACAGCCATTTTGACATTCTTGATATTCTTATTATATTGCTACTCCTGATTTGAAAGTTATGTTGTCATGGTGCCACTCAGACATACAGTATTTCATCATATTTGAAAATCTTGGTAACACTGGTTCTTCTGTATGAATGATTAAATCAGCATGGGATTTTCACTGAAGAACTTCTTATAAAGTATAGTTGGTTATAAATGAAAATTGTACCAATCCAATATCCAGTATAGCTACTGTAATGACTATGTTTTCATGACAACTGGTTATATCATCATTATGCTTTCACCAAAAGACTTTTTATGTTGTCAAATTGATCTTCAGTATAAACGGTGCCATACTGATGTCCACCATGTTATCTGTTATATCATTTCTCGTTTAAAATAGAAGGTCATATCATTGGGTTTCCACCAGATGGGTGTTGTTGGTCTTAAATAAAAGTGGTGTCAATCTGACAGCCAATATGACCTTTACAGCAGTGACTATGTAAATCCTGTTTTTGCTGAGGAATATCATAGATGGCTTCAGTACTCTGTAGTTAAAAGGAAGAGATGGTCTTGCTTTAAATTCCTGGATACTCTTGCAGCCAGGAGATTTCACTAACCTTTGATTCATGTTTGTTCGAATATGTTAAAAAACTTAACTCTTGGACTTGTTCGGTTAAAGGAATTTAAGTAAGTAAAATCTACTTATGGTCAACCATGGCAATTTAATAGACATATTTGTATTCATATGTAGATGACCTGATTAGATTTTGATTGTTTTACAAATTTTCAAATGTTTTGTACTTTTAAAAAAAATCAAAACCGTATCTGGATTTAGCAAAAGCAGCTTTAGGCTGACAAATGAATTGATACATGTATTTGTGTGCATATGTAGATAACCTGATTTGCAGGCAGTTTAGCATTTTTAAAATTTGTTGAAATTTTTAATTTGTTTTGGGCTTAAACTTTCTTTCTAGGTCTACCTTGGTGATATTGGTGTTTTACATACACATCTTATTGAACTTTAAGAGTTAGGAGGTTTAGTGAGAGGATGTTAAAATAACCGACTATACTTGACTGTGTGATTAATAGTGATAAAAAATTCTTTTTACTCATTTAATCTTGTTAACAAAATTGTCATATTTACGATGCCAAAGTATAAACTCAGTTTTTATTGAATCTCATTTCATTCCAGTTTTCATCCTTTGTTTTCCCGTCCTGTTTACTATTGGACTCCTTCCACAAGTCAACACATATATAATGTATGCTCTGGAACAACTGGATGTGCATGTTTTTGGAGGAAATGGTCAGTCGAGATTACTTTTTTTAAGCAATAAGCATAGATTGATTGTGTTGATGTCAGATTGTTGCATGTATTATTGAATTTGATTCTTCAAACCGTAGAACTTGGATCTTATTCACATTGTAATTTTTTCTTCAGATACACTGCCCATTCATAATTAGCCAAGAGAACATCAGGGACTTTTTTCCAACTTTTCCTAAAGAAATAAGATGTTAACATTATCTTTCATCTTGTTTCACCAATAAAATTGCTAAATCCTAAAACGTCATCTTATTGAAACAGTAGTAAAGCGTGGTCACCCCTTGGATAAAGAGAGTGGCTTCAGATTCTGCTATTTAGGGGGCGCTCACCAGTTATTATATACATTTCAGAGAGTGAAGTATGTTAGGGGAAGTTGTTTGCATTTGTAACATGAACAATGGAGATAATGTTGGCATATCTCTATGCTGCTTTGATGTAATGTGTCTGACATTTCTTTGGATACTCTAAAAGTGGAAATTGTACATGATCTTAGCACATTGTATAACAAAATGGATGCTCCCATGTGCTTAACAAATTAACCAGAATTAATCAAAAGTATTTTATTAAATAGGGAAAACAAATTTTGCTGTAGTAGGCAATAGCAGCTTCTGAAAGTGCATTGAACGAATTACAAAATATCTGAAAAGTAAAAATAAGTTAGTACCGTATATACTCGCGTATAAGCCCGTTCGCGTAAAAGCCGACCCCCCAAACTGAATTGGTAAAAGTGGTATAAAGTGCATGACCCGCATATAAGCCGGCTCATAATTTTTATACAAACGGTACATCACAAAATGTACAAAGTGAGTTCTGAATACGTTTATTTAGGTAAATCACATTATTAAATAAAATAAAAGAAAGAAATCTAGTTTATATGTTGAAATAAAAATAATTCTGAAGTGTTAAGTCTTAATGGAAATTTAATTAATCCTCATTCTAAAATCATGAATTATAAAAGTTCGATCACTTTTAGAATCCTTCAAAATTGGGCTCTGTATCAGACTCGTCAAACAGTTCACTAAACTCGGCTTCTGTTACGGGCGTGCTTTCATCAAATACGTCGTCCCCCCCCTGTACTTGCTTCTCGTTCACAACAAATTCGCGTGCTGCAGCACAGTTGTTATTTGCTTCTGCATATTCAATAACTTTAAGTTTGAATGCTGCATCATAAGCAGGATGCTTTCTTTTACTTCCAACACTATTCATTTTATCCGATTGAATTGAATATAAACTTCTAGAGAGATTAAACTGAAATAATTTCTTTCAGTAGTAGTATACTATTTATATACCTTATCCTGTAATTATTTCTATGTGTGGTTGGTTTTCAATTTGTATTTGATAATTATTTATCATTGTTATTTGTGTTGTGTTTTTTAAACTACGGGTAGTGTGATTCAATTGATCAAAATATGATTGGTTTCAGCATGGACATCATTCAAGTATTGTGACAGTTTATAACTTTGAGCAGAAGCCATGTCCACTACCATATCTCAGTAAACGATACATCTGAGAGTTGGTATCTATTAGTTAAGTCATTGGCATTGTGCAACAAAACAAACCTATTATCCCCGAGGCATTTACCACAGATTAAGCATATGGTAGCTATTGTACAACAATCTTCCGCTAACAAACCACTTTGCTTTACAAACAACTAAACAATAGTTGTATATAAACTGTGGCTCCAGATTACTTCTAAAACACCTGTCAAAGAAATCCAACAAATTATATTGTTTTACAATTATTCACGCTGACTCGTATATTGCACTGTTATTTACTGTTCCTAAGCGTGGAGTCTATCGCTGTTGTTTCTTGAAGACTGTCATACATGTATTTCTACTCTCGATCAAAATGTTTGTCGTATATACCTTCAGTATCGTAATTCTTTTATTTCTTTTTACGTAGATTCTTTTCATATTTACACTGAATAGGCTAGCATGCATTTCTACGAAACCGTAGAGTTTAATTATTACTGATTAGCTGAGGGTTAAATACTTGACCAGAAATTATTAATATGGCGGTTCTTTTGGAAAATACACGTATTTCCGTAGCTCAAATAACACGTATGGCTGTATACCTTCAGTATCGTAATTCTTTTATTTTTTTACATAGATTCTTTTCATATTTACACTGAAATAAACTAGCGTGCATTTCTACGAAACCGTAGAGTTTAATGATTACTGATTAGCTGAGGGTTAAATACTTGAATAGAGATTACTAATATGGTGGTTCTTTTGGAAAATACACGTATTTGTGTGGTTCAAATAACACGTATGGCTGTATTTTCTGGTGGATGGACATCTGTCAAATAGACGTCAAGTACGTTAAAACATGTTTTTCATTCATTATCCTACCACTTATGTTAGAAAAAAAACATTTGTTTTTTACTTCATGACAGGACAAATCTTATCAGCCATGTGGCATCATTAGGCATGTGATCTCATATTCGGCGATCGACGGAAACAATATATATTGGAAATCGAGGGGAAAAAGCATTATAAATTTCAGATTTGGAACTTGACCCGCAGATAAGCCGACCCCCCTTCTTCCAGGCCTTATTTTTGTCCTATATTTCTCGGCTTATACGCGAGTATATATGGTAGATCGTTTTTCTACAAATTACCTCTGAAGTCCAGAGTTATTTTATTATACGAGCAATTATATGAGCACATCTTAAGTTAACTGATGCCAGCTCAGTAGCAAATTTCTTAATGTCGGTTGGTTGAGGCCAGGATGTTTCTGGTCAAGGTAAAGAACTGGCATTGTTTGCTGGCACATGACTGCAGTAAAATTGTTGCAAACCTTCTCAAGTCTGCTTGATCGGATCACAAGTTAAACTCTGCCTTCTGTGCATCCATTGTAGAAGTGTTTGGCTTGTGTCTTCAAAGTTCTCACCTTAACCTGCATAATCGGTGGCTACATTTAGCATTTTCACATGTCAGCTCATTAACTTGGAAAGAGAAGCCTTCTTACAACGGTATGGTCAAGTTGCTGCCATCTTTTACTGCTTTAAAAGGTATCTTCAGGAGCCAAGTGTTTGCAGGGCTTTCTTCTCACAATGACAGCTCCCAGCAAATTTCTGTTCAGATTTTGACAAAATACATTTGCTAATCTTCAACACGAACCATTTGACTGAGATTTGTTAAGCTTGGGATTCTATACACATTAACCAGAAATCATTTCTCAGCATACAAGAATTTCTTCACAGTATCAAAACTGTTAGCTTGTTCTGGCCATAATGGCTGTATTCCAGCAAGCTGAGCCTAGCCTAAATACCTCTGTTGAAAATTCAGCTGACAGACATGTCTATTAGTCCACATCATGCAGAGCTTATATACATCTACTCAGCAGTGCAGCTCAGCACTCCAGTTCCATAGCTGCTGCTATTAACTTTCAGTTTGTGAAGAGAGATACACTCTATCTTGGTTAGATGCTTCTTAAAGACCACTCCAAGGTATTTCCAGATGACATTCAGCCCAGCCTCTTATTCGATAGACACATAGAAGATGTCAGGAAACAGGCTGCAAGAGATGTATATCTCTTACAGACCTAGTAACTCCCTACCTTTATTAACCAAAAGTAACTGGAGAAAGGGGAATAATAAGCACAGTTTCTAAGAGCAAGAGGCAACACAGCACAGGGATAGCTGGGCTGATTGCAGCCCTGTTTTTCCTTGTTGCCCTTCTTCCCACAGACAAATGATGACATGCATTTGATACCCATTACTGACATCCTGCACAAGAGAAACACTTTGTAAATTCTACTCACAACCATGAACATGTAGGACTGTGAGTTCAGCCCAGAGCTCTGTGAGAGACTCTCTCTTTCTCTGGTCAGCTTAGATCTCCAAGATACATATCTTTATATTCTAATTCACCATGCTTCCTGGAAATCCCAGAGTCTCACTAACCATGACGACATCCACGTCCCTGATAATGAACTGCCAAGACAACATCCTCTGCAAACACAAGGTTATGAACTTTTTATACAGTGGTATGAAATTCTTAGTGTTGCCTTTGGTTCCTTTTTATCAAGAACAGATAACATTTTTATCATGTCTTAGTGTTTCCCTCATCTGCAGACCCAGTTCACAAGCTTTCTCAGTTGGGTTCACCTCCATCAGGATTATACTTTGATAACATCTGCCAGAAATCTCAGTTTACATGGATGTCGGCAGTTATCTATATGGCCATTTACAGCCCTCCTTTCCAGTGAGGAGGTTATATTTTAATGTAGGATATGTCCATGCATATTAGCCTTTTAATCATAAAGTAAATGATTTTCCTTGTGGTAGGATATGTGAACTAGAAAGGGTATTCTGATTTCTTCTGAAAACCACTGCTGTTAATGTGACTTCTAAATGCAAGGGGAATCAGTTCCTCAGTTTTCTACCATTTATTTTGGGTATTTCTCAGGTGATATCGCCATCAGCAAATCTACTTTAAAATTCACCATACTTAGACTTCTCTTAGCAACTTGCTATCATGATGGAATTAAGTGTTACACAGGATAGTCCATTTAATCCCTTATCTGAAATCAGATCTTTGGCAAGTCTGGGCTAACTCTTAGTGGACCTATTTCCATCTAGGTGGAATGCCAATCTCAAAATTTGGATCACTCTTAGACTGAATCAGTTGACAGACTTTTTCTAATCTGGAATCTATCACATTGTTTATACATTGTCCTCTAAACCACTTGGATTCTGAAGGTCATTTAAAAGGTGATATAAAATCTGAGATTAGACTAACCCAGATTTCCTTCAGTAAGTTGTATAAATCAATGATCAACAATACTCTGAATCTATCAGCAGAGATTCCCAGAAATGGCATGCCTGCTCCATGCCAGCTGAAATGTCTGTGTATGTATTTTTTTATATCTCAGTTCAGAAATAATGATCACAATGGCTCACATCAAACAAACCTCGAGATAGAAATATTTCTTTGAATACATTGTGAGCAAAATTGCTATGAAAGGAAGCCTACTACTTTCAAAACTTATGAGGGGAAATAGAAAATGTTCTTCCAGTACAAGCTTTTATACCAGAGAAAAGAGCTAATTTTCTCACATGGCTTTTGGAGGAAAAGTTAGGTCACCACATTTTGTCATCTGGGAAGAGAGAACAAATACCTGTGTCCAGGAATTCTCGCCACTTTGATTTGTCTAGATCTGAGGCCATCAGATGAGGGAGATTTCTGTTATTCTCATCAAAGTCAGAAAAGACAACAATGTATTCCAAATATTGGCTTGTGGTGTTAGGGCAGTTGTCATCAACACTTCAGCCCTTCATTTTAAAGGCCTCGCTTTGTGTTATTGGAACATATATTGACAGTACAATACCCACCTTTCCTGGTCACCCAGCAGCTTTGTTGCAATACTGATGCTGAATTTGTTTGAGCAAATTTGTTTAAGCAAAGATAATGTTCATTCATTGAGCTGTGATAATCAGAACTGTATCTCATGAGAGACTGGAAGATGCTTTGCATAAATAAAGAGACTTGTTCCTGTTCTTTTAATATAATATGATTGGGTAATGTATTTGAAGAAGAATACAATTTTTTCAAGTAAAATATTTATATTTGATAATACTTTAATTTCTGCAGCAAGAGATTTTTATGTTATGTCTGTTTATGATCAGAAACATTTCAATCAGTTTTAGCATGTGTCATGATATATCACCGTATGAAGATAATCTTGGTAATTCCATATCATTTGTAACATGTCATGAACTATCACAGTTTATTTTATACTTGACTAATACTGGATTTTCTAAGTAAAATAAATGTATAATTCACTGTAGTCAAATACAATAGATATTGTCACTGTCAGATCAATAACATTATAACCAAAAAATATATATGAGCTGTTTTTAGACACTGTGTAGTCTTGTGATAAGTATGGCTGCTTCGCACACAGAGAACCAAGTTCAAATCAAATAATGGACAAATCTCTTTTCTTCATTTTTTCTTTTTTAATGTGTTACTTTGCTTTGTTACTACTGACATTTTCAGTGCAAATATACACAAAATACAGCATAACATAGTTGGTAAGCCATGAACATTGTTGAGAGGGATACAGAAAGAAATCTTCTATCAATCTGTTATACCTATTGCAGGCCAATACATTTTTGCATAAAATATAAAGAAAATTGGTTTGCTCCAAATGAATAACATATATATTTCAACTTGTGTTTAAAAATGCTTTCAATTAAATAAATCCATTATTTGCTCATTTGAAGCAGGTATCCTCTCTGTATTGATAATCTGTGTAGTTTAAACATGCATCTTGAAATAGCACTATATCAGGTATTGTTAACTTTAGTAGTTCCTTAAGTAAACATAAACATTAGTCATTTCAATACATCTGTTATAGTTTTAAGTTTCACTACATTTTTCAACTGCTCCAGTGGCCTAGTGGTTAGAGCATCCACCGCAGAAGCAGGAGGTCATTGGTTTGATCCCCGGCCAAGTCATACGAAAGACTTACAAAAATGGTACTAACAGCTGCCTCGCTTGGCGCTCAGCATTAAGAGGTTAGTGATAGGACTGGTCAGCCTGGTGTCAGGATAATGTGACTGGGTGGGACATCATGCTACATGTCTGTAGTATGATGCCCCAGTACTAGACATTACTATAAACTGCCTCTCTGCAGACATCGTAGTGATATGACTAAAAAATTGTTACAGCTATGTTAAAAATCCTAATCAAACAAACAAACAAACAAACAAACACTGCATTTTAACATGTAGAAGTAAAATATTGCCATACTTTTAATATGACCTATTTTAATTTAACTGAATAATGAAAAACTGAATATTTTGGATAGGTCATCTGCTTGGTAAAAATTTATTATAGATAAGCTTGCTAGTACATGTGCATTCTACCAATGAGTGTGTATGAATTGTAACTCTTCAGATAGAATGAATCATATATATAGGTGTTCTTCATGCATCCATTTCAGCCACTGTCAGCTTGACCTCTTCAGTTTATTGTATCATCAGAAGTCTTACAGCAGTTGGACTTCTCTATGGGGTCTGTTATGTCATGCTCATTCAGTTTGGGCAGGTAAGTTTTATAGTAGTATAAAACAGGATTGATAGGCCATATAACTAATCTAAAAGTAGTGACTTAATTGACAGGCACATTTATTATCAGGGTTTCCATGCTACAAGGAAATCAGGGGAAAAAGTCAGGAGAAATGATTTTTTAAAAGCTTCTACCATGAAAATTTCTTGAATTTTGCAAGTATTGATGAAAGTTTTGAGGACATTGAATTTATACCTTCCCTTGATTTTGAATACTCTCCAGATGACACGCATTTATAATAATTTGCCACCAACAAAACACCTGATGTAAAACTTTTATTCATTATTTAGTTTACAAAATGTGTATATGGGACTTATCCATCCATTTATACTTGTATGGGACTTAAATTTATATCTTGTATGGGACTATGTCTTTTATAGGACTTTTCAATTATCGGACCTTAGCTTTAATATATGCCATGAAGGGGAACTATTTATTGAAGTCGCTCAGAATTTAATCTACTTATCCAACTGTTAGATATACCTGGTATTTGTAAAGGTAATTTCATGTTGATGAGACTAGACTAGACTCTATTTACAAATATTATGACTATTGTTAAAATCAACATCAGGTTTTAAGTACAGCTCTATTGGCTTCTGCTATTCCAGGTAAAGAATGATCCCTGTGATAATCCAGATAATCCAAATTTTGCCCAGACTGCAGCATTCTCCATCTTCTGTGCCCTACTAGTTACAGTGTCATATCACCTGAGTCGCTCAGCAGGGGATCCCAGTGTTCAATGGTGGGTTTATGTGTGGAGTAACAATGGCTGATGTATCTTGTTCATTTCAAGTATTATCAGCTTACATTCATGAGGTCTTTACAAATAGTTAAAATTGATCTAGTGTGAAACTCAGAATTAGGAAAAGAGTAGATAATAAAAGGTCAATAATTTAGGTAATGTAGACTTTGTTTTATTTCAATTCATATATAATGTATGGATTATGTATTAAATGATATTGGTCTTTTTTATGAGTGATCATAAATTATTGAATCAGTATTTATGGTAAAAATCAGTCATGTTCTGTTAACTTACATTTGAATGGATAACGTGTTTGTTCTGGAGTTTTATATAATAATACCATTGTCTCATTTATTTGTCCAAATATCATTTTGCCCCTTTTAACCATGGATATTGTGTTTCTTGTTGAGGAAAGCACCAGATAACAATATTTCAGGTCTGAATTTTTTAATATTTTTTTCTGAAGTCATTACTAAATTTTATGCTCTGTCATCCACAAAGAGAAATTGTAATCTAGCAACATCA
Organism: Unio pictorum; assembly: GCA_030141615.1. Classification (NCBI taxonomy): domain Eukaryota; kingdom Metazoa; phylum Mollusca; class Bivalvia; order Unionida; family Unionidae; genus Unio; species Unio pictorum. The sequence goes on along the minus strand of JARLTB010000101.1, from coordinate 6,046,209 downwards.
TTAACTGGAATAGATTTGGCCTAATGATTGCTAACCAAATGTAGGATAATAAACCAGAGAAAAACTTTGATAGAGATCAATTTTTTATACACATAGATCATAATATTTTCTTCATCTCTCATCATTCATACATTGTACTTGTTTACTTGATTTGCTTTAAGTCTTTGCTGTAACAGATGGAGAGAGATATCGGATATCTGCTAGGTTATTAGTGGGTATAACTTCTGAAAAGATGGCTGCTATTGCTTAACTGGGTTGAAACAGGTGTTCCATTTTTGTGCTGTTTCTCATAAAAGATGTGCTTGTTGTCTTTCTTTGTCTACATTATCATGTTTCAACATGCATTGGCTGTTCAGTTTGTATGTGTTTCTTGTTTTGTTTTGGAAACGAGAACAACTAGAACTTTTTCAGCTGTATTGCTCCAATGTTACGTTGTCGTTTATCCTTGAATAAATCGCCGTCATGTGATCGCCAGTCAACCCGTTTATGCTATGATGGACCCTCATTAATTGCTTTAAATGACCACTCCTTGGCTCTTCATACTACTTTGTGCTCAAGACTAAACAAACTGGGACTACATTCATCATTACTTAAATGTAAACAGAAGCGAAAAAAGAAACGTTTCCAAGCTGCAGAGTATCAATTCAAAAGTGTTCTTCATGGTAGAGCAGTGTTGGGGACCAGCTTTGCAATGCCAAAGAGACTGCCGTAAAGCAGAGCGGCTTTGGCTTTCCACCAGTTTCACTATTCATAAACAAATCTAGGAAGCCGCTAAGAAGAACGTCATAAACATAGTCCATTTAGCCAAATTATCACACTGCAGTACAAAGATCATGGAGAGTTCCCGCTGCAAAGAGCTCTTCGAGATAACTAACAAACTAATGTCAAGGAACAAATGTACACCACTTCTATGTACCTTCTCTCCAGCAGACCTCTTCATTACCTATTTGGAAATTTCTTCCGTGACAAAGTACAAACCATTAATATGCTTGACAACACAATTTCAATTGACTCATCATCACCATGCAGTTACGATTCAGAATTTAAGTAACAACCATTAAGAGCATTTGAACCTGTCTCTATGGAATTATTATGGACACTTGTGAGGAAGAGTGCACCAAAGTCATGTGAACTTGATCCAATTCCAACATCACTGCTGCTTGAGTGCTTAGACCCAATATTGCCTTCACTAACATGTTATTAATACCTCTATCTCATCTGGAAATTTTCATCATTTTTCAAAACTGCCATTATAAAGCCTCAGCTGAAGAAACCAAAACTCGACCATAATGATTGAAAGAACTACCACCCAGTTTCTAATATCTTGTTCATATACAAAATCTTAGGAAAGATTGTTCTAACCCAACTTGTATCTCATTTGAATTCAAACAGTCTTTTTAGCATTGTACAGTCTGCATATCGCCCTTGCCACAGTACTACTCTTCTGAAAGTATTTAATGACATTTTCTCAGCTTTGGATAGTGGAAAAGATTACAGTCCTCACACTCCTTGATTTGTCTGCAGCATTTGACACAATAGACCATAATATATTACTTCATTGTCTCCAGCATGTATTTGGCATTCACAATACAGCCTTACAGTGGTTCAAGTCCTAATTAGTCAACACTCAGCCGCTCTCAAGTGTCATATATCACCACCCAGTATCTCACTAATTGTATGCTAATGACACCCAAATATACAATTCTAGCCACCCAACCGAAATTGATGTTACTATGCAAGGAGTAGAGAGGTGCATTTCTGAAATAATGGATGACATGTAATAAGCTGCAGATGAATGGTGATAAAACTGAGGCCATTCTGATCACAACACAAAGACTTTCACTTTCACATTCTTTACCCCAAAACAATAAATATCAGCAACACCAACATTATATTCACACAGTATGAAACCTAGGTGTTACTCTAAACAGTACTCTCACATTGCACCAACATGTCATGAACATATGCAAGGCTGCATATCTTGTGGTGAGACGCATCATTCCCATTCCCAAATATCTTTCAGTTGATGCCACTAAAACACTTGTATGTTCATTAGTACTTTCAAGACTGGACTATTGTAACTCAGTTCTGTCTGGTTCATCTCAATATCTACTCCAGAAACTTCAAAAAGCTCAAAACACAGCTGCTCGGATCATCTTTTGAGTACCATGATCAGAGCACACCTCCTCGCTGCTCTGTACCCTACACTGGCTATCCATTTGATCCAGAATCAAACACAAAATTTGTTCTCTGTGCTATGTTTCACTGATAGACTCCAGCCCAGCATACCTATCTGATTTCACACATGTGTACACACCAGCAAGATACTTACGTTCCTCTTCTTACCATCATATACTCATTATTCTTGCTATGAAAACAAATTCATATGGACGACGTTCTTTTGTATACCAGGGCTCGGCAACATGGAACGAATTGCCCATTGAAATTAGACACAAAGACAGTGATCCCTTTCAAGAGTGCTCTTAAAACACCTTTTTCGACTGCAAAAACAAATTTAAAGACCTAATAATGTTTCCTACCTTAAATATTTTCAGCATTTTTTTTTGTTTTATAATTTTATGGTTTTGTAGCCATATCATTATTGATGTTGTAAAGCGCTTAGGGCTTCTAAAGATTCGACGAATTCCTCATTATTATTATAAATGTCTACATGTGTATTGGTTTGTATAAGTGTTTGCATCTGCATCTAATTGTCTTATGTATGTGATCATCTTAAATTCCAGCAGTTCACTATAGTACTGTTTGCAAGAAAGTTTTGATAAACACATAATTTTCAGGATGCTATTGAACGATAAGCTATTCAGTGATAAGAAAGAGACAAAAACAAAGGTGATTAAAAAAGAGAGGAATGAGGATAAAGTGGTGGTGCAAGGTGAAAAGGAAGAAGAGGAGGAGCTGATAGACCCCCTCCCTGGAAAGTTGAAGAAATGTGTTGTAAGTTGTTTTTATTTTACGTTTTTTTTTTTCTTTCTTGTATGATCTTTGAGAGTCAGATCCTTTTCACGCTTTTGACATATTGGCCTTGAACAGAATCTTTTGCTATCTTGTTGATTACAATTTTGGCATATTGGCCTTGAACAGAATCTTTTGCTATCTTGTTGATTACAATTTTGGCATATTGGCCTTGAACAGAATCTTTTGCTATCTTGTTGATTACAATTTTGGCATATTGGCCTTGAACAGAATCTTTTGCTATCTTGTCAATTTCATTTTTGGCATATTGACCTTAATCAGAATCTTTTGCTGTCTTGTTGATTAAAATTTTGACATATTGGCTTTGATCAGAATCTTTTGTTGTCTTGTCAATTTCATTTTTGGCATATTGACCTTAATCAGAATCTTTTGCTGTCTTGTTGATTAAAATTTTGACATATTGGCTTTGATCAGAATCTTTTGTTGTCTTGTCGATTACTATTTTGACATATTGACATTAATCACAATCATTTGCTGACTTGTTGATTACATTTTTGTCATATTGATATTGATCAGAATCTTTGACTGTCTTGTCGATTGTTTTTTTTGCATATTGGCCTTAATCCGAATCTTTTGCTGTCTTGTCAATTACATTTTGATGGCATTCCCCTTCCATTAAAAAGTAAGTTCTTGTAAAGATAGGAGAGGTTCCAGGTGATGGCAAAAGCTCAAAAACTTAAAAGGATGTTTAGTATGTATCTTTTTTCCCAAGGTAAATTTAACCAGTGATAATATGAATGTTTTTTAATGTAATTTTGTATCTAAAAAAGAGGTTGTTTTATGGGTCAAATGATAGTGCTGCAGGTGGATAGAGCCCAGCCTACCAATTCATTTTATACGGTTTAATTAGTGTTTACTTTAATTGTATCAGTGCATTGACATTATTTTATATCATTGTCCAGTTGGAACATTTTGAAATGACTAAATAACTTTTTCAATATTCTTTGACTACATTTTGAAGATCAAGTTAACTTTGTATTCATATTTTATAATTTTGTTCAGAGTATACAGGCACAGTTTTCTATAATATTTCTTCCTTTTTCCTTGTCTACAGAGTGAGCGTTTGCAGTCTGATCTGCTCATCAGTGTAGTGATATTGATCCTGGTTTTTGCTGTCCATGTTAGTACTGTCTTCACTTCACCAAATCTTCAGGTAACCTGATCATGCGGGGGCACATTTTCAACCAGTTTAATGGATAACTTGAACATATCAGGCATTCATTTGGAACCAAATGAGCAAGAAGCTTGAATATGTTGGTAATCATTAAGAACCATGTCTACATCTAACCAGAACACCTCATATACACTGAACCTTTGTGCAAAGAAATGGCTTAAAATCAAGCAACTATTTAATAAAACCCTATTTTTTGGATAGTTCATTCACATGTAAAGCACTAGATAGCAGTCAGTTGCACTTTTTGCATAAAAATGCATAATGCAGAATCTTGAGAAACATTTATTCATGTCATTTTGCTTATTGTACCTTACATTCTCCATTTTTCTCGAGGTTTTGTCAAAGACAAAACAGAAATAATATAGTAAATGGAAATTATACAAAATACTTACCATGTTACTTCAGTTTCAAAGATATAGAATTTAATTATCCAGTATTTATATCCATTTTGACTCCATTTAGTTTAAATCCCAATAATGACCTTGTAGCATGCTGTGTTGTTTCTCTTCATCCATATTGCTACCAAAGATTACCATTCATCAGTAAGTGCTTCTACTCTTCCTGCAACTAGGACATAAAGTGAAATGTAATGTGGACCGTGTAGAGAAGACAATGTAATCTTATTTTAAGCTGGAATTCTGAGATTGGATGTGCAAACTATTAAGATGAAATTGCACAAGGTATATGTATTGATACAACTCCCATTGATAGTTAGTTAGGTTGTGCTTGTTTATCTCATTGTTTTCACTTACAATGTACTGTATTTAAAAAAAATAATTTTAACAGTATTTTATTTTTAAAATCAGCAGCCAATCAACTTTAGTTTGTTTTTGTGGTTTAACGCTATTTTCAGCACAATATAGGCTATACATGGCAGCCAGTATTAATGGTGGAGGAAGAACCCGGACAAACCCCGGAAAGAACCACCGACCCATGAGAAGCTACTGGCAAGCTTTCTGACATAACTACATTTGCCGAATCTTAGACTTGAACACGCGCAGACATAGGTGAAATGGCAGTGGTCCATAACGGACAGTGCTATAGACCACTCATCCACTCGGGGGCCCTCTAGTCTACTTTAAGTGGTGTTGCATATCAGACAAGGTGCCCAGTTCCAGTCATGTCAGATCTGGACATTAGAAACAAACAATAAATAAGTCAGTTATGTGATTGTGTTAAATAAAATACTTCAAGTAATTTTGCACTGAATGTATATTAGCACATTCAATATTAGACACAAGCTAGAAAATGATGAGAAAGAGACAATATTAAGTGTAAAAAGTAATTGGCTGAGAATATTTTCACAAAGCCAAGGAAAAGTTTTGTAATTATGAAATAACTTACTGCATTTTTCATTGACTATTTTTTTAAAAAACATTTCCAACTTAAATGGCAACACAAATGTATATTTTTTAAAAATTCATTGTGACAAGTTGAGATAGCTTGCAGTTAAAATAAACATTAATGGGAATTTTGGTATTATGTAAAACGAAGCATTTTAAAGATGTTGAAATATATGCCCCATAATTGTTGAATTGGGATAGTTATGTTAATATCTTCATGACTTTTAGCTTTTCATTCTTGTGAACTTAACGTTTGCCCTCAGATTTTCAGATTTAACCCTTGGGTTTTGATAACCAAGGAAATTTCTGCCCAGGTTTAAAATCCTGTGTAAAACCTTCAGTCTTTAACACAAATAGTAATGAAAAACTTACTTGTCATTCCAGCCCCTGTTGAGTGATATCCTTTACTATGTAGTGGCGAGCTTTGGCTTTCTGATCCACTACCTAATCCCACAGCTACGCAAGGAAATGCCCTGGCTCTGTTGCTCTCACCCATTACTCAAGAGCTTTGAAAGAAGCTTCTTTGAAGTTCAAGGTAAGTGCTGTGCATGTTTAGTTTAGTAACAGTGCAGCATCCTCTTTAACTTTTTGAATAATCTGATTAATGAAAAAAAATCAGGCACATGTAATACTCAGAGCTATTCCATTTAAATCTACTGCAGAGAGGAATATCCACCTTAATTCTCTGCGATTTTTAGATGGGGTCTGAAGGTATTTTTGTTTTATGCCTTTGCTGTGATAGAAAAAGACGTCATATTGCTTATCTCAGTCCTAAAACCATGTATGCACACAAAATATAAGACTTTTTCAGGAGATCTCGCACTCTTTAACAATACAATTAATAGATGAACTGGCTAGATTTTCAGACCATTATGATAATTTTTCAATTTGTTTACACAGTTTTTAACTTTTTTTGATGTATACCTTTTTGAAAGAAACCTTGTTAACACAGGCATTAAAATTAAGTTACATGTATTCTTGTTTGTTTGTTTTCCTGGTTTGATGTCACATTTTAGCACATGATAGGCTATACATGGTGACCAGTATATTTGGTAGCGGATGAACCCAGGAAAATCCTGGGAAGAACCATCAATGTGCAGGAAACTGCTGCCAATCTTAAAGATTGTTAACATTATTTCAAATGGTTTCAAACAAAATTTACATGTACATAAGAACATGTGTATTACATCATTGCATTTTGTTGTTGTTCATTTGTCAGGTTCCTACATCATTAACAGCTGCAAAGTTCAAAACAAGGAATCTCCAAAACAAGAACCAGACTAACTGTTGATACACCAGGAAACAAGATTCGTTTTTTTAAAAAACAGACATTATTTCATGAAACATTCATCTACATCAAAATAAATTTTTGTATTGCTCAATTACTAACATATTGATGCTATGATTTCATTGCAGATATTAGTGATATTTCTCCTCATCTTTGAGGATATCTCAAAATACCATTTCAGAAATTCTATAAAACTCATGTATCCACAATGAACCTACATGAAACAAAGCTCTTTATTTAGCAAAGTATTCATCTCACTTGGTGACCTTGCTATCTGTGATCATGTTTATGAATAAGTAGGTTAATTTAAGGTAGTTTAATTATATTACGGACACAATAATAGTCATTGTTTGAATGAGTTCAACCAATTTTACGACCAAGCTTGCTAGATCTTTCATGATAAGCATGCCTTTGAACTTTTTTTAAATTCAGCTTCCTTTATTTGATACAAATGATGCATGCAATGTGATAATGCAAAGGACACCAGCTTTTAATTCAGTGCAACAATACAATAGATACTTTCATAAGTTAGATATAGTAAACCTGTTGGCACTTAATTAACTTCTCAGTGAAACACTTGTGGACATAGCTGTTATGGTCGATTGATGTAGTTTATTCTTTAATACAAGAGGGCACATTGCATTTATGATGATTACATTTAAATCAAACTAAAAGATAGAACTAAAGCACAAATTTTGCTTGATAAAATAAATATTTAATTGATATTTATTTTTTAAGTAATGCCTCCAGCAGGCATGATATTTTCATTGATCATTTCAGTGAATATCGTTATTTACAGTGTACCCAAGTCATTTGTTACAAAATGTATGACTTATTAAAAGTTGATTAAAATTTCCAAGTCCAATCTTTTGTTTTTTCTGTGGATGAAAATGAGCAATACATAGATGTTTCATTTACCAATTTTGATTAAAATTTTCATCAAGCTAAATAAATGGGGCTAATATTTTTGATATTTTCTAGTTTAAAAAAATGGGGTCCATGCCTGACGCTACATTATAAACGGTTCATGAGGGAGTGATTTATTTTCCCACAGTGGACGTCTTGAAAATATTAGCACTACTACACCTGGATGGAAATTCATATCACCATTTTTTTTCACAAGAAATCTTTAAATGTCTGAACAAGTTTCCAATATCCATCCAATATGGCCACCTTGGCAGCCATTTGGGAAATCTTGCCAGTACTACTTGTTCTAACTGGAAAGTCATATTGACATGGATTTTCACTAGAAGACTAATTATATCTTGTTGGTCACAAATGAAAATATACCTGCCACCACAATGAATATATTGAATATAGTATCACTAATTCTCCTGAACGGATGGTCATATCAGCATGGTTGTTTTTAATTAAGAGTCCAGTTTCTCTTAAATGAAAATAGTGCTTATTTTACAACCACTATGACTGCCGCAGTGGCTTGTTTGAAAGTCGTGTCACTGAAGAATATCAGAGATGGTTTCAATGCTGTGCAGTTAAAGAGAGTAAATAGTCTTATCTTGAATTTCTGTACATTTTTTTCAGACAGTTTAGTATCAGTCCCAGCAAAGGATGCTTATTTTTTAGAATGTTCAAATAATCTCTAACTTTATTCACCGAATAGGCTGAACAATCTATAATCATACTTCCCTTTAACGCTGTTGCCACAATCTTATGATGTGGCCATGAAATAAGAAAGACAGGACATCTTTTGATTATGGTAATAATTATTATTATTATTTATATTGTTGGACCGCTCCATTGGCCTAGTGGCTAGATCATCTTCCTTGGATGTGGGAGGTCACATGTTCAAACCCTGGCTGAGTCATACCAGAGACTTATAAAAATGGTACTAACAGCTGTCTCGCTACACGCTCAGCATTTAGAGGTTAGTGTTAGATCTGGTTGGCCCAGTGTCAAGATAATGTGACTGAGTGGGACATCATGCTACATGTCTGTGGCATTATGCCCTATTGCAAGACATCACTATCAACTGCCACATTGCAGATATTGTAGAATTTAAAAAAAAGTTTTGTTAAAAATCCAAATCGTGTCACATCACATGTTATTGTTGTTGTTGTTATTATGATTATTATTATTATTATTATTATTATTATTATTATTATTATTATTTTATTTTATTATTATTTTTTTTTTTTAAATTTTTATTATGCCTCTGCATGTCCATGGTATGATGATATTTATGCTTTTTGATATAGTTTCAACTCCACTTTGGGATCATTTCATGTGTTTCTGCTTTTCTTTAAAGTATTTTTTTTTCTGGTGTATATGAATTCCTTTACCTTTTTCTTCAGGTCCAGCAAAAATAATGTGGTTCGAGAAGTTATATGTATGGATGCGGTTCCTTGAGAGAAATGGAATGTACCCAGTCATCATACTTTGTGCCTTAACAAGATCTGTTCCAAAGATTTTATGCAAATTTGGCAACTAGTAAGTTTTTGGGAATTTCATTATTTTACAGATTTGTTCCTAATGTTGGAGTGTGTGCAAGCAGTCAAAGATTTTCAATCTTGTGTTTTCAACTACTGTATTTATTTTGCGGCCTATAAGTCGATGCGGAGTGTAAGTCAAATTCACCAATTTTGTACATTTTCCATCCTTTGTCCATATATAAGTCGATTTGGAGTATAAGACAAAGCCAGGTCAATAACTTAGTTCTTATTTTACACTAGTAGCTTCTGGTTTCATGAATATTAACCTTTAATATGCTACATGTGACTTTTGTCGCACGGTCGGTTGATGTCTCATGCTTGTCGCGACTTAAGTTGCTTTCTAGGTAAGCAACAATGTACACAGTCTATTACTTCAACTAGCTTTGACTGCTTGTAAAACTATATTTCATTGGTTTCAAAAGGCCTGTAACAAGCATTCTGTTGTACTTTACTATGCATTTGTCGAAGAAGTTTTACAAATACTCGCTTTAAAGCACGTGGTACCTGGAAAAAGTTAAAATGGCCGACGCTGAATACAATGGTGATTTCTTGCAACAAATACTCTCTTCTGATAGTGATGATAATAATGATTTTGAAAAATTTGAGAAAGATGACATTATTGGAGCAAGCGAAATGTTGATAGGAATACCCATGCATCATTTTGAGCCAGGAATTTAAGAATCTGATGTACATGCTTGCTTGACGTGAAAAGATGGTGCACCTGTCAACCCCCATTCACTGGTAAATCAAAATTAAATGTTGAGATGGGGAATACTGAACCTATGGACTATTCAAGACTTTTTTTAGGTGAAGAGTTATTGCAGCTGATAGTAGATCAAACAAATCGTTTTGCAGATCAGACTTGATGGAAACAGGTCGCATGAAGAAATGACGGCCTGTCACACCTGAGCATCTAAAGACTTTATCACATTGATTATAGCAATGGGTTTGGTATGTACATCTGATCTTGATTCCTACTGGACTTCTGATGATATCAACCTCATACTTCAGTAAAAAACGAGTATGGGATAGATTTCTAGCTATTCTAAGCAATTTACACGTGGCAGACAATGAGAACAATCAAGATGACTCCTTTATACAAAATCGGCCCATTGATTGAGAAAAAAATGAAGCCTTTAATCACCAGATAGGAACCTTGGTTTTGATGATATTGGAATAAATAACAGGTGAAAGTTTTTCATGCACATTAAATACTGATTGGGGGTTTAAACCTCTGACATTCATGCAGTGGATATTTACAAAACTGTCACCTTTTCTTTACCTGTGATTTTCACAAGTTAGATATAACATTGTGACAGACATGACATGTACATGGTTGAACTACTAAAGAATATAACATTTCTTAGATATATTTGAACTTTGCTATTAAAAACAAACAAAAATACTGATGAAATACAGTTGTAACTTGACATTTTACCTGCATTTACATGCAACTATGTTAAAGTTACACATGTTTTGATGCTACTCTTAAAGTTTAGACATCCACCATCATTTTTCATATAGGGTTTATGTATTTATTCTGTATATTTATTGAAATACATACAATTTAAAAACTGTGCAGTTTTCTTCATTTTTTTCCTCAAACAATTCAACACTGAGGGATCTTGTACTGCAAAACAATGCAGCACTTTAAGGGTTAATGGTATCACTCTTATGATATTCCATATTACCGGCAATTGTGAAATGCTAACATCCTTTTGATTTTACTCCTGTACAAGGCACTGCCATATTCTGTTATCAAATTGACACAGCTGAATAAACAGTCCATGCTTATTTTAATGATATCCATTGCAACAAGAGCCACATGGCTGTGCATGCTATGTACATGTTAATTAAAGTTCTAAAGCTTTAACCTGATTATTCAAGTTGAAACCATTCTTGAGTGCAAGATTTAACAGATGAGATCAGCTTAGTGAGGCTAACAATAGAAAATTGAGGCTATCCATAAGGAAATCAGAAATGTGAAGAAAATTAAGAGCAAGAAAACCCAGAAAAATTACAAACAAACTTTGTAGGATCAATTAGATCAATGACAAAGGTATGCTGATAATCGCTTGCGCGTGTCCAATAGTATATTGGAAAATCAAATATCAGTGGACCAGTTGCTAAAATGTAATTAGGAAAAATGAGGTACAGTTAAAAAGGGATAAATAAAACAAATATATTTATATCGTTTTTTTAGGAGCAAACAATATGCTTTGAATTAGTACAGTACACTAAAGAGTATAAACCCTAAGTATACTATGCAGCCCAGTGAATTTTTTTACGAGTAATTATTTTCTTTTATTTTAATTTTGAGAAAAAAGAAAATGCACGCAGAATGCAAACTAAATAATGACAAAAACCTATAAATCTAAATGCAGTCGATATATAAGTCAATTCGGAGTATAAGACGAAGACCAGACTTTCAAGTAGGCCAGAAAATATGGTTTACATTAACAGGTCATTTTCTGTTTCAGATATCTTCTGTTTAATTCCTGTTTGTTCCAAATAATCTAATGTATACTTTGTAACTTTAGGATTCCATAGTTAACTAAAAGTATGTAATATTTTTTATATAATCTTTGCATCAAATGATAAAAACTATCGGAATGATTTAAATTTAACATTAAATCCAATATTTCTTTGATAGATGGACACTATAAGATGCCCAGTGAATCAATTTGACAGAATGGCTAATTAAATTCAAGTTTTCTTACCATGAACATTCAGATTGAGTTGCACACAAACATTTGTTTCCCATGTTTGAGCAAACTGTTTCAACAACAAAATGTCACTGAATATCAGATTTATTGTGTAGCAAAATGCAACTGGGAATCTTGATGTGTTCCTGTAGGACATTTTGTATATCAAGCAATGTATTAATCAGGTTCTTTATCAGAATTTGTGGAGTTAAACAAACCTGTATATCACCATTAATTTAGTAAAAAATTTAAGTTGATTATTTGCAGTTTTGGACCCTTGATCATTGTTATTTGTGGACTGAAGCTACTAAGATTTGCCTTTTCCAACACCCCGAAACAGCATATGATCCTCGCCTTCACCGTGTTCTTCTTTAAATATGATTACAGTTGGGCTACAGAGTCATTCCTTATTGATTATTTCTTCATAGCCATCCTTTTCTGTAAAGTAAGTACATCATTTTGTTCACGCAACATTTTTAGTTTCTATGTCATAATTGTTATCTGTTAGCTTGAATGTGAACTGGTAGATTTCAAAGGCCTTCCCAAACAAATGGCATAAAGACTAGAATAACATAAAGACAAGAATCATGATCATTAGTAAATGACTTGTTTAGATTTCAGGCTATTAATGCAATTTTAAAAATTATTTTAAACATTTTTTTTAACTTTTCAGATTTTTTAAAACAAGAATCTTATAAGCATTATTATGCAGAATCCATTTAGTAGGCATATTTAACTGGATTTATAAACAAGTATAAAAGTATATATGTACTTGAGGTAAATACAATGTGTATGCATATTTGTATTTTTATGTAGGTGACCTAGATGTGCATATATGTGTATTACATAATTATATTTATTTGTAATTTTCAAATGATAGATAAATTTTTTTATTTTCTAAAGTTCAAGTTTTTGGTTTGCAATGGGGGGGAGTATACATGTTTTACAAACACAATCTTGTTTTATTTCAGTTCTGTGATTTATACCTAAAGATGAAGTTCATCATTACATACATTGCCCCATGGCAGATAACATGGGGATCTGCCTTCCATGCATTTGCTCAACCTTTCAGTGTGCCTCGTATCCTTACTGTATACATATAGCTGTATATTTTGTTATGCAAAGTTTGCACCAGAGAAGAGATGATCATGTTTTAAAATTTCAGAATATCTGATTGAACAAGCATTGTGAACAGTTTGGTCTCTTGAGGTTCCTACAAATTACAAATGTAGTCTTTGAGTATTTGAAAGAATATAGGGCTTAAATAAAACAATTTATTATTTTTTATAACTTCACTGACATGTTTAAAATATCAGAATCATAGCTAATATGTCTGTGTTTCACATGAAATGTTTTGAAGTTTTCATATTATGGTAGTGTATAGGTATTAGTATTATAATGGGCAAAGAAAAAATGAGTCTCTAGCTCTTGCCATTTAAAAATAAAATTGTTTTACACTTCATTTTTCCTGTTTCCTTAACAATTTCTCAGATTCAGCAATGCTTTTTCTTCAAGCAGGTGTCTCAGCACTTTTTTCAACTCCTTTAAACCCCTTCTTAGGTAGTGCAATATTTTTCACATCCTACATTAGACCTGTGAAATTCTGGGAAAAAGATTACAAGTGAGTCATCTCTGCACCATTTGTGATGCTTTTGTTGTATTCCTTGATACTCTATATACTTTTATCAAATATATAATGGGGGGAAAAAAATCATCAAATGTGAACAGGTCTGAACAGGTCTGTTGTAATTTTTAAAACAAGTTACCATTTTAATAACAGTGGTCCCCTCATTAACGCCCCACCCCTTGACCAGTGGCCTCCCTTTTTTTATGGCCCGAATCCCTTGGCACTGACAAGTTTATGTTCAAAAATACCCCTCAAGAAAACCAGCCTTCTTTACGACTTTTACATTTCAAGATCATAACATTGGCAGCATAAGCTAAATATATATTTTGTGGATTAACACACATAGAGAAATTAACCTTGAACAAAACAAAGTACCAAAGACCATAAGATTACATGACAGTACATGTATCACGTCCTTGATAAACACAGATTTTCGGTTACTCTACAAAAGTTTCATGTATAAAATTAAATTGCAGTACTGTACAATTAGCAACATAGGAATAAATTGTAACAGACCTTTAACATCAATCATCTAAACAAAGAAATAAATACTCCAGATGGAAAAGTAAAAGTTATTTGACTTAATGACAATGGGGAGAGTTCACTTGACAATAAATTTTATGTTGTGAAGACTCAGATGAGCAAACATCATAAAAGATATGGAGTATGTTCTGTAGCCATGGGAAAATGAAGTAAATGGAAGGAGAATTATTTTAAATATGAAACAGTGCATGTACCAATATTTAAATGACAATTTCGAATGGTTTTTTAATGCGCTTGCTAACAATACACAACTCTCATTTTCATGTCTAAAATTAAGAGCTATTCATTTATTTTACCTTGAAATATGTCTGTTTTTAAGACAAAGATAACATTTTAATAATGAATGCTACTTTTAAATGAAGATATTAACTTCTTTAAGTTATATTTAGATTTCTTACTATATATATATATATATATATACATCATCTAATAAATTTATCCCCCCTCTGGAAAGGCCACCCATCTTATACAGCCACTTTCCCTGTGCAGAAATGGTGGCTGTATAAGAAGGGGATTGAGGTCTTGGATTAAGATGTGGGAACCTTATAGTAATTGCCTCTCATTGACCCTTCATTAGTGGACCTGTCCATCCTTCTATTGCAGATAACATAGATCCACATCCATTACACATAATTGGATGCCATTAGGCAGTGAGTTGCCTATGTTACAGATATGTGTACCATATATTCTAGAAATATATACATTACTTTTAAGTTCTTTATAATTCTTTCATTTTGTTTGACTTGTTATTTTAGGAAGATTGAATGCTTGTTGGGTTTTACCTGTCTTGTTAGATAGTTTAAGCCTCTAGATATAACACCTGTTACATTATAAAATGTTACTGGATTTCTGGTTTTAGCTCCTCCATTGGTCTTAGACCAGAAGAGTTTATGGCCTGGTCTGTTGTCCATCTGTCTGTCTGTTTTGCACAATTTTGTTATCGCTAGAAGATAATATGTTATGATGTCTGTTGCAGTTTTTATTTTTGCACAATAACTCAATATGTTTATCATGTATATTTATCAAGCTTTGTGGATAAGTTGCACTAGGGGTAAGGAAAAAAAAGATATCAATTTTGGGGTCAACAGGTCAAAAGTCTTTGTCTGTCGTCTGGTTAAGTTACTGTGAGGTATATATTCCCTCATTGATAACATATGGTGACAGGTTAAACTATGGTATTAGTGCAGTTATTTCCCTCAGTTATGGTGCTGATGAAACTGGTTATAGACCAGGTATGACCAGACCAGCAAATGGAAGGAAATGCCTCAAATGTTTATCACGGCATTGACCCAGATCTGCTTATGCATTAGGCATTGGCAGATCTTGGTCTCTACGTTTTTGCAGAGTGTCTAGTTTGTACATGTGAGTATAGATCAAATGTAATGCTTGTGTTTATTCATTGAATTTTCCATATCAAAATTCATGAAGTATAAACCTTAATAATAGAGATTCTTAACCAAATATTAAGGAACAACATTTAAGCAAATGATGCACATATTACATTGTTTTAAATGATAATATTATGATATTAAGTTTTAGGATCAATCACAAAATGGCTTTGAGTTTAATTCATGTCAGTATAATATTTCTGTATGATATTTCATAAATGTGATAGCTTATATTTTTTTGCAGTACCAAGAGAGTCGACCATAGTAACACTCGATTATCACACCAGCTTGAGCGAAATCCAGGTTTGTATATCCCTAGCTCTTCAAATGAACAATCAGCTTTTTGACAGACTGAATCCAGATATTGTTTTTAAAGAATTCTGACAGATAACCTGTACTTCAGAAAGGTTGTTGTAGACAATCAGTATTTTCTCCAGTTAACTTCAGATTTAAAATCCAGCTTCCTCTTTCTAGCTTTACCAGTCATAGACCAGAAAAGGCTATGGGATGGTCTATTGTCCTTCATCTTTCAGTTTGTTATTCACCTTTTGATGACAGTCTGTCCATTTGGACAAGTTTATTGCAACTCTGCCTAGACTACTTTGATAATTGACATGAAACTTTACACACACATTTTTATCTTTGTCTAGTTTGATCTAGATGAAAATGGTGCTGCCGCACACTCAGTACCGCCACCACGATGGCCATCTTGATGGTGTTTTCAGTAAAAGATTCTTATAATGTTTAGTTGGTCCTAAAATCAAATGGTGTTTATATCAAGTCTAATCATCTAAAATCAAATGGTGTTTATATCAAGTCAAGTCATCTTGAAAATCTTTATATTGCAACTCCATCTGAACAGAAAGTTTTATTGATAGGGAGTTTTAATAAAGAGGCTTCTTATTAAGTCTATTTAATTTTCAATGAAAATGGTGCCGATCTGATGTTCAACATTCCCTCCACAGCAGCCAAACCTTTTTATTGCTACTTCTCCTGAATGGAAAGTCATATTATGTTTTGACCAAGACTTAATAAGATGCCACCTTGGTCATAAAAGAAAATAGTGCTGATCAGGGTCATAATATGGCTGTCACAGTGGCCAGCTTGAAATCTTGTTAGCACTCCTCTTCCTCAATGAATGGTCATGTTATAATGGGGTTTTTACTGAAAGAATGATTTTAAATTAGAAAGATACTGATCTGGTCGAATACATAGCCATCTTGAAAATCTTGTTTTAGCTACTTTTCTTAAAGTGAAAGTCATTTTTACATTATAAAAGTTGTTATGGTGACTACTTGGTCATCCAAAGTGGATGGCTTTAACACTGATTGACTTTCTATGATATATGTTTTGTCTTAATGAGAATGGTGCCAGTCATACATCCAGTATGGCTGCCTTGATGGTTGTCATGAAATCTTCTTGTCACTATTTCCACTGAAGGTGCCAATCTGACGCCCAATATGTCCACAAAAGCAACTATTTTGAAGTCTTGATATTGCTGAAGAATATGAGAAATGGTTTCAGCAATTGATCGTTAAAAAGATGAAATAGTCTTATCTCAATCCATGGAAATCCTTTTCTTTTTGACCAGTAGAGCATTAGCCTCTTCAAGGGTTCTTGTTTTCTTTGAGAGTCATTCTTCAATTTCAGGAAACATTATTTTGTCATTCTCATTTCACTTGTGTAAGCCAGAGGATCAGCAATAAAATGCTTAAGTGAGAGTACTATTTTATGGAAAAACAATCTTAAGTCACTGATAATGTCCTTTTCTCCTTAAAAATCTTGATCAAAGAAATATATATCAGTGCTGTACCTGTATACAGTTTGATACATATACTCATTTTATGCAAAGTACCAGTAGCACACTTGTCACCTCCATCCTGGTGGACAACGGCAGGCATGGTCATTGTTGACCCAGGCGATGACCAATCTTCAGATTTGTCCAGCATTATCAGTGGTGTCTGGGGCAAAATTCATCTGGCGGAGCCCATCCCTCTTTAGACCAAAGAGTTGCCAGAAGAAGATGTAGTACTGTGATTGATACATATACTGTGATTGATACATATACTGTGATTGATACATATACTGTGAAAATAGTTGTCATATGGATTGATCATCATGGTAAGCTGGTCTTCAAAACAGCATTTTTGCTATGTTTTCTTGTGTCATTTTGGTCATCCAGAAGAGGGGAGGTGTGACTAGAAATTGCTGTCATTTTGGTCATCCAGAAGAGGGGAGGTGTGACTAGAAATTGCTGATAGTTGGGCTTGCTTTAAATATAAAATGAGAACATTGTATTCTAGCCAGACTGTGTTGTTCCTACAGCTCGGTCCTTTCTTTGTTTTTTATTTTATTTTTAGTACAAACTAGCTTAGTCTGTATAATTAATAAAATTTTAATTTAATAGGAATAAACATGGGTTTATGTAAAGGGGAAGGGTATGAGATGAGAACTAACTGATTCTTAACGTTTATGTCTTCAATATTAACATAATCTGTGTTTGCCTTGCCAGAATTTTTTTGTGTGTGGACATAGTGGCATCAATCTTGCATGTGAATAACATTTTGTTTTGTTTCTTGCATCAGGTGCAGATGATAACAACTTAAATTCAATATTCTATGAGCACCTGACTCGGTCACTGCAGCACAGCTTGTGTGGAGACTTGATGCTAGGACGCTGGGGTAATGCTGAACAGGGTGACTGTTTTATCATGGCCTCTGACTCTCTTAATGCCCTTGTACATATCGTAGAGATGGGTAATGGTCTAGTTACATTCCAACTCAGAGGTTTAGAATTCAGAGGTAAGTGAGGATTACACAATTGTCAGATAATATTGGTATTAAAAATTTTGCCTCATTATCAGTACACCCAATTCCAGACTTGTAATGAAGATTCATTTCATTTTTTTTCCCCATTTGCATTCCAATCACATTTGCATTCTAGATATTATGTCTTTTGTTTGTTAATATCTCAGAAATGCATTTTGATTTTGTGTTTTTTTGTTCATTTCTTTTTATTTATGTTTGATACTAGTTTGATGGGAACAATGTGGAAATATAGTCATAAAGTATTTGTTAGCAGAGTAAACTTGATTATTTCAATTCTTTCAAATAATTTTTTTTTGGTGCAATCACTGGTGATGATGTCATCACATAAATGATCTTATGTAATGACTTTTTTCATTTAAATACTTGACATTTGACCTTAAAAAGAGAAATTACTCGAACCTCTTTTCCCATTTCACATGACAACGGCAATCATATTTCTCACCAGGATTCATACTTAAATTGGCATATGATGTCCAATAAACAGAATTGTGTCCCTTCCAGCTTTTATTCTCAAGAATCTGAATATTGCTATATATTTTTCCTGTTTTGATTATTAACACTTTTAATAAGGCTTATGCATTGCTTACTGGACATCTTTTTTTTAAATTTTTTTAATAAGATCAACAGTTTGCAGACGTTTAACATGAACAAATAGGTACAATTTAAAGCATCTGATATGCTGCTGTAAAGTTAGTCTGGTTCGCTGACCAATTTTACTACTTCTGATATGAAACTTGTATCCAAATCAAACACGGCAGTGATCATTATTTCGTAGTTTTTGCTTTTTTGCAGTAAGTCGATATTTTAAGGGTAATTTTCATAAGACTTACTGCAAAATCATAAGAGTCGTCAGGTCTGGGTTAAGAACCACTGCTATAATGTATTTGGCATTCATAATAACATTTTGCTCCTGATGTCACTTGTGTCTTGTAAATGGTGAAAATTTGTCTGTCACTGTAATAAATCTTAGCTTTGAATACCATATTTTTTGTACCTTGAAATTAAATATCTTTATCAAAGTATAAAAATAACGTGTAAGAAAATTTTCATTTAAGAGAAGAGATCATGTGCAAAAAAAAGAAAAAAATACATTGAGAAGGACAAAATATCTAATTACTCATCAATGCTAAAGTGTCATGGACTAGGACAAATACAAATCACTTGCACATGCTTACAAGTGTCTTGGACTCGTACAATACATTCACTTGCACATGCTTACAAGTGTCATTACAAGTGTCATGGACTAATACAATATAAATCACTTGCACATGCTCATCAATACTAAAGTGTCATGGACTAGTACAATACAAATCACTTTGCACATGCTTACATATGTACATATTAAAATAAGTTAGTTTGAAAATGTATAACTTTGACACAGACATAAGAATTCCATAACACTTTTTTGTTCTTATGCCATATGATCAAAACAAAATATACTCTGATAAGAGTGAGAGTAAGAGAGATTTTAGCCCTTCTTTATGCCATTTTGCTTAATGTATCTTACCACCCACCCACCCAATTTAGCTCGAGCTTTTGTCAAAGAGAAAAAAGTAAATAGTAAATTGAAATTATACAAAACACTCCTTCAGTTTCAAAGATATATAATTTAAATATTCAGTATTTAAATCTATATAAACTGAATTTAGTTTAAATCCAAAATATTATTTAGAATGCAGTGATGTTTTCTATGCAAGTATAATGATCTCTCCATTCCGATTTTTAAAAAAAATATGGATGTATACTAAGTGCATGTAGACTTGCCATTGTTAGGCAGCATTTGGTTAAATCTGTGCTCATACTAGTTGTTACTTTTATTTCAAAGCTCTGAATCTTCTGTCAAAGAGGTCAAAGGTGTCACTGGTTAAGAAACATAAATGAGTATGCACCTGGCATTGCTCTGTATCATATGCATTAACTTAAATAAACACTGTTGATTGAAACAAAAGAAGGATTGAAAATATATACCTATGAATACATGACCAAAGAAATTAATTAGAAATCACTGATATGTAAACATTGTTTATTGCCTTAAGAGTTCAACCTAAGAAATAAAGCTGGTATATGCTGTCGGCTTTAGGGAAGATTTATAATTCTTTGTGCATGTTAATAAATAAAGATACTGAGTCTTCATATGTCAACTTTTGCTATGATGAATTCACACATTCATTTCATATATTATACTTGGTGTTTCCCTCATAGTTTTCAGTTAAAAATTTCTTTGATTTCTATAATACAAAGTTGTTGGGTAGAGAATCATCATGTCATTGTGAAAATAATTCTGAAGTACATGAAGTAATGTAAATATCTGTCAAATCTGGTACCATATTTATTCACTTATAAGTCAATACAAACATCAAAACATCAAAGATTGTAATCTGCCATAGCATAATGCACCTGTATATGTCAGGATCTACGTTTGTAGTACTGATTACTCTTAACGAACTGCATGGACCCAGATCTCCTGGCACATTGTGCATCTTCAGATCCGTGCAGTTTGCAGTTGGACTTGTAAGCATGTACATATGATGCCTGTTATATATTATTTTTATATGATTGGGATGATCACTGCTAGATGATTTTGATGTATGAAAAGATAAAAATTATTATAGTAATTTTAGTTTGACATGCATTTTATTGAAAAGAGCTTGCACAATTTAAAAAATTGGTATTGAAGAAAAAAATCGGTTTTAATATCCAGTTGTGAAGGTTTTGTTCGGGTTTTATTTGTTATGTATTGCTCTGCACTGTTGATTTCTGCTTTCCATTTTTTTCATAATGCATTGATCATTTTATTTGCATTCCTTCTGCACTTCATTTGTATTCATTTTGCATTATATTTGCATTCATTTGTTTCACTAGCAGAATTATTTGCTTCACAGTCAATGATATGTAATAACATCAAGAAATAGTTCCTGATGCACAGAAATGCAGAGATGATACACTAAGTGACTATTAGTGACTGAGAGACATTCTAATTATATAGTTACTTTTGCATTCATAAGTAAGAATACTGTTAAAAAGTCCTGTCAACTAACAGCAGGTATACTTTCCAGTTTGCTAGGTAAGTTAAAGATTATTGAATTGGAATCATTTTGTGATTGCAGGTACATACTGCCAGCAAAGAGAAGTGGAAGCTATCACTGAAGGTGTTGAGGAAAATGAAGGTACTTGAGCTGAATTTTGTGTTGAATTATCAACATATATTATGGGAGAACAGTTTCATCTCGGGGTTGTTCCAGAAATAAAGATTTGGATGCTCTAAAGGCACTTCTTCAAAAGCCCCAATACCCAGTTTTAACTAAACATGGAACACCCCATTCTCACTTCACAGTAAATCCACTATCACAGCTACCATGACCTCAAAAAACAAGAATCCAGTGACAACTCCAGTGACCCCTCCACCTATTTTGTTTCTTGCGGGAACAGTATGTGATATTAATAGAAGTCAGGTAGGGCAATCAGAGATAAAGTTATGCCAGTATATTATATTGCCTTTTTAAAAATGAAGCAGTGTTCAACATTGATTAATAAACTGATTCACTGCATTTTCTGGTACAGTTTTTCTGTAGAAATTGTTAACAACAACAAAAGAAACTCATTTATTGCAGGATTTTGCTGTTGTGAGCCTGGTCACCTACCTCATTTTTTGTCCCTAAACGCTGCATTCAACCAACGCTGGCTGGCATGGGAAGTTGTAGTAACCAAGTACGTCCTGGAGGGATATAGCATCTCAGACAACAGTGCAGCCTCTATGGTTCAGGTGTTTGACTTTAGAAAGGTGTTAATCACATACTATATCAAAGTAAGTATGTTTGATTTTAGATTTGAAATCATGGAATTAAATGTAATATATTTAGCCATGATATTCAGACTTATTTTGTTTTACATAAATGTTGTTTTACACTGTTATGCAATGTTTATTATGTATATGTAGTGTTAGGGGCCCTGAGTGGCTGAGTGGTCTAAAGTGCTCGCCGTTACGGATCACTGCCATCTCATCTGTCTGCGTGGGTTCAAGTCTCGGGCTCGGCTAATGTGGGTATGTGAGAAAGCTTGCTGATAGCTTCTCGTTGGTCAGTGGTTCTTTCCGGGGGTTTTCTGGGTTCTTTCTCCACCATTAATACTGGCCGCCTTGTATAGCCTATCTTGTGCTGAACAATGGTGTTAAACCCTATGACAACAACAATATTATGCAGTGTATATGTTGTACATAAGTGTTATCTTTAGTGTCATGTACTGAATAGCTGTGTCAAATCAAGCATGTCTGATTAAATGGGTATGTAATACAATGCAGGATTGAGATTTAGTTCCAAATGTTGTAATAGCTTCTGATTTTCCTTTAGTTGGATTGAAAGTATAGAGAACAGTTTCCTAAATACATCACCTCATCCAAAAAAACAAATGAATACCATGAAGTAAGTTTTTAAAAAATTAACTAATAAAGTCTAGAAACAAATTGCATGGATATATTAATCTGGAACTAACCCACTAGCTGAAAATTGAAGTCAAATCTCAGCAATATCAATTATTTTATCGATTTATGACACATTTGAAGGAGTATAATTCAGATGGCATGTATATTCATTAATCGCTTGTTCTATCAAATGATAGAGTAAAAGCATACCAAGTTTTATTCCATACTCTAAAAAGATGTGTAAAGTTATATACAGTGGTACCTCGGGTTACGAACGCCTCAGGTCACAAACAATTCAGGTTACAAACAACAACTTCAAAATTTTTTTGTCTCGGGTAACGAACAGTGCCTCGGGTTACGAACGAAGGCGAGAGAGAAAGAGCAAGGTTTAACGTTGGAGACAAACGATCGCGTACAGTACAAACAAAGGCCTCGCAGTAATAACATCGCTTAGCGCTAGCCTAGTAGCCTAGTTTTGCACGTGTGCGCAGCCTCGCTTTCATTGGCCTTACTACACAGCAGTAAAAGTAGCAGTCATCCGATGATGAGGAGCCAGTGACTGTTTCAACTGCCAGGATTAAAGAAATTTGCAGCAAGTGGGCAGACGTCGAAGACTTCATTGTGAACCATCATCTCCAAACAAACTTGTTGCTAACAGGGCAGTAAACCTGATAAATGATAACGCGATGGCCCACTTCAGAAAGATTCTCCTGCAAAGGAAGCGACAAATTTCCCTTGACAGTTTCTTGGTGCAGAAAGATTCCCAGTTGGCTGCCAAGAAACAGCAACAAGAAACTCCTGAAACTAATGATTCAGAATAGCAAACAAAGTGACAAATTTCCCATGATCGTTTTCTTGGTAAGAAAGATGGACTAAATCTTTTTTTATTTTACATTTAATTTATTTGATTGTTTTCTTTCTCTTTATTTCATACGTGAAGTACATGTACACGTATTCTTTGCATTTTGTCAGGTAAACAACCGGATGTTAATAAAAAAGAACGATTCTTTCATCTTGAAATAGATTGTCTCTATTTCATTGATTTCAGTGTTTCGGGTTACGAATGTTTCAGGTTACGAACCGAGTTCTGGAACGAATTAAGTTTGTAACCCGAGGTACCACTGTAGAAGGATTGAATGTGTGATATAAAGTTTTTAATTATTGAGCTTGGACTTCAACTTTGAAGATTAAGATCCAGAGTGTGGTATGCAATGACCCCCCCCCCCTCCAATGATGATGTATACCTATACTAAATTTCATCCCATAATCTGAAAAGCTGTGAAGTTATAAGGTGGAAAGTTTATTGGAAAACTTTAAATATTGACCTTGCCATTGAAGATAGGATCTCCACTGTGGTTGCAACATGCCTTCTAATGATGAGATATAATTATGCCAAATTAATATGTTAATCTCAAATGGATTTTTTTAACAAGAGCAGAAATAGCTGAATGACATGCTGATGGAAACATTGTGTTCCCCTGATTTTGTGAAAAGGTTGGAATATAAGCTGGCAGATTTGATAATGATTGAGATACATTCGTATTAATTAGGTGATCTAACATCTCATTAGCTGACCATATTTCTGTTTGGTTTTTAATCAGTCATAGAATATAAAGTCATATCATTAGTTCATGGATGAGATTAATGATAAGCAAGATCTTCACATATTAATGAAGTGATGATGCATTTGATTGGCTGAGATTATCAATATTCTAATCACTATTTGTGAGAAGATTTTGATCAAACTTGGTAAGTAATCTTAGATCATCAAACTATTGGATGAGTTTGATCAAGAGCAAGAGCTACACATATTTATGATGTAATTATTTATCCAATTGGCAGAACTTGTTCCATTTCTGTACTGTATTTCTGATTTATCAGGACCTGGGATGAGTTTGATTGAGTTAGATATGTGAATATTTATTATGCCATTATCTTTGGAAATAGTTGTTCAGGGAAAATAAATATAAAGATTTGGAGATTTGTTGTTGTTGTTGTTGTAGGGTTTAACGCCATTTTTCAGCACACGATAGGCTATACATGGCAGCCAGTATTATTGGTGGAGGAAGAACCCGGGTAACCTCCCGGAAAGAACCACCGACCCACAAGAAGCTACTAGCAAGCTTTCTCACATAACTACATTAGCTGAATCTTAGACTCAACCCATGCAGACAGAGGGGAGATGGCAGTGATCCATAACGGAGAGTGCTTTAGACCACTCGGCCACTCTGGGCCCCTATTAGATTTGGAGATAGCTAAGATATTTTTATGTTCTTTAAAAAAAAAGCTTACTTAATGAAATGGTCAACTGTTGAGTGATATCAAGTACATGTCAGCCTCCTGCTTCACGTTGTATTTCTAGATATTTAGATCAGTTTTGGCATCAGCTTTATGACATCAAATTTGGTTAGTGGTTCTGAAAAGTGTTTACATTCTTGTTACGATTGATCTTTTGGAATATTACAGTTCAGATTTTCTATAATAGATATGGTATGCTTATCTCGTTAACCCCTGGTGCTACGTTTATGTTTCAAGAGGTAGTACCCTAGTTCCGAGCTCTGAAGCGTCAAGGTCATTTAAGATACACCAAAATGGGTGGGAGTTATTACAGAAAAGTAGACAAACATAGCTCTAGCTCTACAAAGATACCAAATAATCTGGACTTTCTACTCACATTACAAAATACAGAGGGAGAAACATATTTTTTTTATACCTGATTTTATTTTATTTTTATGCAAAAAATGTGTTCATCTTCGGAATAAGATTTTTTTGTCTGGATCTTAGACTTTTTTGGCCTCAATTATAAGGCAGACTGGTCTAAACTTCACACAGACAGTCATACCTTTGTTAAAAGTAGGATAATTTGGTGATTCCAAGTAAAAAGTGGCCAGAACACGAAAATGATGGATCCAAAAGCCAAAAATTTTTTTATTATATATATATATATATATATATATATATATATATATATATATATATATATATATATATATATATATATATATATAAAATCCAAAGAACTACAATTTTCCCATCTGCACATGCATGAGTGAAATAGCCAATGAAAAACATTTCTAACACAGCGAAGCATCAGACCAAGAAATAATCTCTTGGACGCAGATTAATTAAAAATTAATTTAGATGCAGTTTCCAAAATGCATTTCTTACTCGCGTTTCAGGTGAAAGTGACAGAAATCTCTAGGGGTTAAATAGACATTGTGAATTTCTTTGACTTACATGAAATTTACCGTATTTTGGTGTGTATAACGCGCACCGATGTATAATGCGCACCCCGATTTTCGACCCAAATAAGTGGAAAAAACGTAGTTCTGCCATATAACGCGCATGTGATATAATGCATTTTAAAATTGTGACTACCGGTATTTCACTCCGTGTGTGCGTCGCCGAATTGACAAATCGTTCCGTCGTAAAAATGCGTAAGCCCAGCTCACAGACCCCTTAAAGTCGTCTATTTTTTTCTGTTTGGCAATCAATATTGCCTGAAAGCGAATCTCTGTCGTAGATATCGCAATTCCCCGTTTTCTTCTATCCATGACCCATTCAAGTACTCCACTCTCCACTTCCGGATACTTTGCACTTGTTCCTCTCTCTGCCTGTTTTGTTCGTGGCATTTTCTTCAGTCTTTCTTTCATTCTTCTCCACTCCCTAATAGAAGACTCTCCAACATTAAACTCCCTCCCAGCGGCACTGTTACCATGTGCTTCTGCATAGGCAATGATGATTAGCTTGTCTTTCGAAGTATACGAATTTCTTATACGACCCATGTTCGTTTAGATTCAAGATCGAATACAATATGATATGTGAAAGTTTAGGTCCAGTATTTATACTTATTTGGATTATCATGACACCTCTAAAATATAAACATATGTTCAGGCTAGAATTTACCAAGACAATGCATTGTAATTATGTATTGTAACAAAGAAGTACTGCATCAAATACTGTTATTTAAAATGAGAAATAAAACAAAGAAAAAGTTTAGCACATCAAAACTTTAGTCGGTACCAAGTACCTTGAAAAGACCACGCCGAGTCAATGAAGCACTGATCACCATTAAAAACACCGAGCTGAATCAATTAAAATACTGCTCACCGAGACAAAGCATTGTAACTATGTTGAGCGCATTAAAGTTTACCTGGCGCCGATTACTGTGAAAAGACCACACCGAGTCAATGAAGCATTGAAGCCATTGATCACTGTATAATCGCAAAGATATCTCAAATACTATGATTTAAGATGAGAAATAAAACTAAGTAACAAGCTTATTTTCCAAAGAGGAAAAAAATGTTTTCCGACTTCATACATTATTTTGTTCCACAACGTATTAGTGTTCCCGTAAGAAAGAACCCGTAGTCGCAAAAAATATGTCCCCAACAGATGCTCTGATGAGAACATTAACACTAGTTGAATTCCACACATATTATATTTCAATTCAACCAATAATAAATGAAGAAAAATTTGATTAGATCAACAGTTATGGAATACGGTACTGAACATTTACGGAGCAAGTACGGTAATCCACACAGTGGTATTTGTTCCGCTCCAATGCGGCA
Source organism: Unio pictorum (assembly GCA_030141615.1). Taxonomy (NCBI): domain Eukaryota; kingdom Metazoa; phylum Mollusca; class Bivalvia; order Unionida; family Unionidae; genus Unio; species Unio pictorum. The sequence goes on along the minus strand of JARLTB010000101.1, from coordinate 6,018,881 downwards.
CTTTGCACAGCTTTTGAACAAATGGCCAGTCGTTATGTACATGTATTTCCGGCCGTGGCACAGAAGAAAACTTGACACAGTGACGTGAAATGAAACCAGTTTATTAACATAAGCAATCAAAGAACAAGACTATTTGTAAGCATTATTTATTTCTTTAATACGGCTAGTACCGGTAAACATTTTAGTTACAATGGAATGTACAATGGATTTAATATTTCACAAGTAGTGAGTGCCTTCATCCTCTTCAGATCGACCTGGAAAAAATCTTTTTTTTTTAGTTCTTGTATACAACGCGCACCCCCGACTTAAGATAAGAAAATTAGGTAAAAAAAGTGCGCGTTATACACAACAAAATACGGTATTGTTGTATCTCTGTGAGCTCTTTATTTTAAGTTTTTTTTTCTCCACATAACAGAGCATCATCTACTACACTGTGAGATCTCCACGCCTTGAAACATGGCTTAATAATCCTGCAATTAATGAAGCCTTAATGTCGGTCTCAGATGAGAATTTTGTGGATGTGGATCCAGCATTCAACATGCATGTGGATGAAGACTATGATGCTCATTTGTCAGGAATCTCCAGGAAGAGCTTCTGTAACTGCTACCTAAACTGGATTCAGTATTGTGCATCCAGAAGGGGGAAGGTTTGTTCATTTAACTTCTTTCACATGAACATTTAAAAAATCTTCAGTTTATTCCTATCTTTGACATGAATTCATTTTGCTACCTGTTGGCCATGTGAAATAACAAAAATGGTAGAAGAAAAGAATTTCACGAACATCATTAAATTAAAAATTTGGTTAATAAAAATGTTAGACTACATTCTTTAAGCCATCAAATCTAGCTTGTTTCTGTGGTAGAGTACCAAGTAAACATTTTCTAATCTCAGAGTTAAAAAAAGTTATTTACAGAGTTTTCTGGTTGACATTGTATATAACTTTTATATCTTTACCGAATACTTTGATTTCATTTTAGATGTATGCAGTTTTATATGTCTAATATTAATATATTCCATATTTTAGTCTATGGAGTGCACAAAAGATTCCCCACTTGTCTCCCTTTGCTTTGGTCTAAGCCTGTTGGGCAGAAGAGCTCTGGGCACTGCTGCACATAACAGTGCCTCTGCAAGGTAATGTAATCCTGGTATGAAGATCATCACAGTTTAAATCAACTTCTTTCTTCTTTGTATATGTTCCCCAATTACATTACATTAGGAATATTAGCCTGCAACTTCATGAATCCAGTTTGCTAAAAATGAAAATTGTCTTTTCTGTGTCTATTTCAATAGACAAAACACAATAAGTCTTCAACCTTTACCTCCCCTTGGCACCGCCAGATGACACTAGCTTTCAGCTTCACTGCTCTTCCGACAGTCAAAGCCATTTTTCGATTGTGATTGATTCATCCAACATTCCTTTTGGATTTATTGTGTGGTTTAATCCTTTTGATGGATGTTGTTTGCCTTCTTTTTACAGTTTCTGCCAAATTTGAGATATTTTGTCACCTTTAGAGATTTTGTCAGTTTAAGACCATGTCACACCAGGCTATCATTGACCTCTGCAAGTTCATTATGAGTTTGCATGACTATTACATTTTTAGCTTGCTTCGTTTGTAATGGATTTGGTTTCAGTGACTTTTTAACATGCTGCATTGCTAATTTATGCTCTGTTTTTCAGTTCTTGTGTAGTTTCAGTAGATATTTTGAAAGTAAGATTTCAAAGGTAATCTTCTAATGTTAGTGTCACAGGTCAGGTGAGCCCAGGCTGTGTTGGGTATGTATTTAGGAGAATGGGTTATCGTTTTTCGATGGAATCCAGTGATTCTTTCATCGTAGTATATCTGAGATAGAGGTTGGATGTTAAGCATCTCATCCTCCAATTATTTATTCTCCTAATGTAGTGTGAATGGGTAACGTATTTGAAGGAGAAAGCAAATTTTTTAAGTAAGTTATGTTTCTCCAAGAATACTTACCCAATCACAATACTTAAAACCCCACCCAACTACCCTGTCATGCAAGCCTCCATGTTAAAATCTTGCTCAACTATAAACTAGTAATACCTTGTGGTTCCAAGGGGAGATAATGAGAAAGAGATTTTGCTCTTTATTGCTATAGACAGAAAAAGACCATTTTCATCTTTACATAGGGCTGGATTTGCAAGGTAACAGGCATATATTCCTAAAATAATATAATTGGGTAAGTATTCTCAGAGAAGGATAATTTACTTAAAAATTTGCTTTCTGAGAAATATTTAACTTTATTTGTGCTCAGTCCAGACCACCCTCCTAAACTACTGGGTGATGTGTAAAGTTTCCAGGCAATCCCAGATGTTTATGTAAAGTTTCCTGGCAATCCCTCTAGTTGATCCCTAATGAAAATGGAGTTCTTTGATATCCACTATAGTCCTTAATGAAAATGGTGTCCCTCTGACATCCACTGTAGTTTCTAATGAAAATGGTGTTGTTCTGACATCCACCATAATCTCTAATGAAAATGTTGTCTCTTTGACATACACTATAGTCCCTAATGAAAATGGTGTTGTTCTGACATCCACTATAGTCCCTAATGAATATGGTGTCCTTCTGACATTCTTAATGAAAATGTTGTACTTCTGACATCCACCATAGTCTCTAATGAAAATGGTGTCTCTTTGACATCCACTATAGTCCCTAATGAAAATGGCATCCCTCTGACATCCATTATAATACCAATGCTGCAATCTTGAAAATCTTATTACTGCTGATCATTCCGAAAATCTTTAGATAGCTAGTTCTTCTATACTCCTTTTCATATTGACATAAGGTTTTTACTTAAATACTAGCAGCGTGGAGTGGTTCCTAATGAAAAAAGCAGTCATCTGACCTTAAATATGGCACACAGTGCCTTCTTGAAACCTTATCATTACTTTTGCATAGTGACATATGGATTTTCACCAACATACATCTTGAAATATATGATTAGTTATCAATGAAACTGGCATAAACTTTACCACCTGCATATCTCTACTTTGTGTTATAATTTGAAAACTAAACATATTTTATCCTTGATGCGAAGTAAAAGTCGAAATCACTAATTTTGTAAATTTTACATCCTTTGTCCATATTCAGAGTATAGTATGAGACTAAGTCAATAACCTAACTTCGTATTTACACTAGTAACTTCCGGTTTCATGAAAATTAATTAATATTAATGGTATCACTCTATGATATTCCATATTACCAGCAATCGTGAAATTGCAACACCGATGCTAACGTGCTTGTGATTGTAGAGGTGATCTGATGCAAGTTCATGGGATACACGGGTGTATCGCAATATTATCATCAGGTCTATGAAGAATCCAGTCTAAAATGTGGTTTTAAGCATAAATGGAATCAAGGAGTTTTGATGTGTATGGGTTTCCAGGACAGTCAAATGCTCTTTATTATACCGGTAATACTTTCAATAGAATAGATTTAATACTGCATAGACAGAATACGGAAGAAATTTGTTTTGAGAAATTTGCATATGAAATCCAATTTGCAAATGAAATCCAACAACTACATTTCATAAAGTAAATATGCCATCTATTTCTTTCTAGTGTGGAATTTTTCCTGTTTGGGCTTCATGCTCTCTTCAAGGGGGATTTCAGAATAACATCAACAAGGGATGAGTGGGTTTTTGCAGATATGGAGCTTTTACGGAGAGTTGTTGCACCTGCTGTTAGAATGTCACTTAAACTGCATCAGGTATATCACTTCATTTGCATCAGGTATACAAACATTAATCCATCAAGCAGTAATAATTTAATGTATCTCATACACTTTTATATCTCAGCAATAGAAAATGTCTCATTTTGATCTAATTGGCCAGCACTAAAGAAAATGAACTCACCAGTGTTTTGATAATACTTTCTGTTAGAGATAAATTTTATTCCAGCCAGTTTCAGTGATCATTGCATTCCGTGCATCATGTTTTGGAACGCTAGGCATCTTAATAATGATACACTGCATGTTATAATAATAATAATAATAATAATAATGAGGACTTTGTATAGCACCTAATCTTACGAAGCTCTAAGCGCTTTACACCATCAATAATGATATGACTTCACTACAGAACAACAAATGACAAAAACAATGAAATTGGAAAACATAAAAACATGCTGAAAACGTATAAGATACAAAACATGATTTGGTCACCAAGTTTGTCCCTGCAATCGAAACAGGTGAGTCTTAAGAGCACTCTTAAAAGGGACCACTGTGTCTTTGTGTCTGATTTCAATGGGCAATTTGTTCCACGTCGCGGGGCCCTGGTGTGCAAATGAACGTTGTCCATATGACTTTGTTTTCACCTTGGGAACAATGAGTATACGATTATCAGAAGAAGAGCATAAGGATCTAGCTGGTGTATACACATGGGTGAGGCTGGATAGGTATGTTGGACTGGAGTCTGTCATTGAAACATAGCACAGAGAACAAATTTTGAGTTTGATTCTGTATCGAATTGATAGCCAATGTAGGGTATAGAGCAGTGGTGAGGTGTGCTCTGATCGAGGTACTCTAAAGATGATCCGTGCAGCTGTGTTTTGAACTTGTTGAAATTTCTGGAGTAAATATTGTGATGAACCAGACATAATTGAGTTACAATAGTCCAGTCTTGAACACACAAGTGTTTTAGTGGCATCAACTAAAAGATATTTACGAATGGAACTAGTGCCTAGCTGACATCCAGTATGTTGACCACCGCATCGAATTTGTAAATCTTACAATTGCTGAATAATTTGAAAATCTTGTCACTAAAGAATATCAGAGATGGTTACAACACTTGACAGCTAAATGGAAGAAATAGTCTTATGTTGAATTCCTGGAAATTCTTTTTACCCTGTACAGTGTCAGTCACTTCTAGGAACTCATGTTAATGTTGGCTTGTATGCTTTATGGGTTTTTGTGATTAGTCTTGACATTCATGTGATCTTGTGGAAAAGCAAATACAGTTGAGATTTGCTTCATACAAAACATTGTGTACACAGACTTGCATGATTATGTAATACACATTTACATTATCCAAGCTATGCGCAGGGGTTCGAAACTAATATCTAACAGGAACACAGACTAATTCTCTGTCTGTCTGTCTGTCTGTCTGTCTGTCTCTCTCTCTCTCTCTCTCTCTCTCTCACACTGACTCACGCACACATACATGCACACACAAAGGTAAAACTACAAATTTTGCCATATTTCTTTTTAGATATCATGGCAAACTTAAGTAGTAAAAGGATGTTTGAAATTATTAGACCAGAAAAAGCAAAAGTATTTTCATAGAATTCACTTTTAGATTTTTTGATGACATAAAACTAAGTGTTGGTATTATAATTCTTTGACATTTTACAAAACATATTATAGTTGGGCATATTTGCCTAAGAAACATCAAACATAAAAACATCTAAAACATTATTTTATTTTTATTATTTTATTATGTTTTCTAAAACATTATTTTGATGATAGGAAAGATTTTTCATTGGTAATATTAATGACATTATCAAGGATAATTCTGATGGCCAGTTTTTTAAAAAGTATTTCCACTTGTAACATTTTCTTTGAAGCCTTGCCATAAGACATCTTCTGCCGTACAGTTTGGTATTCTTAGAATTTTCATATTAACTTGATATATTAAGACATCTTGTTGCTAAACTGGCTGATATAATCAGACCATAATGTTATGTTTAAAATCTTAAAGGTTTATCTTGCATAACATTTTTCTTTTTTACAGCATTAAAATTTATGTATACAATATCATCATCCTGTTTTCTTGAGAGAGAAAACTAGGCTTACCAAGTTTTTCAATTTATTTTGAACTCTGCTTAAGATCTCTTCCAATAACATAGCTTTAATTTCTTTCCTCTTTGCAGGACCACTTCCTGTGTACAGATGAGTATGATGACCACCAGGTGTTGTATGATGGTATTGGTAACTATGAGGAGAACCTTGTGATATCTCATGAGGCTGATCCAGCCTGGAGAAATGCTGTTCTCTCTAACACACCATGGCTCCTGGCACTCAGGTAGTCTTATTTAACTATGTAATTTTGTTATTTGTACTTGAACATTGTAGCAGTTTTCCATAAAGAAATTACTAGATTACATTGGAGTGAGTGATGTTGACAGTATTTTAGTGTCACAATATTTCTCATGAGGCTGATCCAGCCTGGAGAAATGCTGTTCTCTCCAACACACCATGGCTCCTGGCACTCAGGTAGTCTTATTTAACTATGTAATTTTGTTATTTGTACTTGAACATTGTAGCAGTTTTCCATAAAGAAGTTACTAGATTACATTGGAGTTGACAGTATTTTAGTGTCACAATATTTCTGAGTTTTAATTTATTTGTATTTGATATTATTCAATATTTTTTCCTTCCTGTTCTTCGAAATGGTTTGTTTGGTTTTTAAATTTAGATGCATGGTGGATTTGGTCAGAAATCTAATTTTGCAATTTTTGCTAAACCTTATTTTGTTTCATCAGCATCTGCATCTGCACTTCATCCTGAAATTGACTTTGGCAATTGCATTTATTATTTTCTCTAAAGTTCTTGCTTATTTTTTTGTATACGTGTCCCTTTTTATTGATTTTGAGGGTTTTAACTATGCTCCTATTGAAGTGGTACATTTTGTCTTTCATCCTTCTAATATAATAGTATAAGTTGTTAGGGTAAGTAATTCTGGCCCAGCTGTTTTTCTTCTTATACTCCTTCAGTCTTTAGTCATACCTCAAAGTGTTGTAGCATGAGACTTGTTTCTCACCTGTTTAACATGCTTGGCAGTGTACACATTTATGGCTGCCACATTTGTCTTGTATAGGACATGGTGGAATTGTGCTGGACCTAGAGAGCCTGAAATGTCCAACTTCTTTGTTTCATGATTTCATCTCTGGAGGTTCCTTTTTGTTCCTGAGAGGGGATGATGGTACTTACCAATATAGAAATATCAGCAGCCATCGTTTGTGAGTTGTCTAGGATAAATAAGTCATCTGTTTCAGGGGAGATCCTTGACACTTCCAGTGTAAATTAATTGCCAGTTGGCAGTAGTGGTTCCCACCTTCCTAATGCAAGGGAAATTCAATTGTTCTCTCACTTAAATTGACCTGAGTTGAGTTTCCTGAACATAGACTCCCTGTAAGATCTACATCATCTGACCAGTCATTACCCAGTAACCAATGACCAGTCAGCAGGCACGAGGTCACTGGACACTGGCATCAATTACTGGATAATGTGTCTGAGTGCTGATAATCATGTATGGTTTATAGCAGAGGTTTCAGACATGTGGTTATGGATACATTTCCTACAGCAAGCAATGACATCCAGAATTTGTAAAATAATTAATAATGCAAATTGTTTTCATCACAGCCAGCCAGTTTTTTTAAAAATTTGATTGTTAAATTATTAACTTTTTGTTTCCAATATTTTAAAATGCTTTTTCCAGAATGCCAAGTACCAGGCATAAAACACTGGACAATGTATGTTGGGTGCTGACCACTAGGTTTTGGACTGGGTTAGACCACTGTTCATGAGAAAATGGATGGATTCAGTTTACCCACTTTCCCTTCTCTATGTTTCTATTTAATCCCAGGAAGGAGCTTTGAGTTTTGAGGAATGGTCTTGAAGAAGTGATAAGGTTGATGCCTCTATTTCCTTATTTTCCCATTCAAACCCAATGGATCTTGGAGACTCCTACTATCAATCAATGTGTTGGCCATGGATCCTTTTCATCATATGACATGATGGATGACTTTGGTGTCATGAATTGCAGACTGGACACGTCTTAGATCTTTCCCATTTCGTTTAACCTCATTGAGGTAAGGGATGAGGGTCTGCCACTTCTTTTTGTCCAGGAGATAAAAGCATTAGTGGGTTAGTTGTACTGTGTTATTCTCACCAGTTGCATTCACTGTCATCAACCCATCCATGGGTCGGATGATGGGTGAGGAAGAAGTGTGGACTTTAAAAAAGTCAGTATTAGTCCTACAAGCTAAGATGGCCACCCTGATATTTATGTTGCTTGGATTGATGTCTTATTTGCAAAACAAATCGCATTGTGTAGCATATTCACTGATAAACTGACAGGGAAACAGGAGGTCACATTTTCAAAAATAACTTGTACACTTAGCAGCCTATATTGCCTATATTTACTCTTTTTCCTGATGGAATCAGATTCTGATACAAGCATGTGGATGCATTTTCCAGTTCCATTGACATACATTTTAGTTGGTATGAAATGTCATATTAGCCATGGGTTGCTTCAATCAGTTGCAATTGGAGTATGTTTGTTTAACAAAATGAATAAAAAGATACTGATCGTGATGAAAACTATTTGATAGCTTCTTAAAGAAACTAAACCCTCTTTTGACCAAATAAACATTTCTTGGCTGCCATCACAAGTAACAAAATACAGTGGAACCCCGCTATAACGCACCCCGCCATAACGCGAATTCGGATATAACGCGGTCGTAGCATGGCTCCCGAAATTTCGTATATTCATTCACACATGGAGAAAAAAAATTTGGAGAAAAGTAAAAAAAACAAAACAAGAAATTAACTTTATTTTGGGCATGAGATTAGTTGTGACTTTAAAAATAATATGATCGTGGCATGGTTCCTGAAATTTGAAATTCATTTACGTGTATTTTTATCGGACCGTGAAAATATTTGTTTAACGTACGAGAAATAGTGTGTAAAACGTTTATTATAATTTGGTGGAAGAATTCGCGTATGACTTTTAATAATAAACGATCGGAACTTAACAATTTATCCAGGTTCTTTCAGTGATTTTGGAGAAGTGATCGTGTATGAATTCTAAAATAATACGATATATATAACGTACGAGAAATAGTGTGAACAACACTTGGCTTCTGAAATTTATCAATTTGAACAGGTTGTGGTGAAGTTCCATATTCTACTCTAGAAGAGGAAACTGGTTTCATTAGGTTTTTGAATTGTTAAGCCGAAGTAAACATTATCGGAAGTGTTACTTATTACGGACCCATGAGTAAAGCCAGTAAATCGTCTTTGTGATTGTCTTCCATGAATTCTGTATACAGTCGTTGCTCAAACAATAGCCGACATGGGCTTCTTATTTAACTGCAATCACAGCCAAGCAGCAGACAAAGCTGTGGTTGATACAAGAGTCGCACAATTTAATAAACATCAAAGGACGAAAGCCGCCAACATGTATGCTGTGCTTGGCGGTGTGATCAAACAACAAACAGTTGAAAGTAAATAATATCCACTTTATTATCTGTAAATTAAAAGGGTATGAAATTGTACATCCGTTCAGCCTAATTTTGTTTTATATAAAAAGTGATTCGTAACCATTTCAGGCCTTCATTACTTAGTTATCGAGCTTTATCTGTGTACCTTGTTTGCTTATATAAAAAAATATTTTACTGTTATGGAAAAGCAAGTTCAAAAACGCAAGTCGTTTTCACATGTTTCTTTTGATGTTCACAAAATCTGAAATAAAAGTTATTTGCATGCGGAAATCATGCGTTGATTGTTAATTATTCTTGCAGTTGTCGCATATGATAAAATTTTAGCAGTATGAAATTTGTACAGACACCGTATGTAGACCCGGTAATAGCTGCATGCAATGACCGTACAATATCAGACAAGTAAATGGTTTCAATATTTTGTTCATCCTATATTTTACACGACGAATTCAGACTATTACAAAATTATTGAATATTTTAAATCTGTATGATTTTCAATGAAATTACATCCATTATGGATGAACTGCATGCCACGACGGCACGGTAGTATACGGTGTTGATACACTTTTATTGATATAGCGATAGTCTGGTATTATCGGTCAATCTGTATTATCGTTCAAACAAATAAAAATTAGTAAATGTTTTTAATGCACAGTAATAACCTATAAATATATTAGCCATCGATTATTTTGAATATATCTTAATTAATGCATTCCAGTTAATATTCATCTGATGATAAGCCGACTTTTGATCATTGCACATGTATACACGTATATGTTCTCGGAAAAAGTTAAATATTGTTAAACCCCGCATTAACGTGACCCCGCTTTTAACGCGATCCGATTTTATGGACCCCGATCATCGCATTATAGCGGGGTTCCACTGTATATTATCAAGCAAGAAACAACCAGTCCAAAGCCCATGCTCATTAGTTATTGTAACAAGGTTTTTTTTGTTTCCCTAGCAACTCTAAGTTAAAACACATATATATTACATTGGTTTATTAGGTACTTTGCTATCTAAATTTTTTTGTTTGCATACAATTTGTATGGTTTTTAAGAGAATTGAATGTAAAAGTTGAGATGAACTCTTATTTTTCTTTGTCAGACATGTGTTTGATGAGGGATCTGATGAGTACAAGGTTATTATGCTGAACAAGAAGTACCTGACATTTCGGATAGTCAAAGTAAGTCCACAAACACTGTCATTTAGGAAAAAGTCATCAAAAATGGTTATTTTAAGTATAATTTTAAAACAGTAATTTAACAGAAACCAGTTTCAGTTCTATGCATTACTGTCACTGATTTGTAGTTTTATAGTTTCCACCTTTTGCTTCAGCTACATCTTGATATCTATAATACACAGAACCCTTAAAGAAAATTTTAAAAATTTTAATAATTTTATTCTGAATATGCCAAAACAAAAAAATTAAATTTACAAATCTTTGAAAACTTGCAAATGAGCTCAAAATTATCATGTGATCATTTGCTAGCTTGACTTTATTTATTCCTGCCAAGACACAATCGGATTTTACCAGAAATTGTGCCATTTTTTTAAATACAAGATGTTACAGTATAGCTAACACGATTTATTTAAAGTAAGAAAAGGAATGGCAGTGTCTTTTATATAAGTAAGTCCAAGCAAGACACGCGTTTCAAAACTACGTACCTTTGCCCCCTCTCCCCCCACAGTAAATGTCCTGTCCCTAATAAAGTCTTGACTTCTGCAGGATCAAAGCAGTGGCTATTGTAAACACTGTTATAAAATATTAACATCAGAAGATGATGTTAGTTTCATCTTGGAAAATGTGTGTTCCCATCAAATGAAGCCATCTAACTCAGCGCGTTGCATTCAACAGCTCTAATTACGGTCTCATCATTAATAGTGTAAGTTTAGTAAGTGTTCCTAATTAATCGGACCTCAATGTATTGTTGAAATTAATAATAAGCGGAAAATTTTCAAATCTTAGATGCCCATGCTGAGAGATTTTAATTCCCAACAAATGTACGGCATTCTGCTTGGATATCTGCACGTGTATTCAATTATTTGTTCAGTCTTGCATGGGAAAAATGTTTTTAAAAAAACAATTTTTATTGTCATAGAAAAAGTATTTGTATGGAAATGATGTGTCTGTAATGTGATCATAATAAATTGATGTAATTCTTATAATTATTTTCATGCAAACGTAAATTATGCAGTTCCCCGTTTGTGACTATTAGCGCATTTGGCTAGCAAGCAAAAAAAAAAAAAGGAAACAAACAAACAAGCGTGCAAACTAATTTCTTTGAATAGTTGATGCCATGTGTTGTAGTTTTTTAGTTTGTTAATGTGGTCACGTGAATAAAGTGTGATACCAGGTTGTTTTTCATTTAATTCACTGTCAGATTAATTAGGATATAAATTACTAAACTTCCTTTGTTTGTTAATGACAGGATTGTGATTGGTGCTGTTAAGCGAAATGCACAAAATCAGATGGCTTGTTGTAATTGAAACACATTTCTGAGGCAGAAATTGACTGCATCTTCATATGCTAATATTTATGATTGAGTTTACAACGGTCACTGTGCTGATTCTGCAGAATATATAATATAAGTCACAGCTTTATTAGGGTATTGAGTAAACAAACTCTGACTGTTGATAAACAAAATTTACTAGCCCATCGGACTAATAAAATTATGATAGTTACTAGACCGACAGGAAATCTACTAGCCTCGGGCTAGTGGACTACCACTAATTTTGAGCCCTCTGTGTGTATGTAGAAAGACTTTTGCAGTATTAAGGTCTTCCCATTGTCAATAAATTCTCAGCAGGCCACCCATACTTATCATATGAGAATACAGCTTTGCTCTTTTTTAACTTAGATGATTTATAACTACACTAATGAATATTTCTATCTGTTTGCTTATGTAACTACAGCTGCCAGATAGAAACATGAAGCTGTTATTACCAGTCTCAATTTGACATTGCAGGTGAACAGGGAATGTGTACGAGGACTCTGGGCAGGACAACAACAGGAGCTGATATTTTTACGCAACAGAAATCCTGAGCGTGGTAGTATCCAGAATGCCAAACAAGCCCTCCGCAACATGATAAATTCCTCATGTGACCAGCCTATTGGCTATCCTATTTATGTCTCCCCTCTTACCACATCCTACTCTTCCACGAATGAGCAGCTAACATCTGTCATTGGTGGAGAATTCATTCTTGCAAATGTCAGGAGATTTTTTCAGAATGTATGGACTAGGTATAATAAATTTCTTTGATTACTTTCATGGTTGGCATGTCAAGTTATAACATCTGTTTGTCCCTATTTCATTTCCACACAGTAACTTTAGTTTTCCACCATTTACCTTAACCAAACTTTGTAAGTAAATTGTATTTGGATAAGGCTTTTTGGATTCAGTTGTCAGAATCGCTATTAAAAAAAACTTTCTCACAATAACATTAGTTCTGCCTCACAGACCCAGACCAAACTTTATATGGATTGCCACTGGGGTGAAGAATATGCCTATCTTTTGTGGCCATTAAACATTGAATGGTCAAAGTTACTTCATGCAAGAGAAAAATGGTTCCACTTATGGTAATAAAGAAACGTTTTGAGTTTGGGGTCTACAGATTAAAGGACATGATGATGATGATGATAAGACTAATGAAAAAATAGTTTTTGTACAGTTTAGTTCAAGACTGTATACCTTACGCTTTGGTCAAGGTCATTATGACCGATTAGTTGGTACTATCCTAGTCAACCAAACTCTGCAAGTGGCCATATAGTGGGCTATTCAGCAAGGGGCAGGCTTATAACATACTTTTAATTGCACTTGTTGGTGATGCTCAAGCACAAATGTTTAGGTTATAAAAAAAAACATTGTTAGATTATCCATGCATTTTCATATTGGCTTGCTTTCTTTAGTGTTAGTGACTAAGCTTTAAAAACATGTCCTGTGACAAAAAAAATCTGCAATCATCTGTGACAAATATTACAAGAAAAATCTGCAATCATCTGTGAAAAATATTACAAGAAAAATCGGCAATCATCTGTGAAAAATATTATGTTTGTACATTCATTGTCTTTGAGATACAGAGGTAAATGCAGAACTTTTGTAAAATAATCTTTACACAAAATCATAATCTTAATGACAACTATTGCATTGCTGATGAAAAACAAATGTGCCTTAATTTACTTTCTCATATTTAATCTGTGGTAGAATTATGAGATGATAGGTGCATTGTAAAAACATAATTTAATTAGTTTGAATATTGAACTATGGATTTTTAATTAGCATTGAAGCTGATTAAGGTACACATTCTGGTAGCAGTGGATCTCACTCATTTGGAATTTAGATGAGGCTTACATAATACAACATGTCAGATGAAAAACATGGCTCCCAAACCATCCAGAAACGATTTTTGAGAGAGATATGGATGCAGACCTTTATTGACACCACAGTATATACCCATAACCTCTATAAACAGAAAACAGTTGTGTTTAATGCTCATGCAAAACATGGGATTGTCTTATATAGTTGATTATCCTTGAGGTGATTAAATTGTGAGTTGGCCAGAGATTAACAACCACCGTTACACATTACTAATTGATTGAAAATAGTTAAGGTGATCCCATCTTAAGAATTCTTTGTGGGAAAATAGGTAAAGTACATAAAGTTGAACAACCCAGTTCGTTTAAAGTTCAGAGGAAACAAATGTTATTACTCTTGATTGCCATGAATGATAATGTTTAAGCGATCTTTATTAAAGATTACTAAATAGTTTGTGATCAATGTTTCTTTTAAGTTGGATTTTACAGCAGTTGTTTGAGTGTGGTAGTGATGTTCAGTTTTTAAGGCAAAAAATGTCAATGCAACTGTGTTTTAAAGAAGAATGAATCGTCAGTAAAGGGAGCAGAGCTCAACAAACTAAATTTTAGAACTCCTGATTCATGGAGTTTGACTTTATGAAGCATACCAAGAATAGCATTTTATTCTTTTAACATAAATCTCAATATGTTGGCCAGAGATTAACAACTACCCTTACACATTACTCAATTGACTGACAATCGCTAGGTATATTTATACGAGTGCTTCAAAGAAACCAAATATTTTCTTTTTTTAATTCATATTTTAGTTACAGTTTCTCTAGGATTTTGTGAGTAGACAACTTATTAATTGTGTGACATTGCTATTTTGATTGCATGCACTATCCCTCTCCAGACCTCAAAACAGAATTTTTTAGTTTTGAAAATAAATCTTAACACTGGGGAGTATGAAATATATTTTTCATGGCACCATTGATTATTGCAGAATGAGGCAACGGTGTGGGGCTTCCTGTGCTAGTGGAAGTTCAGGGTTTACTGATGGAGATTTGCCCTACTTCACCTGTACTCATCAATCAGCAGCAAATATTCTAGGTGAGATATTTGATCTTTTGATTTAATTAAAAACATTCTAATCTCTTTACTTGATTTGATAAAATACATAATGTATAATTTAATTGATGAAATGTAGTGTAAGTAATACACAGTGCATCCTTCTCTGGCCCCATGCGGGCCCCTCTTTGTCTACTATGGTTTTTCTGCCCAGACCTGATGTCATTACAGCCAATATATGTTAATAATCTAGTAACTAAATTTAGATACATTGTCATGTTGAACCAATCAGATGACTGAGTTGGATCATGTGACCAAACATTGTGTCAGTTTGTTGGTCAGTTATAAAGAAACTGTGACACTTGTAGAAATGCATTCTTTTCAGTGTAGATGCTGCATTTAATCTTTAACATTATTTGCAGAAAGAACCACCCTCCTCCCATCCTTTCACCATTTTGTTTATTTGGGACATTTCTTGAATACCATATTGTTCCAGCTCTGTTCAAGGGGGCCTTTTGTCAAATCGACTAATGCATAGCTGCAAACTGTCCAGTTTTTTTTTTCTCCTTATTTGTCCCGCATTTTGGACCTGAATACTGGTGTATATTTATTAGGCATAAAAGAAATATTTTTTAAGCATAAAAAAAATTTTTTAATTGACAAAAATAATTTTTATAAATTTCTTTGAATTTTCAGTTAGAACAGGCACTCGATTCTATTTTGATAGAATGTATTGCATGTATGCAGGAATACAGTTTTACAATACGATTGGTTCATTCAAAATTGAGGCTACCATGCCTGTTATCCGTCATATTAGATTTCGCAAATAGTTGCTGCTGTCGCTATATCTCAACTTCGTAATATTCAACTTCTAATCATGTTTAAATATTAAAGCAGAATATTCAGAATTATTCTGAAAACAACTGGAAGGACAATTGTGTCATCTTGTTTAGATTTGTGAAACCATATAGTAAAGGAGAAAACTTGACGTTTTGCAAATTGTTTAATGTTATTTTGCTATTGGGCATGGAGGTGCCCATGAAATACAAGAGCACGAAAAATTTAATAAACATCAGTTTCCAGCTTCATCACACACAGCTCAGCATGAATTTATGATGTATATAAATACCTGAGAGAAACTTAATGTAATTTGATAAAAAATCGATTTATTAAATTTCTTTTAGAAATAAACCTTCCTCTTTCAGTTACTAATGTTGCTGGTGATTTATATTGCACACGCTTTATGCCCATATACTTCATACCCGCTTCCTACGGTGCATTATGGAGTATCGGCTGATGTCTGTTATAGCAATCCACAGGATCAGACTTATCAAGTTTCAGTTATCAGTGACGCTATATAAGTTGTATCAGCACCTTGATGCTCCACGTACAGATGTTGGACACTCTTCACAACCCTACAGTCTGCCCCAAGTCTCTCTTCATAAAGTTTTCTTTTAGAAACAATTCAGAGCTTGGCTGGTGCAGTGTGCTTTCACAGGATTTGCCCTCATTATACCAAAGAATATTTATATTTACAGTAAAGTTTATGTTGAACCTATGTAATGTGTGTTATTTAAATAATTTGATAAGACAAAGCAGATCTGACTATAACAATGCAACAATCACATGATAAACACAGTTAAAGTTGTCATGGAAATGCTTGTGGGCATTGCTGTGATGGTCTTTTGACATTTTTAACATTATGATGCATTTGAGCGTGTTGCATTCATGACTTTTGCACTGAAACGAAACATGAATTGCACTTGACAAGACCTAATTGCTATTTATTTCTTAAAGTGATGCATTACTAACAGTTTAATTGATCGATGTTTCATTTTATATTGATAATTGCAGTATAACCTATCCCTTGTTCACAGTGGGGTTAAAAAAAACTGCACTATAAGTGAGGACATGAGTTTCTGTGTTACCTCAAAAAAATTAAGAAGGGGATACCATCCATATTGAAAATGACATTGAGATGTGGGGGCGGGTAATGATGATGTTTGTTGATCTAAAGTTAATTGAATATTGTTTTTTACAGTGTACTGAGACTGTTGTTGGGAAAAAATGTAACAAAATATATGACTTGTTATTAAAAGTTGAGAATTTTATTATGTTGATTTGTATTTATGGGTACTTTCAACTGTTTTTGATGATAAAATTAGCAACATCAAGGTTTCAGTTATGAATTTTGATCACAATTTCTTCACATTCAAAATGTAGGGACCAGTTATTTTTGGTATTTTCTAGTTTGAAAAATGGGATCCACATCTGACCTGACATTATAAGTGGCTTTATTGAGTTATCTATCCATAAGTTAATGAGTGTTTTACTGATTTTTTTTGTAAGGAAAATTCTCTAAGAATATGTAACTTATTAAAAGTTAAGATTTTCATGTTGTTCATTAAAAACTTCTGGGCACTTACTGATGTTGATGATAAAACAGGTGAAATATCTAGGTGTAATTTACAAATTTTGATATATAGGGGTCTATTTCGGAGGGTATTTTGATAAGAAAAAAAGAGATACTCATTTGCGCCTACATTAGATGTAGATTTGTGAATTATCAAGGCATGCTAGAACAAGAGAGTGGTGTAAATGGTTAATTTGTTTAACAAAATGTGCATGCAATTCAGTTGTTGATCCATAAAAAGATAATAAAAAAAATCTAATCTGATAAACTTCCTAACTACCCAATCAATCAGACTAATATAGAATATATATTCCTTCTATAAGAGCGTAAATGTGACTGTATACATTTTTTAACATTATTCTGGTTTCTGCATAACCAACAAAGGTCTTCATGACACAAGGAATCAGACTAATATTGAATATATATTCCTTCTATAAGAGCGTAAATGTGACTGTATACATCTTTTAACATTATTCTGGTTTCTGCATAACCAACAAAGGTCTTCATGACCCAAGCAATCAGACTAATACTAAATATATATTCTCTCTATAAGATCATAAAAGATGTTACGGTATACATCTTCTAACATGTTTCAGCATAACCAATAAAGGTCTTCATGATCTTAGTCTTAGTTTCTTAAGTCTGTACAGTTTTTCAGTTTTCTAATTTAGTATTGTCAGTCAGTCAGAGCAGTATACAAGTCATTACTACTTCTAGTCAGAATTCTGTGCATTTACTTGGTTATATAAAGAATGAAACCATCCTATGAGGGGTGGAGAGTCAAGTGACATCTTTGTTCTTCACTTCCATACACAACAGTGTCAGCACTAAGTGTGTGATATATTTGCTAGGTGATCTTATTGTTTTGTACATGTGTTAACAGCTGTTCTTTTGAGTACTGGTGTATAAAGCTGTTTTGAAAGAACTCATATTTGTTAATGTTGTTAGTTGGAAGGCAGCTGATTTACCTGACAGAAAATGTTTTACATGCTGGCTCAGAGTAATAGTCATAAATCTGTAAGCTGACCTTAATTTTAAAAAACAACTGACTCATCCTAAACAATCCATTGTACAGTTTTCATGGGACCAACCAAGAATTTCATTTGAACTATGAAACAGGCTATGAGATTTGCTCAACCTTGGAGAGGGGTTAGTAGTAATGGAGAGTAGGGCTGGAATAATTGATCAGATAATTGGTTAATCAAATAACATTTTCAAAATGATTGTCAATTTAAAAGTTAGGGAATTAGTGTCATAGAAAGAGATGCCATCATCATTACATTTTGCATTATCTCAACCATATAAACCTGACATATAAAATAAACCCCAACAACTTTGCATGGTCTCAGCTCAAAAGAGAATGGGGAATCTATTTATTTCAGACCTGGCATAACATTAACCATTCCACTATCTTTTTCACAAATGATGATGTCTCAGAATAATTCACCTGATTATCTAATTAACCTAATTAATAATAGTTTTAGCAATGTGAATAAAAGTTTTGTGTGGTTCAGAGTCTGGTTTTTTATTCTTCCATTGACAACAGACTATTCTTGTCTTTCTTACCACTGAATAAAATGATAAGGGAAAGAACAAAAATATCATATAAATTGTTTTTTTTAAAATTAATGTAGTTATTTGAAGCCAATCTCCAGTTGTTTCATGCAAAAAGGTGGTATAGATTTTATGTATGTGCTAAAAATATATTAAATTTATTTATCAAAATAATGAGAAGATAGCCAATCTCTAATTTAGAGATATTTATATTATTCATGAGAGAGAGAGAGAGAGAGAGAGAGAGAGAGAGAGAGAGAGAGAGAGAGAGAGAGAGAGAGAGAACAGAAGGAAATAGCTAGTCAGTTGATACAAAGATAAGGAGAGATAATAGAAAAACAACGGGGCAGAGATGGAAGGACAGACAGTAAAACAGAGAAAGAAGGACAGTGAGCAATGAGATGAATATAGATACAGAGAGTTGTAACCTTGCAATCTTAATATCTAGCAAAGTTCATAATCTTCCTTCAGGTTCAGCACGGTCCTGCCCAACTTCAACTCTGACCAATCAGGCTTCAGATATGCCACTGCAGAATCTAGGTAATCGTGGCAGCCTAGTATCTACAGCAAGCTCAATTGGCAAGCCTCGATCTTTAGGGACTCTATCAAGTCTGATCGGGGAAAGTCCTTTACAGAAAGAGATCAGCCCTAATACCAAAGTTATGGTGAGGTTTTTAGCCACAGACTTTCACTCTTCCTAATTCTCAGTTATGTAATGGTGCAAAATAAAACTGGATAATATAGTAAGCCTTTGGGAAATTCTAACATTACATTTTGTAAATGTAGTGGAAAGAGAGTAGATGGGTTAAAAAGTATTTCCCAGGGTTATCTTAACACATCCTAAAAATAAAAAAAATAGACAATATCTTTACAAAAAGAGCATTCTTCTCATCATCTTTTAATCAAAGATATAACTCAAAATAGGAAACAATCTTGAGTAGATTAACTCCAGTGATTTGTCTTACTCTGTCTTGCATGCTTCCCTTATTAATTAATGTATAACATACATCTAACAAATGACAGACTGTTATTTACTTTTACCATACTTTTATACTTGCATATAAGTTGAGCCAAACTGCAAACAACACAGATCCTTTTCTGCCATCACATACACCTGTAGATCAGGGTCTGTCTTGTTTGTTCTACTGATTACTCCAAGCAGACTGCTACATAGACCCAGATATGTCAGTGCATTATGTGACAGAAGATCTGGGTTTTCATTTGGACTTATTGACAAGTGTATATGGTATTATCATGCTATATGTGATTTCAAGTAAACAGCTTAAGATCTAATGCTGGATTAGTATGCATTGTCAGATCTGGGTCAATGCTGTTTATTTTTAGAGGTGAATTGTGTGTAGGTACAAATGAAATCATCATGTAATCATTTATCACGTGAGATAATATTTAAAACTGCCTGTTTAGTATTGGTGATAAAAATCATAAAGGAAGGAAACATGCAGCACATCATTTTTTCTCAGATTATTCTGTTTTTCTCCAGATTATAGACCCCTCATTAGTGCAGGACAATATGAACCTTGGTCGCCGTATAGATGTCCAGTGGCCAAATGAAGAATGGCGAAGCAGTGGAGGAAAAAATGTCTGGAACAACTGGTATCCCACAATGGGGATGATTGGCACTCTTGTACATCGCTGGAGTCCATGCCATAGAGAGATTGTACGCAGGTCTCACCTGGATAAACCCATTGTCTTGGTGCACATCAGCGGAAAATATGTGCCAATCCTTGAGTCAGGAGTGACGTATTGCAGTGAGGCTGCAGTTGTTACATGATAGTGTTCCTGTGTAGTTTATGTGATATAAATATGTGTCAGTACTAAGTACTAGAAAGAAGGATGCATGGAATGTGGACATGACAGTTTCCATTTGAACCGTCATATTTCATTAAGGTGCAAGAACATTTTTGCCATACCAAAGGTTGGAGGTAGAATTGTTATGTTATACATATCCTGTAGTTTCAGCTTGAAATATGTTACAGATATTAAAAGTTGACAGAAGTAACACTAAAGCAGGATAGTCAAATAACAGACTCTGTATTTGCTCAGCAAAGACAAATTTACATTACTCCATTATTTGGTAATATCAGTATTGATATTACACAGATACCATGCTGCTACTAATAAAACATTAGTCTTGTGTCAAACTTATGTAACATAGATACATGTCAAATTGGAGTCACAAAATTTTATTATTTGGAGACTGCAGTTGTAACATATCATCACATTTCATTCAAATGGCACATAGAATCATAGCTTGCACCATGACATTGTTTCCTCAGGGAGATGATCTGTGAGTAGATTTATGCTGAGGTATACATATTCATTTAGTATTAAACATAAAACATTATAGTCATGAATGCCTCATCAGAAATATTGTAATGGGGGTGGGGGTAAGTTAGCCAATATTATTCAGATAAGTTACTAGCCTGATCAATGAAAAATATTATGATGGATTTCAACTGGGTGCATTCAATATCATAAAAAGGTTTTTCAAAAAGAAAATGTTGTTCTTATTAATATGTGAAATATTTTAAATTTGTGGTCAATTTTTCAGTGTATAGTTAGAAAATGCATACTTATGGGTACTCATTTTCACAGATTTGTCATTTCAAAAACAGCAAAAACAAAAACTGTCAAGTGGTTATGTCTACACCAACTTTCCCTTTCCCTCATTTTCATGCAAAGGGACTTAAAGACAACTGCAGGAATTAAGTTGATTAGGTAATTTAGTCACTGCAGACACTTAGAATAAAATGGAGGTCTGAATCAGAGAAAAAGTCAGACATCCTTTTGTACACATGTAAGAACAAAAATTTAATTTCACAACATTAGTTAAGACTGCAGTTTTTTCAGTGTTCTTAAAGATTGCTATCAACATGTAGGGATTAGGTGCTAAAACAAACAGTTAATGACTGCAAATCAGGCTTTATTAAAATCAAAGCTGGTATCTTTTTCATATGTAAACAATCTGTCAAAATTGAATTTCACAATGCCATAATGCCACTGTGACAGTGATCAAAAGACTGAAAAGTGTTTTACATAATCTCCTACCTTTGTGGGCCAATGTAATCCTCAGGAACCCTCAGTTTCTTGACTGAAAACTGTAAGGAAAAGAGATTTTACTTAATCTCCTACCTTTGTGGGCCAGCATAATCCTCAGGAGCCCTCAGTTTCTTGACTGAAAAGTAAGAAAAATAGATTTTACATAATCTTCTACATTTGTGAACCAGCATAATCCTCATGAGCCCTCAGTTTCTAGACTGGAGTCTGATACTTTTTTTAAAACTCTGTACATTATTCTCTGTAGGTGGTAGCACTCTTTGATGTTTTCCAACCACATGCAGGGAAAGGCTGCTATCTCTATTAAGGGAAAATGACATCATACTACTGTTTGTACCAGCCACTTGCTGTGGCAGGAATTATGTCTCATCCAAACTTATTGCTAAATTAAATGAATGGAATACAGTGGACACTCAGATAAGGACTTTCTCAGCCTGTAGATATCTGCCCTTAAGCCAATTCATGGAAAGTAGATTCTTGTCACACATGACAAAGTGTAAATAAAATGGGCATTGATTGTTTACTCTGACATTAATTACAGATATGAAATGTATTTCATAATAATGATGTGCTTTTGTGTTCCTTTTTTTTCAGTTCAAAATAGAATAGTTCTTGTCATTAACATAATTCTAAGTGCGGTGAAAACAGAATATGAGTCTTGGAAAAGACCAATGTTTAAATCCAATGTAACAGGATAACTGGGTAGGATTTCGGCTTTTCAACACAACAAAATTGATGGTCATTCAATTACAATGTTTCATGACAAATGATTTGATCGAAAAATTAATTATCATTAATATGTGCGTGTATACGTTCCAAATATTAGATCAATTAACATAAAACACTTGGACTTAACTAATGAAAATGATACCAGGTCATGAGGTAAATCACAGTGATTTCACCACATAAAGAATTGCGTTTTTCTAAAACAGTAACAAAAAATGCAGTATTTTACTCGTATAGTAAAAATGTAAAATATATTCACTCAGTTAGTGAAATTATGTAAACAAATCGTAACAGATATACAAATTATTTCTACCATCCCAAAAACACTGGGTTTTACGAATGCCAGAAATTATCCCACAGCTAAAAGAGTACATGCTTTGAGTTGTACACTCCTACACTCGTATATGTGGCTACCAGTCACAATGGCCAATTAAGTCATCAGTATTCCATGGTTGGTCAATCACGCAATCAGCACTCACCAATCTTTGTCAGCAATACCTGATCACCTGCTACTCAACCAGCAACACTCTTCAGCTCTACATCTGCTTAGGTTCTGCTTTACAGCTAATATGGTCGACTTTATAGCTCTGCAGCTGCTACCATGTCAACTTAGATCACTATGTTCACTCTAGTCACTGTTCTCTCTGGTCAGCTCTACAGCTGCTCCTTTCAGCTGAAAATGTATCTAACGCCATGTACTATGCATGACATGGCATATATGATGGAATGTAATGACATTATGTATGGTAAGCTATACAGAAGACATTATCAGCACAATAGTTACAAATTGATACACAAGTACCCAATAATAATCCCTCAGTATGAAATGTCTCTTAAAAATGCAGCTTTGTATTGCCAATATAAATCTCTTGCTAAGTCACAAACAAAAATAGAAAATATTTCCCCTATACCACCTTTACCAAATCTACATAGGAAATGTACAAAGATAAACATGGTAGTACAATAGTTATAACTTATACACAAGAAATTATTAACTCACAGTCCTCTACAGCTGAAGGTGTGCAAATCCTTAAATCCTCTTAGTGACAAGACATTCCATAATGTAAAGACTTGTACCTATGGTGAGGCATTTATACACAGGTGTTGTTTGTGCACTGGAAGCCTTCGGTTCTTTCCATTGAAAGCACTTCGTACATGCGGCATAGGATGAACCGAACTCACTATTTCAAAATATTGTACAATATGTATATATAAATCCACCTCGGGATCATTGTCCACAAAAATGAAACTAGAGTACATGTATTTAATAAAAAAAATGATTTATACAATTCAATGACATCAGACACAATAATTGCCCTCAGTTTATAACTGGAGTGAATAATGATTTATGACAGTGGATAATGATATGACCCATACATTGTGTTGGATATTTGTATGTTTGAATAGTGACCTAATTTATTCATGGATATATGTGCTTAAATGCAGCAAACTGGGTTTGATATGTAATTCTTAAACCTAATGCTGTCAGTATTTTTATAGAAATTTCCTGATTTTATTTGGTTTGCAAAGAGTTTTAGTGAGTACTAGTTATTATAAATGGATATCTGTCTTGGGAAGTAAAGAAGGAAACGTTGCATTTATTACTATAGCTTCAGACACACTCACTATATTACTACAGAGCTTTCTTGACATTTTGGATGTGTCAGCTTTTAATCAGTTCTCACTACTACTCAGTTGTCATCAATTTTTCATGGTAATTATTTTCTTAGTATGATAAATACTGCTTTGTACTGCACCGATGGCCTAGTGGAAGTGGGAAGTCTTGGGGTCGATCCCTGGCCAAGTCATACCAAAGATTTACACCAATGATACTAACAGCTGCCTCACTTGACGCTCAGAATTAAGAGGTTAGTGTTAGGACTAGTCGGCCTGGTGTCAGGATAATGTGACTGGGTGGAACATCATGCTACATGTCTGTGTCATGAGGCCCCAGTGCCAGACATCACTGTAAACTGCCTCACTGCAGACATCATAATGATATGACTGAACAATTGTTACAGCTACATTAAAAATCTTAATCGCACACACATTAAAGCAAGCACACAGATGATTGATTCTTTATCATCACATATGTGGATGGTGGTGAGATATCTGAATACCAGTCTGCTTCATATTTCATTTGGATTTTAAATTTGTGTCTTGCTTACCCTCAAAACTTTGATAATCCACAAATAATAAGTTAAAATATTTTAGAATTAAGAGACACATGTTAATCATGAACAAGTATCAGTCTAAAACTGAGTTCCTAGCCATGTCACAATTCATGACAGAATAAAGCCAATTAAGCAGATGTGAACTCCCCCCCCCCCCACTGGATGTAGAAATTTATTAGGTTGGTAAATGGCCATATCATGGAAGAAATACATTTTCGTCAGCAATATAGCTGAAGCATGATACATGAATACCAGAATATAGATTCATACCATTTCTTTGTAAGTAGAAAGTAGTAGCTAAAAATGTATTTCATATAAAAAAAAGAAAAGAAGAATAAGATACCAGTTTTTTGTGTGTGGAGGGGTTTTAGTTTACTATGATGAGGCAGTAGATTATTTCATACACAAAAAGACTATTACACTTCTTAAAAAGTGAGACCTACTTTTCTTGTAATTTGTAAACATCAACAAGGGGAAGTATATGTATTGACAGTTTATGATCATGAAGTATTGGAATCAATCATGCAATCCCCATTTACCATAAAGTACTAATTTTGTTCATATTTACCAAAGTCAATTTATGATTATGAAGAATTGGAATCGATCATGCAATCCCTAGTTACAATATATACAAAAATATTTAGCAATGTCAAATAAATTAGTATGATTAATTGTGTTGTTGAACAAAGATGTAAAATACCTCATAAAGTTGTAAACAAATGTTCCATAGTGATAAAGAATAATTTCAATGTACCAAAGGTTTTTTCTACCATTTGTTTCACTTTGAACCATGGAATGAGGTCTATTTTTGTTTATTTAGATCAATTCTTCTGTGGAGACCCTAAAAATTGTGGTGCATCAAACCCATATTGCTGACAACATATGATGTTGGAGTGCTTTTCTTTAGTTTATAAATTATGCTTCAAATTATATTTATTAAACTCTTACTTTTCTGTACCATATTTAGTATGCTTTACCACAAATTTGAAGGGACACAGTGTTATCCTTGTACATCAGCATGGAGAATTATATGTACATTTGGTTATGTAGGCTGTTCATTCAATGTGTTGAATCATTCCTGTACCATAAAGACATTTCAAGTTTTATATACAACAGAAATATTTTCATCTAACACTAGTTGTGGAGACATTTCAAGTTTTATATACAACAGAAATATTTTCATCTAACACTAGTTGTGGAGACATGGCAACTGCAATATGAATTGTCCTTGATATGCATTTTATATACACCAGTCCTGAAAGTCAAATTAACTTATCATGATGTTTTCTATCCATCCATATTTAATTTTCTCTACGTCTAAGCAGTACTTTTTGAGTTTAAAGATGTATTTTGATAAAATACCCAATCTTACATCATTTTGTTTTGACATTGTGCCACATAACTCAGGTCAGATAATAGGCAAGTCTAATATGATATTAGACAGGTGTACAGATAATGTGTCATTTATGGTATTCTTATTTGCAAAAGAAGCACTGCTCTTTAGATTGTTAGTTTCCTTATACCCAGCATGTGGGATTATGGGTTCTGGACTTTAGTGTTAGTTTTGCATAGAGTTATCCTTATACCCAGCATGTATGGGTTCTGTACTTCAAGTGAGATCTCTCTGATTAGGTTACTACCAGTACATGGTCTGACATGCGGAAATCAGTTGTATTCCTTATGATATGTTTTTTTTTTATACAGCAGACTTGTAAAAAGAGATTGGTTCTTGTTTACTTATAAATCCATCTAAATGGATAAATTTGTAAGTTGTTTAAATAAAATATGACCTATTTACATGTTTGGTATTTACTTTATATGTGCAGAATAACTTAATTGATAGTTTTAGATCTCATGTATGTTGTACTTTTTTGTTAAATGTCTTGCATTATAATCGCTCATCCTTCATCGTGTTTTAGGTGGCACATAAAGCTTTGACAAGAGAGCACCACTGCTAATGGTCAGCAGCCTTCCAGGTGATGGTGTCTCATGTTAGGCCACATTCCTTCATCTCCTTAGGCACATTCCTCGTTCATGTCTCTTTGTCACAATACCTCTTTGGACTCCTGTCCAGGGTCCAGCAGAGAGATGTCCTTGACAGTGCATCTGATGACATTTGGCACACATATCCAAGCTTGCATCACTCGGCAGGATTGTATTTTTTGTCATGTTTTGTTGTTTTGTCTATTTGTCTGACAATCATAATGTCTGCCCATTAACATCAGTGACAGAATCATCAGTGAGGCCAAAAATAGTAAGATATTTATTGTTCTGTTATTAAAATAGAGTATTTTACCTATGTCATAGAACTTAATATTTATTTATGTCATAAATTTTGGCCATAAAATAAAATTCATATATGTAACTTTATTGATGTAGATTCCTACAAGAATGTGATGACTCCATATCCCAAAATATTTAGATAGTTTTGTGTACACGTCATTGCCATTTGTATGACAGCAAAATAAAGTCATTGTATGCTTCCTTTCATGCGTGGTTGCATTATTGGAGATTGGATCATGATATTTGCAGAATACTGTATGCTTTTATTTAGACACACATGTCAGTCACCCTCATATTTATTGATGTAAACAGATGAGTCCAGTTGTAAACAAGTGCTGCAAGGATAGATCTTGGTCAATGTTGTTCAGGATATTGCAAGTTATATACAGATCAAGACTGCAAATCAGGGACTTTTTGGTCATGTTATGTTTTGCACTCAGTATCCTTTTAGTTTTCTATGCTTAGCCACTTTTCAGATACGTGTTTGTACTGTCCATAATTAAGACTCTTCTGCCATGGCTGGCTCACCATTGCCTAATAAAAATAATAAAATAGATACATTGAATCCCCAAATGCTACCTTTCTATCAGTTTAAATGAACCTTACATTTTTTATTACACTTAAACCAAATTTTCCATAGTAATGTATCATACTTTTATCAAAGAGAATAAAACTTTAACCACCTCATTGCTGATTTTATGGCCTTACGTGTATTAACTTTATAAAGAAATGTGGAAATGGGATTAGTTTGTAAGTTCTTCCATGAATGATTGCAGATATTCAGTATGGGAAAAAATACATAACTGGAATACAGTAAACTATCAACCTTTTCTGGATGATGTTACTGGTAACTGTATTTCATTATAATTTTTACTAGTGACTATGTAGGGGATATGACGATTGAAATAAACTTTTCTGTTCAAGAGAACATTATGCAACATGCATCAGGAGCGAGAGAGCAGAAAGCAACCTTTCTTTTGGTGTATGTATTAACTTTTGTCAAGCTCTCTTTTGGTGTATGTATTAGGACTTTTGCCAAACTTACTTTTGGTGTATGTATTAGGACTTTTGTCAAGTTCGCCTTGTCAGAAGGTGAACATGGTGATCATTTTGGCATCCATGGGTGTGTCGATATATACATTCATCATGTCATAGTCAGTTGGTTTTAATGACAGTTTTGACAAATTATTAGTGTCTTTCCCAAGGACAGACGAAGATAATACAGCCATTCTGGGCTGGCCGAGGCTGATATTAAACCTGAAACCCTAGGATTAGGAATCTGATGCTCCCCCATTATATCAGAGATGAACTGCAATGTTAATTTTTTTTATTTCCTTTAGGTTGTTTATTTAAAATAGCTAATTTGAAGGTGCAGGCCAACAAAAAGATGGTCTCATGTTTTCTAATTTTGTCTAAGTATTGTGTGTTAAAAGTGGCAAATTTTGGTTAGCTTATAATAATAATAATTATAATAATTGAGTTACCTTCTCTGAATAAAGTCTCTGTTGTTATTATTATTATTATTATTATTATTATTATTATTATTATTATTATTGCAAACAACTTTATTTTATGAGGGTCACTAAATTAGTTATACTATTCTCCTCAGAGGCCCTCAGGATACATGAAATATAAAGGAACAAAGTGCATATTATATGTAATAACAGAGTAAATTAGATTGCATGTATTTCAAATGACATGTGCCTTTCAAGATAAGGGTCATACAATTCTGTTTCGAATACATTTGGATTTGTTCTAATCTAGTGATTATGTAGATGCTCATTCCATAAAATAGCACCACAGTAAGCAAATGATTATCAAAAAGTTGGTTTTTAAAAAAATGATTTGGCACTGAATATATGTAAGCAATCTCAATTTAGGTGGTTTTCTTCTAACTTAAAAAATGAAACATACCATGCAGCTATTAAGGGAAAAATGTTCATTATTAAGTTTGAACAATAATAATGACTTGTTTAAGACTGATATGTTTTCAAATTTGAGCCTTTTCAATTTGGGGAATGTACGCAATTTCTGCATACAGGACGGGATGCATTAACTCTTAAATGTTACCATAAATGGTCTATTATACATACTTTTATTTGATTTTCTTAAAACATTTAAGATTATTATTAAATAATTATTCTGAGCTATTTTTCTATATTTGTTATGTTGTATTACTTTTAAATGAAGACAGGCATCTAGACAGATACCAAAGATTCAGTTTTCCCACAACATGTTTACATACAATGCCCAGATATAACATGGTGACCAAAATCATACCATTGCAAAGCAGATGGGATTGACAAAAAGACAGGATGAATCTTAGTCTTTAATATTTTCCCAAACACCTTGATTTAAAACATTTTGATCTTCCTTCTATACCATGGTTCAATATATTACATTATTATCAATGTACTGCAGTTCTTTAATACTATGGTTCTCACTAGAACATGGTTTTGGGCATAAGGCAATCAACAGTTATGGACCCTGGCTATCAAATTATAATGAGGAAGAGTATTACCACCAAAGAATCAGGGATATAATCATCAGCAGACCGTTTAGTAAATCAAATATTTAAATTTTATATGTTAACTGCATGTATATTTAGTTGATTCTGTTTATATTACCAAATACTGGGTTCAAGGAAAGGATGGATTTTATTACAGCATTTATCATATTCATCAAATAAATAAAACTGATTATATTTAGTTGCTACTATGTTTAGTTGCGAATGTTTTTTTCGTAATTTTAAGCTCACCTGACTGTAAGACCAAGTGAGTTAATAAGTATAGTCCTGTATCCACTGTGTATCTATGAATGTTTAATCATTTGCACTATGGAGATCATATTTCTGGTTTATTAGGATTTATTGGCACATCAGCACAATAATGACTATAGTGCCAATTATAAGTTTAGCTTTACAATTATAAATGTAATGAATATTTTTTAAAAACTGTACAAAGATTGATCCTCCAAATGAACATAAATAGGAAGTATAATAAAATAAGAGATAAAAAGGTAAAGATGTTAAAATTTGGTAAAAGGTATATAAAATAACAAAAAGTGGTAAAATTATTTTAAAACTCCTTAGATATAAGGTAAGTTTTAATAAGCCATGGAATATGAGCTTACATTAAGATCATGGCCAAGTTAAAAAAAATAAGCAAGGTTCATGCAATTAACTGAGTGATCATGCATCTGATTGACAGACTGGTAATATTACTGCTGTGGAAGCAATACTTCTGATCTGATTGTAATCTAACAGGGTCTTTAGGTCTATGCGATCAAGGTCACTGATGACTTCAGTATTTAGCAAGATCCAAGTATATTAAATAGGTCATATTTCATCAGATTTGCTATGTTTTGTTACCCCTGTGTTGTGATATTTCATCTGATTGGCAGAAGTTATCAACATTTTAGTGATTATGGTGAGGCCAAGGAAGGAAATCTCTGGATCCTTCCCTTTTCCAATGGCATTTAAACCAAGACAACAACAACCACAACAACCTAATAAGGACTTTTTTCTTTTATAAAGAAGCTTTGTCATTCATGCAGAAAATGTGTGGGTCCTTTCAGCAATAAATGAGATTTAGTGGCTTCCCTTCTGGGACTCTTTCATGGATCCCCATTTTGTTCCACCAGTCCCAAATGGTATCATTGGGAAAGGGTCTAAGTTGGAAAGTGTGCTATGTTAAATGTTTATGCAGGCTACATGTTATTGGCATACATCATAGTAATAAAAGAGATCACTCTTGTTTTAAATTTGATTTATTGTAAATCATGTCTTTGTAAACTAAACCATGTTGGTGGGTCAAAAATAGTGTTTTGAGTGACACCTGATCTAGCTGGTTTAATTGTATAATATGAGTGATATTGGTACATATTCAAGCTTGGAAATTAGATCAGAACACAGAAATTTACAAAAAGTTCTGAAAATTTCCAAGTATATGATCTTAAACTTTATCAATTTATTATATAATTTTTTGTCTCAATAGATCTACAGGTATTTAATGTTTTTGCTATGGTGTTAGGTCATAATGCTATAATTTTTATTTCTGTCATGTATATTTGCAGTTTTGCAATGGGTGTATTATTGTAAAAAAGGCAAACAGATGTAATAATTACAATCATGACAGTTAATATGTCTCAAACTGCCATTGTTGAAATATTAACATTGATGACCAAAATGTTTTATTTTTTAAAGAATTGTGCATACTTTGCAAGAAAGATGTGATGATGTGAATAAGACTTAAGAATTTGTGTATACATTGGGTCCTTTTTTTTGTTGTAGATGTCACTCACATTCCCATTTGTACAGTCATAATCTAGGCCATTGATATAAGTATCCTAACATCTGGTGACTGTTTTTTATTTTTGTACTATAGAAAATTGCTACTGCCACTTGTTGTTGGGATGTCTTGTACACAATGTCATGAAACGTACAACAAATTGTAATATTTACCATATATATTCACTTACAAGTCAGGTTCAGCTGGAAACAGAATATACCCTGAAATACCATTACACAGTGCCCCAAAAGATCAGGGTTATTGAGGTTTTATTCTAATGATTACTTCTATCAAACTGCACAGACCCAGATCTGCCAGCACATTATGCAACAGCAGATCTGGGTCTGTGTAGCTTGCAGTGGGACCCAACTTGTAAGCAAGTACATACGATATAACTTTAAAGTAAAATATTTGCCGGTTTTAAAAACACTCTGTATGATGTATATATTATCAGTACTGTTAACTAATGATTCATTGTCTAGATTATTATAAAGATTAAAAACATCTCAGATATATGTTTCATCATTTTTTAAGTTCCATAACCTAAGAAAAAAAAATATTTTGCCCCTATTTGATGTATACGAATATACTGCAGATATTATAGTTTCTAATTACATTGGTTGGTGTGTAAATAGGGACATTCCAACCTAAGTATTTTAAATCAGGCATCCTGATATTCATCAAACTAACTCCAGTAAAATATTTTGTATCAAGCAAAGTTGCCCATTAAGAATCTTTCTACATGGAGCATAAATTTACCATTCTGTTTTGTTGCATCTTAATCATTTTTCTTCTTTTTTAAAAATTATTTTTAAGATGATGGTAAATTTTTCACTTGTCACATTATGTCTCAGATATTTGGCTTACGAGAGACATGATTGAACAAGGTGTCCTTAGAATTCTACTAGTGCTGGAAGTCAAAGAGTAACAAAAGTAAGACTCAAAGACAAAAACAACAGACACATTCCTATTGTCACAATTTGTCATTTAGTTCTATTTGAACCAGTTGAGCAAAATAAACTATATACATGTATATAATCATTTATAACTTGCTGCAAACAATACAAATCCTGATCTGGTTAGTCATTAAGTTTTTTTTTTTTTGTACTGTCTGTTTGGTCATAAATGATGCCAGTCACACCCATTAAAATATAGGCCATCTCAGCCATCTTTAAAATTTGTATCACTAATTTTCCTGAATGGAAGTCACAAGTAGACTCTGTATGGTGTCTGGTTGGTCTCAAATGAGAATGGTATGAATATGGCCACCATAGTGGCAATCTTGAAAACATTGTCTTCCTGAATGGATGGTCCTATTGACATTGGATTTTAACCAAGAGATTCATTTGATGTCTGATTGGTCATAAGTGAAAATGGAGCTTACCTGACATCCAATATTGTTGCCTGGCCTGCTAACTTGAAGATCTTTTATTGCTATATGTACTCATAAGTGGAAAGTCATATCCACATGGTTTTTTTTTTTTACAAGAAGACTTCTTATAATATACAGATAGTTCCAAATGAAAATAGTGCTGATCTGACATCCAGTATAGCCACCATGGCAGCCATCTTGAAATCTTGTTACACCTCTCCCTCAACAACCCAAGCACAGCTGGGTAAAAAAAAAACATAGATTGCATTGTAAGTACAGGCGCTAGATACAAAGAGACATCTGAAAATTCAAGTAGGGTGTGTCATGCAAGCTAGACGTAGAGAAAACAGTTATGGGATGGCAGAATACTCATTTTATAATTGTGTTGGGAGTAATTGTTAATAAAATGAAATTGTTTGCTTTTTAGTAAAATTGATATTATTTTCAAGATAAACAATTCTGAAAGATCATGAAAAACATAACTCCATGTGGTTTCAACTTGTCACATTTGTGCATATGTGTGTACCTGTCAACAGCTTATAAGAAGAAATGGTCCATTTTGAATTCCTGGAAATTTGTTTCTGTTAATAGAGCATCGGTCTCTTCTGGGAAGTCAGTTTCAGAATATGAATGGGGCTTTTAAATCATAAATATAACGAAAAGTGTGTTGAGGAATGAGCTGTAGCATAATGTACATGATTACATTTTCATCTGGCTGATTTATGGGCATCTGATGATGCAGTAACATAGACAAAGCCTACTCTGTACTCGAGTTTAGCCACATAGATGTGTTTTCCTCAGTGTACAGATTCAGTAGAAGCTGCTAAGAACAATATCACAAACATAATCCGTGCAGCGAAATCAGCCCACTACAGTACTACAATCACAGAAAGTTCCAGCTTCAAAGAGATTGAGATTACTAACAAGCTAATATCAAGAAACACATGTACACCTCTTTCAACCACCTTCTCTCCAGTCGACTTTCCAGACCTGTTTGCAAATTTCTTCTGTGACAATGTACACAATTTCAATTGACTCGTCACCATACAGGTGTGATAGAGAATTCCAACGATAACCATTAGCAGCATTTGAACCTGTCTATGGATTTAGTATGATTTACATTCATGATGAAGAGTACACCAAAGTTATGTGAACTTGATCCAATTCCAACATCACTGCTGCTTAAGTGCTTAGATCCAATATTGCCTTCACTAACTGATGTTATTAATGCCTCTCTCCCAATTGTGGAATTCCCATCATTTTTCAGAACTGCCATTGTAAAGCCTTGGCTGAAGAAACCACTCAACCATAACGATTTAAAGAACTATCACCCAGTTTCTAATCTCCCATTTACATCAACATCTTAGAAAAAGTTGTTTTAACACAATTTGAATCTATCTGAATTCAAAGTCTTTTTAACGATGTACAATCTGCATATTGCCTTTGCCACAGTACTGAAACTACTCTTCTGAAAGTATTTAATAACATTCTCTCTGCTTTGGATAGCAGAAAGATTGCAGTCCTCACCATCCTTGATTTGTCTGCAGCATTTGATACAATAGACCATGATATATTACTTCACTGTCTCCAGCATGTATTTGGCATTCACAATACAGCCTTGAGTTCAAATTCTACTTAGTCAACAGGACACAAATTGTATCTTCAAATGGAATATACTCCAGTCAAGTTGATCTATGTTGTGGTGTTCCACAGGGGTCTGTTCTTGGACCTGATCTCTTTATTCTATACACTCAGCCACTCTCAAGTGTCATAGATCACCACCCAGTGTCTCACCAATTGCACTCTAATGACACCCAAATATACAAGTCTAGCCATCCAAATGAAGTTAATGCTACCATGCAAGGAGTCAAGAGGTGCATTTCTGATGTGAAATCATGGATGACATGTAACAAACTGTAAATGAATGGTGATAAAACTGAAGCACAACACAACAGACTTTTTCATTCACATCTTTTACCTCAAATAATAAATATCAGCAGCACCAACATTAAATTGACACAGTCAGTACGAAACCTAGGTGCTACTCTAGACAGTACTTTTCACATTGCACCAACATGTCATGAACATATGCCAGGCTGCATATTTTGAGCTGAGCCGCATCAGCTCCATTCACAAATATCTTTCAGTTGATGCCACTAAAACACTTGTGTGTGTTCATGAGTACTTTCAAGACTGGGCTATTGTAACTTGATTCTGTTTGGTTTGTCTCAACATCTACTACAGAAAGTTTAAAATACAGCTGCTCAGATCATCCTTAGAGTACTATGATCAGAGGACATCTCCCCGCTGCTCTGTACCCTACACTGGCTATCCATTCGATCTAAAATCAAACACAAAATTTGTTCTCTGTGCTATATTTCACTGATGGACTCCAGTCCAACATACCTATCTGACCCCACCCATGTGTACACACCAGCAAGATACGCTCCTTTCCTGATAATCGTATACTCATTATTCCCACTATGAGAACGAAATCATATGGACAATGTTCTCTTGCACACCAGGGCCCAGAAATGTGGCACAAACTGCCCATTGAACTTAGACACAAAGACAGTGATCCCTTTCAAGAATGCTCTTAAAACTCACCTATTTTGACTGCAACAACAAACTTAAAGACCTAAAAATGTTTCATATTCTAAATTATAAATACATGTATATTCAGTATGTTTTTGTTTTATAATTTTGTGGTGGTTTTTTGGGTTGTTGTTACTGTTGTTGCTGTTGTAGGGTTTAACGCCATTTTTCAGCACATGATAGGCTTTTCATGGCAGCCAGTATTAATGGTGGAGGAAGAACCCAGGAAAACCCTTGGAAAGAATCAGCAACACACAAGAAGCTACTGGCAAGTTTTCTCACATACCCACAACAACAACATGAATGTAATGAAACTGTATAATGACTTAATATTTTCATCAGGAGATAAACTTGCTTGTATTATTTTCATTCAGTTAATGCATAATACATTATTTAAATATACATGACAAGTACTGCAGTAACAGTTAATTTCTCAATTACATACATGTGCATCTGTATCATCATCTTTTGTAATTCAACAAAAATGCCTATTATGCAAACTTAGTTGTGAAATAGCTAAGGTAGATACGATTGTTTACAGTACAACAAATATCCTCCAGTTTCTTATGGGTTTTTTGGAGGGAGCTTTATCAAATTTTTGCTCTTACCTCTTTTTCCCCTTATTTAACTTGTACGCTGAACACATCTATATTAATAATGACTTGGATGTAGTGGCTAAACCGCATGTTTGCCAAAGCTACAAAATCTGTCCCAAATTGCACTGATGGTTTCTTATTTTTCATGGCTTTAAACAGGTATCCTTCGTAAAATATTGTTCAATTCGAAACTGGAGTGGAAAGGTTTTGGATTCAAGGGTTGTAAATCTCTAATATTGTTTATTTTGAACTGTTCCTACTGATTCTAAGGTCCTCACTGTTATTGCAGTAATGCTCATTCGTTCGACTTTACATCTATTAGATTTCTGAAGCATTAGGTTCATACAGGTTATGTATGCCTTGATTCAACAGTACATAATAATAAAAAATTAACAGTACATAGGTAAGCGACAGTAGCACAGCTGAACCACATTGCATGTCACATGAACAAATTTTGGACCTGTAAACTCAAAGCAATTATAAACTAAGGTTAAAAGTATGGGGCCAGTTATGTTGTGCTAATATGAAGAAAGAAATGTCCCCATGGTGCAGCAGCAGTTCATTTTGACATATATCTCTAATGCCATCCTTTGTAATTTTCCAGAAATGCATACTCTTGTGAAATGGATATCTGCATTAGATACAACTGTATTTTGATGTACAATGACAATTGCCCCAGTTTTGTATGTCTGTTTGGATTAAATAAGATTTATTTTTAAATTTATTCCTGCCTGCCCTCAACTCCATCATATTGTTTAACTTGTAATGTATTAGGCATAAGCTCAACATATATCTATCAATAATGCTTCGGTGATCACCCAAAACAGCAAAGCCACCTTTTTGCCAAGATTATAAAATCTATCTCTAATTGCACTGATTACTAAAAAAGTGTGATTTCTTATTTGTCACGGCTATAAACTGATATCTCTGGTAGACTTTGTTAAACTATGTATACTTCAAACAAGAGATGGAAGTGGATTTGGCTTCAAAGGTTATATATCTCCTGTTTATCTTGAACAAGTTAATATGTATTCTGATATTCATGTTCATTAGTCTAGAAAACATCATTCATTCCTCTTTCAGTCATTATATTTCTGGATATTTAAGTTAGTACACGTTAATCATGACCAGATTTGACTATTGATAATAACGATGTAAGAAAAAGACACAAATACATGAAATTACCACTTAACTAAACCATGTGATTTGCAGTCCATATTATAAGATTAAAATTCATTTTTTTTACATGATCAACTTGAAACATTGGCATTCAGAAGTTAATGTTTCTTTTGAAATATCGATGCCTCAAAAAGATATCGAAACTCAACATCTTCTTGACTGGTTGTCACAAACTTCCTAGGGTAGTATTTCTAATATGGGAGAAAGGTGAACAATTCAGATTTAAATAGCTCTGAGCCCCCCAGTCGGCAATGATGATGGTATAGATACTAGATAACTCAAGGTGAAAAGGTTTAACAATTTAATAAAATAAAACAAATGTATTTCGATAATTTCCTTGATAATTTCAGAATCACAATATCTTTCAAACTAGTACAATCATTACCTGTACCTATTTACAGTTGCCAATAATTATTTCATCATATTAACTTAAAAGTCTTTAGTGGGAGTGTTTAATTTCAGTGTTGTTAATGTTAATCATCTGGACATCAATTCATTTTACTATATGTTTTCTATATATATTTCTCGGTAGTGACCTTTCAACTGTGTGACAATCAATACAAATCATGTTAATCTAAAATACATCCAAAGATGACATCACAGTGAAGTTCTTGTCAAGAGTTCATCAGCATTTTTTTGAGTGGCTGCACTGTAAAGAGAACAGCATGTAAACAGAACACAGATTTCACTTCTGGATCATCACCAAGACCTTGTTACTCAATGTTCACTGGCGCCAAAATACACCGACAACCACTCTCTCAGCTCATATTCTCAAGAATAAACAATTACCTTTAAATCCCTACCAAAAATGCATCAATATAACTCTTCTATCACCACCGAAATAAGAGAGGAAAAAATGTTCTAAAAATAGACTAGAACTACATTCGTGGGTACTGAACTGGAAATAATTGTGATGCGATTCCTGACAGGCCCAACTTTTTTGGGACAAATTTTAGTAAAACTTTTATATTTGCATGCCACACCTATCTGAACTTTATACATGAAGTCTTTTTGAATTTCATTGTAAACAAGACATGTGACACCTATCGGAAAGTGTTTAGTGCTGGTGTTCCACAGGGTGCAAGTGCTGGTCCAAGTGTTCTTGAGAAACGAAAATTAAATTTGCTATACCGGTATCTTCCCTTATTATACGACTTTTTCAATGCAGTAAAAACCTTAATTATACTTCAAGATAAGGCCTGTCTGAAAATATGTTTGAAGTTGATCAATTAAAATTTTAATTGAAATTTAAATAAACATTTAAAATTTATAAACTAAATTTTATTGAAAAATGAAATTTTCACAAAAGTTTGAAAACACAGTTTGATAAATTTTAGACAGAAAAGTTGACCAATCAATGGTATATAAAAGAAATGGTAGTTTGGTTCTGTATAACTGAGAACATATTTCCCAAGGGTAGTGAAGTAGCATGACTCAGTGATTTTGGCAACAAATCGTGATATGCCTGACCAGGTGCATATAGGTGTACACACTAAAGAAACAGCAACAGGTGCTATGTTACATATTTATTGTGTCCGGTATTTAGGCAATTATTTGTTCAACTAATAGCGCACTCAGATTTAAACTTCTGATGGGACCACTACCTTGTTTTATTGCAAATTTGCATTACATTTCAGTGTCCATAACTATTTGATAGTGGCAAGTAGAAAGATAGAGACACACTTCAAGCACAGTTGTTTCAATTAAAGAAAAATTCGTAAGGTGCCTGACAGAGTCAGGAACAGAAAAACAAACACTTGTGTTAAATGATATTGTTCTGGTTAATATCAGTGTTGTCGAAGATGCATTGCACGCTGATAAATCTCCCTGGACATTAGGATATGCAGTGACGATACATTCATCTCAAGGGTTAACCATCTCTGATACAATTGTTTGGATCGTAGATGATCGCATCAAGTGGTCGAATTTAGTTTATCTCGCAGTGTCATGAGTTAGAAGAATAAATCAACTTCATAGAGACATTTTAGATTCTAATGACACCACAATCAGTGATATTGTCAGCGATAAGAAAAAAACTCGCTGGTTATAAACAACACAATAAGAAAAATAATAGAGAATTTTATATTGATGTAGGATTTATAACGATGCTGAAACAACAACAGAATAATCACTGCATGAGCT
This sequence comes from Unio pictorum, assembly GCA_030141615.1. Classification (NCBI taxonomy): domain Eukaryota; kingdom Metazoa; phylum Mollusca; class Bivalvia; order Unionida; family Unionidae; genus Unio; species Unio pictorum. Next base: position 5,979,883 of record JARLTB010000101.1, on the reverse strand, counting down.
GTAATTGTATAATGCTATGGCAGTATTCGGATAAAGATCCTCGCCAATTTACCGCAGACAGAAAAAATAGCAGTCTTGGTCATACACGAGAAAATGTTATGCTGACCTGTTTAGAGTGTAACAGACGCAGAGGTGATAGTTAAGTGATCGTGGCGGTAATTGTGTATCCTCGGGTATCACTTGTAACTGTTCACCTGTAAATCCACGCTGAGGAGCAGTTGAATCTAATCTATAGAATGCAGGTCTACCTGTGGATCTTGTTATGCTAGATATTTTATGCGACGTGACACTCCAAATAGTATCAGTAGCACTTTTTTTTACCACCTTGAAGTTCACCTGGTTCATATAAATATCTCACAAAGACATTACCGAATATTCATTGTTTTGAAAAATCATTTTGTGTATTTTGTATGGGTATATACTTTTCCTTTTATCGCATTAATAGGTTTCATATTTATTGTTTGAGTAATTTCATTATTTAGCGCAGTTATCACACCTGGTAATCTCTTGACCCATTCACGTGATCATTTATCCCTGATAAATTCTTTCGCATATTGATATCCAAACCGCTCAGCAAGTGTTCGATTAAATTGTTCAATAATTGCCTGATCGTGGTGTATTGCAGTATGTCCCTGCCTGATGGTGACATTATCACACTGCACCCTGAAATTCCTTTCCAGGATCAACCTGTAATAGACTTGGCCACTGTAAAGGTCCTCGTCGATAAATTTATTCAAATGCAACAGATACCTCTGATGCAGCCTTGGTCAACAATGGCTCAGCTTCCTTGTATCTACTCGCAACATCAACTACTGTTAATGCATACTTGTAAGTCCATGTATTGACAGTATCATGCGGCAGAAATAATATATCAGCTTGATGAACTTCATTTGGAACAATGACATCAAAATGTGCGGAATTTGAGTGTATCGTTGAGTAACATATATCACGTTAGTATTTTTGTGACTTCCTTGGGAATATCCTAACTGGATTTTTTGTTTATCGTATCATCGTACACAACTAAGTTGTTAACACTCGAGTTGATATCATCGATGCTAGTTGCTTCATCAATATCAGTAATAAATTCAATAATATCTTCTCGTTAAAATCTCTTAGTACTTGATAACAATGTTGATCATCTACACTCGGTGCTATCAGATATAGTTTATCCCACTTCATCCACTTCATTATCAAATTGTGTTGTGTTTTACCACACCTGGAAGGGCCAATGATGATCATTCAAACTGAAATTGGTAACACTGGATGATGTTTAATTCATTCTTGTTTTTTTTAGCGCTGAAAAGTCAATAATTTCCATTAGATATAACTTAAATAATATTATGGATTTATATTGTGTGAAATGTAAAACTCGTACATCAACGATTGACCCAACTCATACCACAACTAAAAATAACAGATGCGGTCAATGGTAAGTGTTCACAGTGTGGTATTAAAAAATTTAGATTTGTCAGTAAAAAAAAGAAAAGGGAGGTGATATCGCAGCCAAGTTAACAAAACTCCCAGGAGTTCCATGGGCGAAATACCCAGGAGAAAACATCTTCCCAGGTATAGTTATTGTGGTCTGGGAACCCATCTCTATGATCAAGATCAACCTTGTCTGGGTGAATATCCGATAAACGCCATAGATAGAGCTTGTCACGCTCATGATGTTGCTTATAAAAACAAAGACCTTCAACAGCGCCACATCGCGGATATAAAATTAATTCATGCATTAAATTCCATTCCGGATAAATCCTACAAAAAAAAGTTAGCTTCGTGGATAATAAAAACTGCTATGAAAGGTAAATTAATGATGGGGGCTAGTATTTAATTATATGGAATGGATTTTTTATTCTCCGGATGGATATTGGAAGGGTAAATCAGCCATCGATAAACTCGCCAACGCCGCAAAAGTAACAAATACAACAGCGGCAAATTTGTTATCCCGAGAAGCAATATGGCAAATTTATCTACCGCGTCCAGCGAAGATTCAATATACATTGTTTGATGTCAGCACCCTAATGAAGTTCATCAGGCCGATATATTATTTCTGCCGCAAGATATTGTTAATAAACACATATATATAAATATGCGGTAACCGTAGTTGATTTTGCTAGTAGATACAAGGAGGCTGATCCGTTATCAACCAAGTCATCATCTGAGGTTGCTTCCGCGTTCAAAATAATTTATTGTAGAGGTCCTCTGCGATGGCCAAATCTTCTCCAAGTCGATCCCGGCAAGGAATTTCAAGGTGAAGTATCATAATGATGAAGCAACATAATACCATGATACGACGAGGATATACTGTAATACATCGAGACCAAGCAGTTGTGGAACGGTTTAACACAACACTCGTGGATAAATTGTTTCATTATCAGTATGCGAAAGAGTTCATCGATGATAAATGATCTCGTGAATGGGGCAAGAGATTGCCGGGGGTAATTACCGCACTCAACAATGAAATTACTCAGACGTTAAACATAAAACCGGCTGTCGCAATCACACAAAAAAATATCAATTTACAGAGGAGTAATTTTTCAGCGCAGATATTACCTAGCAATGTCACAGTGAGATATTTATATGAACCTTGCGAACTTGAAGGCAGTAGAAGAAGATCAACTGATCCTATATGGAGTATCACCTCACATAAAATATTCAGCGTGGTCACATCTAAAAACAGATCAGCAATATATAGATTAGATCCACCTGCACCACAGCGTGGATTTACTCATGAACAGTTACAAGTTATCCCAGATGACACTTAATTACCTCTTCGTGGCCTTAACTAATAACAACTCTTTGAAGTTGACCTATTCTTCATACTTGTGACACTGCAAGATAAACTAAATTTGACCATTCGATGAAATCATCGATAATCCAAACAGTTGTATCCGTGATAGTCAATCCTTGTTAAGAGTGTATCGTCATCGCGTAGCCTAACACTCATGGAGATTTATGAGCGCGTAATGCGTCCTCGACGACGGTGATATCGACTCAATATCATTTAACACTAGTTCTTGTTTTTCAGATTTACCAGGAATATCAACTTCGATGTTTTGTCGTCGTGTATCCATTGGTCTATAGCATAGCGGTGCTGGTTCCATCAGGAATTTTTCTTTGTGTGTGTTAAATAATTTCATCTGAAGTAGATCTTGGATTTTTTTCTGCTCGCGACAACTAGATCTGCCAGAAATAATGAATCGGATATTCAGGAATTATTTTACGTGTTCGCTCACACTGAACTCTATCCGGTTGTAATCTTATCGCGGATTTTAACTCGGTTAACTTCGCATCAAGTGATCTGTGATCTGTGTTAATTTCTTCGTAATAGTCTATATTATGTTTTAGCCAACAATTAGGAGATTCACCGGTAAATGGCGGTGGTTGAGCGTGATCACCACACATTATCACAGCGATATTTTTTATTCGCAACCATTCCAAAAATGTTTTTAATAGCGTCAACGATACTGTATCTATTTCATCCCATATGATTTTCCCAGAAATATGTTTTGTTCCCATTCGATCTGGAGTCCACTCTGTGCTATTATACTGGAAAAAAAACCTATGATACGTACAAGCGTTAACCCCCCGGGATCTCATCTCTTGAGCAAGACGATGAGTTGGAGTCAACACAATCATGTCAGCGTTTATCGCGAATAATTCGATTACTCTGGATGTCTTACCACATCCTCCTGGACCGGTGAAATAAACGGTTTTATATCTGGTTATTGGATCCTACACAGATGGATACGATGATACTTAGTTGTTGGTATCTTCCCTGTAATTATCCTTGATGGGAACATCAGCCGACTCGCAGTATCCATGTTCCCCAATCGCTCTCATACGTAGTAAACTCCTCGACGGATTTTCGGTATTTTCTATCGAAATAGAATGAGCCGGTGGCGACTCTAACCGCGATGTCAGAGAATCTGTTTATCACCGAAAACAAATGTATCATTGTATAACCGAGCATTGAAGATCTTAAATGAGTATACTGCAGTGATTCTCCATCATGATATTCAACGACGGTTCCTATTTTTTTTCTTGTTGGATAAATAAGCTGTTCTTCTCGAGGTGAATATCTCATTTGCTGTTGTATCTGCGATTATAAAATCTAATTCAGCATCATCGAATACCAATCGGGTGCAACGCCGTTTATGTTCGGATGATCCACCTTAAGTAAATTTTCCAATTATTTTTCTTCCTAGATCCTTTGTCTCGCGCTCTAGTTGTTTACTCATATCCCAGTCATCGCATTTTTCTGGACTTGGTAGCCAAACATCGGTCTGCGCCCGATATGATATGATCACGGTGGAAACAGTTAACGATATCAGTATTTTTTTTATCTAACATGAATCGCAATAGTGCTATCGGATCCCATTTTTTTCGCGAAAAAATATTTTCCCATCCAAAGATAAAATATCGGATGAAGACCATCGCAGAATTTAAATGATGTCACCCTGGCAAATCCTGTCAGGTCAAAATTGGGTAAAACTCCATTAATCGCCACTCTGGTCATTTCATGTGTTGGATGCCCAAATCGTTTAAAGTATTCATTGCATTCACCACACCTGAGAAAACTTTCGGGGTAACACGTTGCCATGTCAACGGATATTATATTTTGTAGATCGTATTTTGTGTTCCACAATCCGCCATGGCCATGTTCTACACAGCTAGCTTGTACATCATCGAGAAATTCATATCTGGTTGGTTTCCATGAGTTTTTCTCTCTGGCAAAATGTGCTGCGACCGATGGTACAGTAAAACAATTTCAGGTAATTTCGTCGATGTTATCTGTATACTTCCTCGCGAGGTTATTCATCTCGTTTTGAAAGGTTTCTGTTCGATATAAATCTCAATTTGTTCTAACAAATTGGTCGTATCCATCTTCTTCATCGCTTTTAAATAACCATACTGATACAGGATCGGTTTTATTTATCTCGTAGATACAATCGAGTAGTATTTTACTGCTCTCGACGAGGGAAATACTCGTACAGAACTACTCCACGCATGAGAATTATGGTCGATGATTTTAATCGGATCACCTCTTGATTTATAATTTGATTCATATAAAACCTCCCCGGTGATAGTTTTTACTGTAATCGGGAATTTTAATTTCTTCTCCAACTTGATAACATCTTGTATTGACGCTCCTGTGTTTTTAACCGATTCTTCCCACTTGGTTATTTTTGATTTTCTTAACTCGGTTAATCCGTTTCCTCGTCGAGTATTATTGAAATGTTCTATAACTTGTTCAGCAACACAATTTAATCTCGTTGAAATTTTCATCCGGGTGTAAATCCTGTAAGTTAATGCTGTTACCGGATACGCTCGATTATAATATCTGCTATAAATCCTGGTTAGTACACCCGGTTTAGTTTTATCGGTTATAATTATAGGCTTCCTTGTTGAATCCAATACACACTCACGATGATTATATACCTTCCAATCTTTATTATAAATTTTACTGAATTTTACCTGAATGAAATATCCAACCGATTCAAATTTTATCAGGGATATTTCCCGAGTGCGCTGATCCGTCATTGTATAATCGAATTGTGATGTTCGATACGTCGACCAAACAAAAGCTGCTCCATCTTTGAGAAATTCGTATTTTGCATGGCTGGTGCTATTTATAATCTTTGACATCCTCAAAGGAGTTTTTATTCTCCGACCAAAGTCAAAAATCCTTCGACCGGGATATTCTATTACTTCGGAAATTCCCATAATTATCATACTTAAAACAAATATTTAAATAAAATATTTAATTATATAATGAACAATTGTAATTGGCTACCAATTGGGGCAACAGCTTGTTGTGGTAAATTATCCCGAAGGGAGTTTTGTGGAATTCATATGCAGAATATATGACGAGGAAGCTTAGCACCCAGTACCAGTTGCGATGTAGGAGTACGAGGAAAAACAGAAATATGCACTAGTTGCGGAGGTAAAAACTATAGGGAACTTAAACGAAATTATGACAGAGTTACTCCACATAACCCCAAAACTATGATTGTGCGAACTCCTCATGAATACGTTAATAGAATTCATAATTTAGACAAATAAATTGTATTTACGAATATAAGCCACAACGAATTCGTCTCGCATCCAATCTACTGTAACTATGAGGGGTCACGAGATGGAATCGTGCGACATCGTAAACGAAAAATACCACTCGGTCAAATTAATAAGATGGGTTATATGATTGGTTGATATAAGTATATGAAACAAAAGAAAAAATTATTACACTCATAGATTTGCCTTCTAATGTTTTTATGAGTCAATCGGTAACGGACTCGGCATTGATCACAATAATCGAATAAACTTGATAACCGCATAGAAAATTTAAGAGCTGTTACTCCGAGTGAAAATTGTCTTAATGTGAATCCTCAAAAAAAGTATAAATCGTAAACCAAGACCTGTAACCGCTTTCATCAACAACACAATTATTGAATTTCCGTCAAGATCCTCTGCTGACAAATATTTCGATATTAACTCTGGAGCTGTATTCTACGCCACATCTGGTATACATCTGACAGTATACTCGAAAAGATTTAACTGTAGAGTATCATTCGCATTTTCGTGATTTTTTTTTAATATTCAACAATTATAATTTAGACAAAAAAAAATATTTTCGTATATTATATATGAACGAAGAAATTATATCAGCGATCGCCTAACAACTCGAAATTATTCACGCGAATAGCGATAAAAAAAAATAATAACCCCGAGCAAACTAGCAAAAATATACAACGGGGTCAAAATATATCAAAATGAAATTGAAAAACTTTCTGGGGTCATCGAAAAATTATACAAGGATATTGAATACAGTGATACCGACAACAACAATTACCAGAATATTATTTTGTTAAATGGGATTATCTCAATATATACAAACAACAACAACAACAACAATATGAAAATGCGGTATTAATCACCAAATGGGAAATATTTAAAACATTATCAATGCAATGTTATCTTGTAATCGCAAAAGATTATAAAATTCAGAAAATCATCCCGTGGTGTAAAATACTCAACAAGGTTAACAACACAATAAAACCTGCTACCGAGGTAGTAAAATCCGCTGTAAGAAATTTCTCGAATAAATATTTAAAGGAATAATATATTTATATAATCCTGTTTAAAAATGAACGATGAAAATATCGCCGAATTGAAAACCGAACTCGATCGTGTACAACATCTCCACGACAGTATGATATTTACCAGCAATTATGTCGACGCCGAATATAAGAAAATTATCTCTACACGGCGATTAAATTTTCCAACATATAAATCAGAATACCGGGTAATGAAAATAATCTCCAGAGAACGAAATCGAATCATATATAAAAATACATCCACGGAAGAAAATTTCATTGCGGTATCCGCGATCATAGCAAAAATTCTTAAACACGTCGGAGGTATATTCAACGAAGAAGCTCTTATAGATTCCAACGCGAGAAAATTCGAAAATAAATATTTGGATGCAAAATCCGAAGGATTTCATCTTTGAATTTCAATCAAACACGAAGAGGTGTTTTCGGAACCTCGAACAGATTAGGTTGTTTCAATTCTTGATGTTTATCCCTGAACATTTAATTCAATTCGATCTCCGAGTATAACATTTTAACTCTGACATTAGTTGGTTGTTGTAGATGTTAAATCGGGTGCGTTTATCAATTACTTTTTTTATTGAATTTTTTGGACTCCTCGAGTTGGATTTTTAAATCGTTGTTTCCAGTTTGAAGTTGTGATATTAGTTTACTATGTTCATCGTTGGATTTTCTCAACATGGAAATTTCTTGTTGATATTCCATCTCGGATTTCTCCGCTGTGACCCGTAATTGATCACGCGTCTCAGTTAACGTGGTTATCTTTTTTTTTTTATAGCTCGGCGATATGTTCTCGGAGTTTTCGTTTACTCTCGTTGTATTGTTGTTTTGCTTGTTTGAATTGTTCGGCGTTACCTTGTGTTACAGCGGAAATTGGTTCCTTGGACCATATTTTATACAACCTTGATAATCCTATTTTGTATTCGTTGGCAACTTCGACTGGTCGTTTAACACCATATAACGCTATTACTTTTTTTCCGTCGTCGGTAGTAGGATAGGTTGGGCTTTTCATATATAAATATATATATATATATATATATATATATATATATATATATATATATATATATATATATATATATATATATATATATATATATATATATATATATATGTATATATATATATATATATATATATATATATATATATATATATATATATATATATATATATATATATATTTATATCTATATATATATATATATATATATATATATATATATATATATATATATATTTATATATATATCGCGAAGATTTTGTTTTACAAAAAAAAAACCATGACGGAAATTATAAACAAAGTAATTACAACGGAAATCACAGCAATACAAAAATGATGGTAATAATGATGGTCAGTAATCATAGATCACCCTTTAAATTTGCTGGGCTTTTTAAAATATTTTTTCAAGAGTTTTTCTTTGATACTCCCGATGATATCATTGATTCCCCACTGATAAAATTTCCCTGAGGCGATCAACAGAAACACTGGAGTGAGCATAGTTTATTATCTGGTCGCGGCTACATGAAATTACTATAACGTGGCGACGTTGTAGTTGTTGTTGGTGGTGTTTCGTCAGCAGAAAATCTTCATTGCCAATTTCATCTACGACGAGTTCAAAATTTCCTGTGATTGTCCCCGCGAATGATTTCCTAATCGCGGAGTTGAGTTCTCAATGGTAGATAAATACTCGCGCGTGTTGATACATTATTGATAACAGCGTTGTAATTTTCAATTCTTGACCCCGGTGGGATTTTCGCGATGAAAAAATCTAACACGGAAATCTACGGTGAAAATCTTTTTATTATACATCGAGGGTAATTTGTAATTGTTCATTTGATAAATCAATTAAGTTAAAACTCTGATCAACGAGTTTAAAGTTTTTTTTTAATATCCAACGGTTACTGCATTCCAAATACACCGGGTTAATTGGGTTTTGTACGATTAAACTTCCCGGAGATACTCGAGGGGAAAAGGTATATAGGATATATCCTTGCGTCGCTTGATTTGATGTTGTATCCGCGCTGTAAGTCCCCACGACGATATCACATACAAGATTTATCGCGATCACCGATGTTATATCAACGGTGCTCGGGTATATATATCGACCGGTGGCGTCTGGGGCGTTGTATCGGAGAATAGTCAGCGGTGATAAATTTTCCCATGTGGTATTTTAGGAAAATATTCATCTTTGACATCACTGAGTGATTTTTTTTAACTCGGGTACATTATATCCTTGAAATTTATACGTTGAGATATCTTTTACATGTATATTAACATTATTTGCAAATTCTCTTTTATGTTCCTCAACGGGGAAATCTAATATAGTTTGAATAACTCGTGTGTTAAATAATTCCATATCAAATGCAGGCTGATTTAAAATTTCTAAGTATTTGATAATTGAGGTCTTTGACCATAAATCCAATAGATGCTCTTGAAAACTTTGTCGTAATTTATTTAAATATTTTTTTATATCCGTTGTTAACAGCATCAAAATATTTTGGGATATAATCTATCGGCATTGAAATAACCGTACTCAAATTTCACTCCTCCCCCCTCCCCCGAAGAGAAAATAATCTGTGATATACATAACAGGGTCTGTTAAAAAATGTGTAAGGGAAATATATATCCTCAGCGTCGATATCATGATATGATCGGGTTTCTGTGATATAATCCTCTCTGCTAGGTTCCCGTGGACGCGGTTTCTCCGGCGGTGGATTTTCAGGTCAACTTAACATAGTTATAATTGACGAGTTATATATATCTACACGGTACCCGGGAGAGTTTATCTCGATGAAAGCTGACAACGATGCTTCATGAACGGTTATCTCGATGGAAGATTCCCTTTCAGTGATAGATTTTATCCTGCGTTGAATTTCCTTGATATCTTCGATGTCATAAGCTCCCTTGGGGAGATGTATTGTTTGCCAATTGAGAGTACCATCGGGGGAATCTTTATACGCGAACACAAATGTATTATTGCGTGATTTACCAGCAAATGAATCATCGATATTGGGCCAGCTATAATATACTCGAAATTGAGTTAACGCGATTTCCTTTGCTGGAATCGGAGTTGGAAATTCAATACTGAATTCAGGGTTTGCAGTTACCGTCGATATCATTGTTGTTTTCGGCGGGGTTGTGTTCTCGACGATCCACTGAAGTAGTTCTTGCGGTGATGACGTTGTCATTGTCATCGTTATTATCTTGTTGTTTTTCTAATTTTAAGATCACGGAATCATAAACGCGTATCATCGTGGAAAACTCATCATCGGATATTAATGTGTCGTCGAGCGACGATGATATCATCGCGGATATTTGTGAGAACGCGGTTGACACGGTGTGGAATTTAACCGAGTAATCATGTAGTTTACGCTGACTACACATTTTTTTTGTTGTTATTTTTTAAATCACCCCCGCGATGGTTGTCGCCGCGTATACAAATTGAAACAAATTGGATCATTGTCACCGAAGATAATATCACACAGGTTACAGCGATGACACCTCCAACCGAGTACGCAATTACATCAACTGTGGTAATCTTTCGTTGATATTTTTTTAATATTTTTGTTTGATATTCATCTGTGAACAATTTGAGTTTAGTCTCTAACGCTCTGACTTGATCATATCGGTATTGCTGCGATGTCATTATTTTCAATTAAATTATTTACTTAAATCGGCTACAAATTCTACGTACCATGTTATGGATACCCGATCTTGATTGTCATCCGTGGTGTTTATCGTGAACCGTTCAGTTGATCCCTTGTCTATTATCGCGGATATCGTATTGTTTACCCCGGAGGAACTCCTCGATGATATATTAAACTGCAACGGGGATACTATCTGTAAATTCCTTTGACTTCCGCGGTGATATCTAGTGTGTTAGTTTGTGAAGTCCAGGCGAAGGATCCATGTTCGATCGCGTATACCATGTTGATGATTTCCCCATGAGGGATTTTAATATCATCGATGGATTTTTTAATATCAGCGAGTTTAATAGGAACCGATGTTGGTTTTCCAAAAAAATCTTCGTTGAGCTTCCTAAAATTATTACGAAACTCTGTAGATTGTTTTACATGATTATATCCAAATTGTAATAGCGCGAATTCATCCATGGCGGTTTTTACATCGGCGAGTTTTAATGGGATCCCAAGTGGAATACTTCCAAAAAAACTTATCAATTCGGATGTAATTTGTAAATATCCTTGGTAGAAATTAGTATAACCGAGGATATGATTATCATACTCGGATCGCAGCGCTGTTAGTTTATCCACGGCGGTTTTCACATCGGTGAGTTTTAACGGAACCGTTGATGGGATTCCAAAGAAATTATAAAATGGAGTTTCAATATTTTAATACTTGTTTGTAGCCCGGCAAATACATTTACATGTGCGTGATATTCATCGCGTAGTGTTTTTAGTGTATTCGTCGATGTTATAACATCGTCGTTCAACGACGTTAGTCTGTGTTCGATGGTTGAATAAGCAACTCCAGGTTTGATTTTACCTTGAGCGTCAAATACCGCAATGGAGTTTTCAACCGCGTTATCAAGTTTAATTAAAATATCCTTGATTGAAATATTTCTAGCTTTTAATTTACCCTGGCGGTCTTGAAATACAACTATCTCATCCGGTGATACATCTACAACATGTAATAGATAAGATAATACATCATTGATAAGTTTTTTTTTACAACATCGAGTGAAACCGCATCGGTGGTTTTTCTACGCGTTAGAGATCTTCCTCAAATGTCTACCATTATACGTTTATGATCTCTTAAAAAAGTTATCACTGGTGTATTCATGTACGCGGACAATAGGAGGTTTAGTTGATGTTGAGATCTCGGCGAGCACATTAATGACTTCTAGGCCACATATCGTAAGATCGGTTAATGTTTGTGTGGGTAACGTGGAAACCCAAATAGGGATCTTTAACATGGATACGTATTTGAGAAATTCATTAGGCGGCGCTAACCCATACGAGTCAAAATAAACAATTGACTTGGGGTGTATCGCGTTTGCGACCCAATGAGTTCCAGGTCCAGTGTTATCATCGAGATTAATTATACCTGTTTCTGGGATTGATGGCCGAGTCGGTAACTGATTCTTCATAAAATCACCTCTGAAAGTCTCTATCGGGGATTGTTTTACAGCGTCGATTAAATCAAAATTTGACATTGGAGTTATCGACGATTTCTGCCTTGGAGCATTAATCCCGCTCCGTATGCCTGGTAATCGTAGACTTTTTCCCTTTTTTATATCTTCCCCGGTAATTTTCTTTACAACTGATCCAGCGGCGGTTTGGTAAGCGCACCCAACGCGGCAGTTTAGCAATTACTACCGCAGCAGCGGCAAGTAACGCGGAAATCGCGGCGAGGAAAGAACATATACCTCCTGATTTTATCATCGCTTTTACCGCGGAGGGAGTAAATTCAAGTTAACTCCAGTGTTCGCCTTTAACGCCTTGTTGAAGTGGTTAAGCTGAGTTTTCGTCAAAGATAAAGTATTTGGTCCACCGCTGGTAATCTGTTCTCGTCGCAATGTTATTTTTACTCCGATTGTGGTAGCGTTTTTTGATTGTAGTTTCTTTAACTGACCAGGAGTCAACGTGACCTTAACTTGATTATACGACATTGTTATTAAAATAGCAGATTGATCTAATTGTTACATGTTTTCCACCGGTGCATCATCTACTCTCATTCTTCCACCACCACCTTCAATTGTCATTGATTTATCACTGAGAATAACAGCGATTGCTCTATACAAACCACCAAGAGGAAGTTCTCCTACACGGGCTTTAAATTTTATATCGACGACAGAGTGCCTAGATAGATCAAGATGTTGCAATGAAAAATAATAGATAGGATACAATTTTTGAAAATCCAATTGTGATATCTGTAACCCGGTATCAATATTTTGATCGCGTTCCATATAAGACCACATACGATGATACACGCGAGTTATTTGGTTATTGGAATAGTCTATGAGAATATTTTGGGCGGGTTCTTGTTGATTGCTTACTCGCAATGATACCTCGTTGACTCCTAGTTTATCCAATATCATATGACAGCGCTCTCTTGCTTATTAAGTCCCTCTATTCTGTTTTTGTTTTGAAACGCAACAAAAATATATCTAGGAGCGGAGATATTTTTTGTTAACGCGACTTGCCATGTAAATGTACCAGTGATGGAATCTGATCTCGTAGCTGTTGTAACATCTAACCATGATATCAATGATTTACCACCTTGATCCATAAATGATAACAACCGCTGTTCTATGGCGAGCGACCGGGTCATTATTGGCATCCATTACTTTACCATCGGGGATACCATTATCACGCCAGATTGCATCATTGTCATTTGATTTTCTCATAAGAACTACGGTGTGACTAGCCCCAAAGATAACCTTTCTAACATCTCTGCAAAACTCAAATATACGAGACAATGGAATCACACATGAAAATCTTCCATCGCGGTTTGACATAGCTTTCCGAGTTGCAAATCTCAGATTGAAACGATCATTATAATTAATCATAACAGATTCAGCACAAACATCATCCGCCGCAGCGATATGTTTTTTTTGGTCGTCTTATAGTAAATTGATTATTAGCAGCGTTATCAGTTATATCCTTCGCGAACATCATTGATGGGCCAGCAGATCGTGTATAATCGTCAGAATATCTCGCTAACCCCAATATTGTAGTTGTGATCTCAACGTCGTTATCGATGGATTCGATCTTTTTAGAGTTAATTATATATTGTGCGCTACTAAACAACGCCATGATACTATTATTGACAAACCCGATTGAGGTAGTTGGAAGATCATCATACGGGGTATTAAGCGCAACATTTTGTACTAGTCGACCTTCCACCTCGATGTAAGCTTCACATGGTAAGAAATATTTAGAAGCATCATTAAAACGAAGTTCAATTAGTGATATATCGCGTTATATGAAAAAAAATTGATAATCGCGCAGAGAATCGTTTCTTTGTACGGGCGCGTCCATGTCAAAGGCTTCATCGGAAATAGATTTAAACATTTTTATTATATAACTGTCGATCTAAATTATCGTCGTGTTGATTTTCTCAAACCGGAACCAGCGACTAAATTTGCAACAATATTTCTTTGAGATTCACTGTCTTGATTTATCATCGATGATTGTATCAACGGGGCTAATTTTTTATTTACCACATCGGTAGCTATTTTACTTACCCGGGGCGGCATAAGTTCCGTTGATGGTAGTTTTACCGGTGTTAGTTTTTTTTTTTTTTTCGAATGAACGACATAAGTTTCTCTCTGGCGGTGTTAAATGCGCTACCGGCGAGATCACCAACCGCGTTTATACCTTTATCGCGAATAACCCCAATTGCTTTCATCGATAACTCTTTGATGGATGGTGCAATTTTCGGAGCAATTCTAGTAATAAAAAAAAATTGATGATATCACCGAGTCCATCTCCGTAGTATACTTGATATACTGGCAACAGTGAATGCACCACACGAACATTAGTTGGTCTACTGTGACTGCGATATATGACCAATTTATTTAAATGTTATTCATCTAATCGTGAAACAATTGAATCACTGTGATGATCGTCAACGAGCTCATCGATGAATTCACGATATACCCCAATATCCATGATACCACCTTGAAATAGTCGTTGGCAAATATCAGCGGCTTCATTAATTTCTCCGGGGAATTATTTCCAGCTCGTTTACCACCGATGAGAACCTTTAATCGTGCAATGTCAGCGAGACTATTTCTCGGACAGGGAACAAGACCACTGCTTTGAAACCCAGATGGAGAAAATTCTTTACCGGTAACACCAGTTGCACCTTGTGCATCATAGAATTCTTCTTGTTGTTTAGATGGGGACAATGGGTTTTTTCTTTGTATCGGAGGAGCTACCATTCTAAAAGGTTTTATTTCTTCAGGTAGTTCAGAAGCCTCATACGACGGTAGACCCTATTTCAGATCTTCTATTTTTTCATATATGCCATAAATCTATAATCATCCTTTGAAGTTTTATCACCACCATATTTTGCTAGATAAACTTTTTTTACGCCAGGAATCTGACTCTTTTACCGGTTTTTCATATCCTAGATTTAAATATTCCCCCGCGCAGAAAATGTTTTCAACGCAAAATCAGCTAACTCATCCTGCGTAGAAATTGTTTTAATTGTATCCATTGCATCTTTGGTAAACATTTTTATCTGAGGGATTATTCCAGGTGTGTCTACGGGAGGGGGGAATATCAGCAACAACTCCCTCTGGTTGAGGTCGAGGTCGAGGTAGTGCGGCGACTATATAAACTGGAAGAGTTTTTAGATCTTTCTTGGTAGTTAACACAGCTTTCACAGCAGCGGTAGTTACCGGTTTAAATAATTGCGCGGTATCAACATCAAAATCAACTCGTGCTTGTTGACTCGCTTGCAGATTATCTGTGAAAGAATCTCTCACTGGGAGACATTTCATAATCGCGGCCAATCGCTCTCTGGTTAATCTAGTTATTTGTACTTCCCCTATATTTTATATTATATATAAAATATATGGTTAATTCATCTCGAACACAATGATATACTCAACCCGCGAAGGTAATATTTTACCGCAGTGATTAATCCCCGGAAAACAAAATTGGTAAATTACAAAATAGCGGTTATTTTACCAAATAACGGCTCTACGAAAATGGTCTGTTCGCCCTCCCTGCTGCTATCTGCCATATCGCGTCTTGATAACCAATCTGCTGCAGTAACTTTTTTTTACTTTTTTCTGCGATATATCTGTGTTGCAGATTGGTACTTTTATAAGCAGCATCATGAGCATAACACGCTTTATCAATAGCGTTTATCGGATATTTGCCTGGTCTTGGTTGGTCTTGATTATCAAGTTGGATGTCAAGTCTGGTTCCAGGGCCACAGTAATTATATCCTGGAAGATGTTTTTCTCCTGGGTATTTGGCCCACGGTGTCTTGGGACGTTTTGTCAATTTTGCTGCAATATCACCTCCTTGTTTTTCTTTAAATCATTACTCGACTTCAAAGAAACAAATCTAAAAAAAATTGTACCAGATTGTACACTTACTGGCAAGTGCTCTGTTATTGCTTGTTGTAATTGTTGTCAAGTCGTTTTTGTTAGTCTTACATTTAACACAATATAGATCCATACTTTATTTATAATAACATGAATGTAATTTATTATTCAGCTACCCGACGACGGGAACCTATTAATCATCCTGCGATGTTGCCGAATTCAATCAGAATGATTATAATTGGTCCATCTGGAAGCGGTAAAACACAATTGTTACTTAATCTGTTAACGAGATGGATGAAATGGGATAAACTATATGTGGTAGCCCCGAGCGTAGACGGTCAGCGATGTTACGATCTACTCAAGGTTTTTAACGAGAGAGCAAAATCGGTAATCAATGACGATATTGTAGAATTTATAACCGATATCGAAGAAGCTCTGAGTATTGATTCTATTGATGGAAGTATTAACAATCTAGTTATATATGATGATGTGATGCTAGACAGCCAAAAGAAAAACCCTGCCAGGATAGTTTCACAGGGTAGCCATAAAAATACTGATGCGATTTATATTACTCAGCGATATACCCAAATTCCTAAAGTGATCAGCGACACTTGTAATATCCTAGTGATGTTTAATGGAGTTGACAAACATACACTTAGAAATATTCATGAAACCTCGTGTGACGGTGACATGGATTATAATAAATTTAGAATTTTTTTTAGTCACGCTCAGTCAATCCCACATCGATTTGTAACGAGAAATTTACACGACCCTCGAACGCGATATCGTATCGGACTTGATCAAATATTCGGTTAAAACCATAGCAGCTAACGAAACCGCCACAACAAATACGTCAGAGGCAATTTCATTTTCTGACACTTTTTTTCGGTTTCGTAACAGCCTTGGTTTACCAAATAGACGCATGGGTTCACCCACTCCGTTTTTTTTCTTCAAACTTGGCTAAAACAAATATGTTGTAGGGTTCAGCCTCTCAAACTTGGCTAAAAAATATGTTGTGGGGGATTTTTCAAACTTGTCTAAAAAAAATATGTTTATAGAGTTCAGCCTCTCTACTACTGAAGTAGAATCAACACTTATTATCCAGCAAAAGTAGATACCAATACCCAAACAACGGAATAAAGAGAAACACTCGCCGCAACAAAATAAAGTACAATGTAACCAACCAATAGATTAACGAATCCCAAAGCCCATTGAAGAACAACAAAAGAAGATACCAACAAGAGCAAAACTATAACAAGGACAAAAAAAAAAACATGAGGTCAAACAAGCAGAACAGACAAAGACAACAAATACAAGAACAAGAATAAAATAAGGAGATCCCCAAAAGAATATACGCAGAAAGATATATCAGGATCAACATCTGAAGAAGGTGAAAGAAAGTGGAAGATTAGAGAGGAATACAAAATGATATTTGACAAAGAGCTAGATAAAACTGAACATGCGGTAGAGATACTGAACTATATAACTATACAAATTAATAGCAAAACTTTATATAAAAAAAAACTTTTTAAAAATTGCAATATTGTAAATATTGCATATACCTATACAAATATCTATGCAACTATTCAGTACAAATAATTTGCCCACAAATAAAATTAGAAGAAAAAAAAAAAGAAAACTAAAGAAAAAGATATCACTAACATACATGCAAGCCTTCGGGTAATCATAAGTATTAGGTGGGGCCGACTCGAATGGTCTGAAAAGATCAAACAGGGAACTCCCCCTCTCCCCAAAAAATTAAAGTGTGTCGGGTGAAATCACTTTAATTGGTCGATCGAACACTATATAAATATTATTGCGTGTATAAAATAAACTACCTTAAATTAACCAACTATTTCATAACTGTGATCAAAGATTGCAAGGCAACCAAGCGAAACGAATACTTAGTAAAATAAAGAGCTTGGTTTCACAGATACGGATCATTGTGGGCAAGCGATTTTCAGAGAATTTTTGAACTGGCACATATAGATATCCTCAAGGATGCTACGAAGTTTTACTCTTACTTTCAATGAAATCACGACATCAATACTGTACTAATAATTAAACAAGACCAAATTGAGTTCCGACGTAGGCCATTGTCTAACGAAACAAATGTCGCTAGTTTTAAAAAAAGGAATCTTGTTTGGTGGTATATCAACAGATGGCCTAGTTTCTAGCTATATTGCCTCCCTACTTGCTAGTATACTATTTTTAATTCCGCTCTGGGAAGCAGACTAATCAACAAAACAACAAGCAATGACGTATTGCACATGTTTTCGCGTACACGTGATGGTTGTTGAAACTCAATTGGTACGTTCTTTCACATGTTGGAAATTTTGAAAATAAATGTTATCTATACCGAATAACGAACAAATTCATTAGAAAAAGCGCGTTATTAACAATTATTATCGGGGCCCCGAGTGGCCGAGTGGCGCTGTCCGTTGCGGACCATTGCCATCTCACCTCTGTCTGCGTGTGTTCGAGTCTAAGATTCGGCAAATGTAGTTATGTGGGAAAGCTTGCCAGTAGCTTCTCGTGGGTCGGTGGTTCTTTCCGGGGTTTGTCCGGTTTCTTCCTCCACCATTAATACTGGCCGCCATGTATAGCCTATATTGTGCTGAAAAAATGGCGTTAAACCATAAAAAATAAAAAAATAAAAAACAATTATTATCGACGTGATTGTAAAAGGAGGATTCGGTCATTAAACAGACCAGTTACCTAACCCAACCCAACCGTTTTCTTGATGTATAAAAAAGCGGATTTTTTCTTTAATTTATGGAGGTCCCTCAATAATTCGCGCCCTTGCTTATAGTGCGGTATACATACATACATTACATACATACATACATACATACATACATACATACATACATACATACATACATACATACATACATACATACATACAATACAATACATACAATACAATACAATACATACATACAGACAGACAGTCAGTCAGTCATCCATCCATCCATCTATCCATCCATACATACATACACAAGAGGCATCTACGAATTTTCCCACAATGTTATACTAACCATTGCTAACAAGCGTAGCGGCAGACTTAAAAGATAAAATGTCGCTTCTCGGCAGGTGCTTGATAACAGATTCATGAAAAGAATGACGAAGGCAGTTACCTTTTAATCAAAATCACTTAATTTATTGCATGAACAACCACTGATAGAGATCAGACTCCAGTACTGTGTAGACCAGGGGTCAATAATATGTTCGACGTCCCATTGGTCGCACGACCTTTGTTGTCTCTCGTGACATCTTGTAATGCCAATCTTTTAGCGGGCCACAAGATACGGCTTGACGGGTAGCATGTTTGCATACTGCAACGTTTAGGCGTTTATCGAGGATATTGCGCATTTTATTCTAAATGTACACTAAACGACTAGTCTTTCATTTGGAAAATAAATAATTACATTCGGGACCGGATCAAGTCAAGTATGTGGGTGGTGGGTGGGGTGGGGGTCAAAAATGTAAAATGGCCCTGACTTTCCTCGAAATGGTACCAAAGCAAAAATATGTATCTATTTTCTCAAAGTGTGTATAATACACAATAAATGTGCGCAATAATAAAACGATCGCCTGGATTTAGGTTCGTAAACCCCTGACTCACCCCAATCATATAACTCTATAGTATTCAGACATCATCCCGTTTGAGTGTATCCCTCCCAATCATATAACTCTATAGTATTCAGACATCATCCCGTTTGAGTGTATCCCTCCCTACCCCACAACCGATTTTAGAAATGACCAACATCAAGGATTTAAAAATTGCACAAAACTTAGATACTTTTTACGAGTTTTACGTGGTAATTTTAGAACTCTATAGTATTCAGACATCATCCCGTTTGAGTGTATCCCTCCCAATCATATAACTCTATAGTATTCAGACATCATCCCGTTTGAGTGTATCCCTCCCTACCCCACAACCGATTTTAGAAATGACCAACATCAAGGATTTAAAAATTGCACAAAACTTAGATACTTTTTACGAGTTTTACGTGGTAATTTTAGAACTTAACATCAAATGGGTTTCTCTGCCAACAGGCAGCCATTTATAGCCGATCGTATGCTCAGAAATGACGCTAAACCCTACAAACACAACAACAATAGCTGCAATAAAATATGTGACGGATTGCCACTAGATTGAGTAGATTTCCAATACAATGGGTGGAAAATCCACCAGAGTAAGTGGACTTCCGCTCTCATAATGAGCACATAATCCCCTGCTTCTCTGTAAACGTCCACCGCATTGAGTGATCGATCCATATAACACAATGCATGTACCTTTAACTAGAATTTGCTCTCAACCACCGTTATGTATCTCCAATGGAACATAGTTTAAACCATCTACAAGGGATAAGTGGACTGAATGGGTACACAATCTCCTGCGACCTGAGACTTACGGCGGGAGTACGAACAACGTACAATTCAGGAATCCAATCATGACGACTAATCACATGGCCTGTTGCAGAAAAATATGCTGATTGAGGGTTTTCAATATGGACCCAGAAAATGGAGTTTTGACCATAACTCATACTTATCAATTCGTATAATTTACTTGGTGACAGATTGCATAACTGCAAAAATAATTGACGTAGATAAATACGTCATTCACATTATTAAGATCACAAAATCAAAAATATTAGGCAACCTCAGATTGTATGCAATATAAAAATTAAGTAACCATAAAAAAAGGGATTTATGTGAGAATATTGGGTAATGTATATGACAGCTTCTGTTTGGAGAAAACCAGGCACGACATGTTAATTAGAAACAAAATGGTCGGGAGCTATTTTCATTAATGAGTTTTCCAAACTTAAGTCTGTAAAAGGACTGGAATTCCACCATTAAAGCCGTGCCATTATTTCGCTCCAGTTACAACTAGGATAAATTCTAAAAAAAATTATTTCAATAAAATGTTACTTTCATATCAACCAATCATTGCTACCTATACCCACATACATTCTATTTTATGTTCACCCTTTTCTAGACTGGTTTTCATTTGTTCGTGTCGTTAGTACCGTGAGTCCGTAAGACGACACATGACTTTTAACTGGAATGAGCAAAGTCGACCATTGTCCAGCATTTTGTGGCTTTAAGAGCCGGATGCTGATTTGGTCCCTTAACTAGGACCACCTTCAGCTGATGCACCCTGTACACCACCTGAAACCCCTGCACAAAATTAAACTTAATGTTCCCGATACACTGGAGTAAAATGCGACACAGAGAGAGCATGTGGTGCACCTCTTACAAAAAGAAAAGATGGGACCAATTAAAGTCGAAATCTGGACGCATAATATTATCAAGATGTACACCAGTACAAAGCAACACAATCCCCGCAATAAAGTGCTAATATATACCCGCCCTAAAAATAACGTACATCAGTTTGTAGCATACATACGAATAGATGGTCAATAATCAGAAAAAGCACTTCGACTGAAAAACAATTAGGAAATGAAAAAGCACCGATGCGTTGTTATTTCTCAAAGCAACAGAAAGGGTAAAACCCATCAGGATACACCATTTTAAAACAAGCCATGGTTCTGTAAACATTGCTAAGGGTAAGGACTCTTTTTGACAAAATCACATAGACTATCTTAGGTATGAATGCTTTATAGACTGTACGGCAAAAACAAACATCCATAACAATAGCGCATTGGTTAGCAAAGGACTAAACTATAAAGAATCTAGGATGAAGACTATCAATAAACCCCCACCCCCACCCCCCGGCGATTAAAGTGATCCTGAGCAGGTTTTAATATATGGAAGGATAAACATCAGGATTATTATTATTATTATTATTATTATTATTATTATTATTATATATATATATATATATATATATATATATATATATATATATATATATATATATATATATATATATATATATATATATATATATATATATATATATATATATATATATATATATATATATATATATATATAAGCTATGTAATAAAAGTTACAAATGGAAGCGCAGGAAAACATAATCATCTGTAACGGAATACGTACGAACTAAACATAAAATCGAAGTGAGTACGCATGTGGGTGGGTGCGTATGTACGTACGCATAGGAAACGGTGTGTGTGTGTGTGTGTGTGTGTGTGTGTGTGTGTGTGTGTCTGTGTGTGAAACCTCGATAATAATTTTCCTAATAAGTAACATGTTCTACTGGGTTCAGTTGACGTTAGAATTTTAGCGGACACTAGACAAACTTTATAAAGTTAATCAGCTTATTTATTCGATGCAGCTAGACATTCAACGTTGGTTGACAATCTCTTTCATTAAACACGTTACCATTATAATTCCTTGATCGTTTCTGCGTGGATTAAATATTGGCCGTTCTAAAGAATTTGGGTTGTGTGTGGGTGCGCCAAGCGCAGGTGGGGGTGGGGTGTAAAAAGTACGCATGTGTACAGGGAGGGGTCAAGCTTTATCAGAGTTTTACTTGCGCACTAAAGGGATGGCCCATAACCACTTTGGATTAACACACTAAATTGTCATCATGGGTTGATCATGAATATGCATCGTGAAGTATATTCATTTTATGACAATAGAACAAAGCCATTTTCAGAATACAGTTATTATTGTTGTTGTTTTTAATGTCAGTGTTGCTTCTGCTGCTGCTGTTGTATGACATACTTTAACCCTGGAATTTATCTTTTTGTCAGATCTATGCTTTGCATATCGTACACATAAAATATACATCAGTAAGTGAAATCATGTGTGATTGCTTGCGCGCGTGCGTCCGTATGTGTAAAGAGAGGAGGTGAAGGAAGATATGAAGAAAGATATTGAGATAGGGACAGAGATAACCCATTTTTGTTTTTATTTGAGACATACATTCGGTAAAAGGAGTATTTCAAGTCCGTGATTCTATGTTGTTGTGAGCGAACTTTCGAACCAAGCTGCTCGTGTAAAACTTCAACGTTTTCGCACAGAAACAGTTCTGGAATGACGTTTATAAACTATTTTAGCTCAAAACCAAGGACATCATTTCAATTTTTTAGGGGGTGGGCGGGTGAAAAACTTGATTCGGGGGTAAAAATTGATAGATTGCGGCCCAAAACTTTACGGTCTTGTTAATTTTCTTATATAGGCTACATCAATTTTACAGCACATGCATTTGCCCCCACCCCCTTACGTCCCTGCTCGAAACCAATAAATTTATAAAAAGATTGTGTTTTGGTACAATATAATGTTTGAACTATTTGAACGCCATATGTTTATATCACGGTCCAAAACTAAATATGCCCTTGCCCAGGACCAGTTGTGTCCGTGCTAAGAACCAACGTCCAAAATAGACTTAAACGTCTTTAGCGGACTTTTATCCACAAAATCATTTATCATAGGTCAGACATTTCTTCTCTTGGAACTCAAACATTCTGTGAGTTGTTTGTGTATGATCCCACCCACCATCTCCTTACCCAACTTTGTCCATGCACATAATAATGCATTAAACAGATAAAACAAGCTGCTCGTGATAAACTTAAAAAACGTTATTGATGACTAGCATACTTTTAATGACGCTTTTTTAACGTTTTATCCCAGATCCGACATATTTATATTTGAATTTATTGTCACATCCCCGCCCAGATATAAGCTTATAAAATTATACCATATATATTTGTACATAGCAAGATATGTATCAATCTGATTAATATCAGATCTCCTTTGTGAAGATCTCATGACGACCACTGAAGGGTTCACCTAACCTTTGAATTAGCCAATAGAAACGCTTCTTTAACAAAATCTGAGAGTGAACAAAATCGTCTTGTACCTATTCATGCTAATTCTCCAAGCACGAAGATATAATACGTCATCTGATTATATGATAAAATTAGCGATTATGATAATTACATAGGTTACAAGAATATGATCTCTAAGCGGACTATGTGAGATGTTCATGTATAACAGTGGAGATCAGATAGGGTATGTCCCAATAAAATAAAATCCATTACAAAAACAAAGTGATAAAATATATCAATATACAAGTAACTTTTTGAATGCAGTTTGTTTATAATAGGGAAAACTCGAATTCTGATGAGTGGACGCAAGACGATAGCAAACCAAAACAGACCAAAGTAAAGATGTCTGTGAAGAAAATTACGCCATAGGCAATTAAGATCTTGAGGTATCGAAGGAAAAAAGAAGATGAAGAATCATTCACACAGGACACGGAAATGGAAATAAAAGATGGAAAACAAGATATACACCAAGAACAAATGGAAAAAATCGACGGAAACCACCTTGAGAAACCACTTTGACAGACGAACTAAATAAGGTACAAACGGAAGAAGAAAAAAACGACGATCATCCAGAGGAAAGGACAGATACACTATATAAGGGCAGCAATGGGGAAGGAGTAGTTATAAAAGATCAACAAGAAATATGCAACAAAGGCTGGAAAGACCAAGAAACATTAAGAACAATATATTAAAGTATAAAATTAGAGCTTGAAACTGTAATGCCGTATTGCTTCAAGAAATTCATTATTTGAGCGGAAATATGAAAGCTCATCCAGAGGCGAAACAATGTAGTGATTTCACAATATGCTTTGGCATGTTACAGTGAGTATAGTAATTTGCAATTTTAAATTTTTTTAATATATACTAATTCAGTCATAGGACTGGGGTCTACTCACCGAATTTCAAACTTATGATGCTCTATTTTTTAGTACAGCAAGTGAATTAATCTCGGTGCGTTGAACTGGATAAGGCCACAGTTGAATAGAATCTTAAAACTTATTTCAAGACAGTAGTGGAAGGGGGTGGGGGACTATCAAAGAATGTTGGTTTATCACCTATATGTATTGTTAAGAAATAGATTTTGGTAACATCACAGATTGGCCTAGGCAGGCAGTTATATCGACATCCCTCCAGTCCAAGGGATACAAACTGGTATGGAAGAGATTGCATAATACATTTGTCACTCGTGTTTAGTTCAGGAATTTGTCTTTCTATGTCTACCCAAAGTTTGCCTTACTATCATATTTTTAAGAATGTCTGACTATTTTCCCACACAAATGCTCGACATGGCCATGATTCCGCCGCTATATATGCAAGTAAAATCCCGTTGAATGGAATACTGTTGTCCCTTTAATTAAAAGAAAATTTCGCCCTGCATTTAATTTCAATTGGCAACCGAAAAGGCAAATTCCATTCAGGTGATAGGTTCCAGTTTCGTAAATTGGCCCATAGTTACTCTGCAGAATGTTGATAATGAAATACAAATAGTCAGCTAGGAAGAAAAACATGCCTCCAATTGCAGTAAATGTTTGAGGCTAGTAGAATATGTATTTTTTAAAAAAAATGGCTTGAATGACATCTATTTTCAACTGCATCAGCCTGTTTAGTACACACTGTTTGGCAGAACTGTCAGCTAGAAAAACTGCTTGTGTTTACACTGTGAGCATCACATGGCGTTAAAAATGGCATTCGGACATGAAAATTGCAGGTATAATGTTGGGGTGTAGAAACATTTGCTATGAACTGCCATTGACTTCTCTGCTCAAATGGTTTCTATTGTTATGCTTTGTTTTAATATAGGTATCCAAAATGATGGACCTTTTTGACTTCACTTGTGTATTTGACTTTTTATGATTAAAAAAAATATTAGGTCACTGATTGTTGCATTTAATTTGTACTGAAAAACTGCCCACATATCCCTCAGTGCATTTTTTTTTTGCTTATCAAGCGAGCGCGATCAAGGCCATGTCGAGCAGTAGCGTAGTGGACGCTTGAGCTACAAACATCGGTACCAAATTTATTATGTTACGCGAAATGTAGCTTACAATATCAGCGTTGATTCCTAATTAGGGCGTGCGAGAATGGAAAGAAGTGTCATCCCTTGTATTATATTTTACTTTCTGTATGATTGTTTAATTGTAAGCAACGATACGTGCCCATGTGCAGTCATACCATAGCCCTATTTATCCAACTCTATTGCACAGTGGAAATGGACCAAGATCCTCTTCTTTAATCATTATTAAATGTGTGACTGGTTTCTGATTAGACAACGATAGTTATTGCTTGCACTGTTTTAATATTAAGCTTTGTTTACAGTTTGGGTCCGAGAACCCCCATCCACACCCCTTTCTTCAACTAATTCATTCCTCTGCTGAAATGGCGGTGTTTTTTGATGACTTCCACTGCTCAGGTGGCAGGGTCCAGTTTCGTAAATTGGCCCCTGAACTTAAGGGTGTGGTATGAGTTTTTGAGCTACTATTGTGTAATAATTAAAGATATGAATAAATTTGTGAACTAGGTGTTTCAGGCTTGTGTTTTTCTTGAAATTGATGTCAGACATGTACACTTTCCATAGTTACTCTGCAGTATGTTGATTGTGAAATACCAATAGTCGGCTAGGAAGAAGAGCTAGCCTCCCATAGCAGTAGACACGTGGGTTCAAGGCAAGTAGAATATCTCAAAAACGGCTTGGATGACAACTGTTATGAATTGTATCAAGCTATTTAGTAGACAATGTTTTTCAAAATTTTCATCTAGGAAAAGGCCTTGCGTTTGCACTGTGAGCACCACATGCTGTCAAAAATGGCCATCGGATGTGAAAAATGCATGTATAAAATAGGGGTTGGGGTACATAAACATTTTATTCTAAGAACTTCAGTAGACTTGTCAGGTCAAGTGTGTGATATGATTATGTTGCGCTACATAATACCTATCCAGAAATATGTACCTTTTTGACCTCACTCGCGTATTATATTTTTAATGAATTTTTATATTAGGCAGGTGCATGCGACATTAAATTTGTACATAAAAACTGGACCCTGCCCCCTCAAGCTGACTCGTTGAGTTTGGCTTGATTATATCATATAGTTCTGGCAATCGGGACACGTCGCAGCTGTAACCGCGTTCAGATTGGTTCTGCGATGCTGGGAGACGATAGGTTCTGGCGAGGCTTGATTCTCATAACGAAGGCTGCCAGATCCTCCTCAAACTATAATAGTAAATAAAGTACCAGTCCAAACAAAACCCTGACCGGGATATTATTCGATGTATTCTATTTTCTCCCTTGGTTTTAAGTATTTTAACCTACTTGGGTCACTTTGCCTTTGGAACCGGAGTCTGACAGCTTTTGCGGGCCAAGCTGAACTTAACAGTATTGTAAAAGAGCTGACAATGTCCGAGTTAACTACTGTAAGTTTGCTTAGTATAAAATTTTTACCGAGCTTGATAACTATAATATTTATCACACTTCATGAGCTGAATGTATTGTTATTGAGTGGGTTAGATGCACGTTAGTAAACATTTGTGTTGAAAACTGATTTGTTAATGTAATCGGTATGTATCTAGGAAAGGATTTTTGAGTAGGAAATTATATATTAATTATATTTTATAATAGAATTTACTCTTGTCAACTTGTTTGAAGCCTTTTCACAACACAAGCTATTTGTGTCAAGGACGAGGTCGTTGTGTATTTTCGTCAGACAAGGTCACGGCGACTGGTAAACGCACGAAGTCCCAGGACAGAAAGTCACGGACAAAACGTGATAAATACACATGGGACAGAAATTCACGTTACAATAGTCAAAATATGACTAATCATTCTAATGGTGGTCGTGCAACTTGTCAAGTCACACTCTGGATTTTCATAAGTTTATTTTAAAAGATGTATTTACATCATTATATTCTATCCTAATTACTATTAATCATCAAAGTAAAATTATGACTTCACACGAAATGTATAATTGTTTAGCATCTGGAGACTTCATGGCAAATTGTAAATAAGTATACTGAGATCATTGCAGTTTATTTATGGCTTACTCATAGACTGGAATAGTTAGCTTTGGACATGGTAATAAAAGTAAACCTATTTCTGTGCTAAAAGTCTATTCTTTCTGTTGGGGACAGGGGATGTACTGATTGGCTGCCCTACTTAGTTTGGTTTTCTTTATCTAGAGGTTGACCGCCCTCTATGTTATTGCCTGGTTCGAGTAAATATATGTGGTAAAACTTTTAGATGAAATAGAGATCTGAGCAGATATATAGAGAATATACCAACACGAGCCCCTGTTCAGGTAAACAAACAGTTTAATCAACTGCATAAAACAGCTATGCGAAATCATTACATTAGGAATCTCGCAGCTTTTAGAAAACAAAATTTTCTCGAATTACAAAGAAAAGCACAAATGGATTTAAATATAATAGCGGATCTGTTTACTGATAGATTTTGTTGTTGTTGTAGGGTTTTGTTGTTGTTGTAGGGTTCAATGCCATTTTTCAGCACAAGATAGGCTATACATGCCAACCAGTATCAATGGTTGATGTAAAACCCGGGAAAAGCCTCGGAAAGAACAACTGACCCACGAGAAGCTACTGGCAAGCTTTCTCACATATCCACATTGGGCGAATCTGAGATTCAAACCCAAGCAGACAGAGGTGAGATGGCAGTGATCTGTAACCGAGAGCGCTTTAGACCACTTGGCCACTCAGGGGCCCCAATAGATTTAGTTCATCATATGATCTGTTTAGTGATAGATTTGAACAGTCTAAGTCAACGTCTTGTATGATTGCATAACCTGTTTCTTTGGTTCGCTCACTTCCACTGTAGCTGTTCAAACCCTTGAATCTCAGGATGCTACTTTCACAATATGTCTCTGGATACTCTCAGAATACCTCTCAGAATTGATATGTCACAGGATTACATCTCAAAATTACATGTCTCAGGAGCTATTTTCTTCCTTTAAAATAAATATAAACAGACTTAAATTTTCTGTTCATTATCAGATCTTTCTATTGATGCTAGATAGACACTAAGGCTATCTATCAATCGACTCCTCATGTCCTATTATGACCTTAGTTAGTCAAGTGCGTTACACAATAAATGAGATACATTACATCAGTTAATAGGCCATTTCACACTCACTCTTTAATCATACATGAAATCTTATAAATTCGGTGAAGTCACATGGATTCTTGCAATCATACTAAGTAAACTGTAAAGCATTCAATTCTTAGATTCTAATTTTTATGCAAACAGGACAACAAATTTAAACAATTCGTCAAACTTATCTACAGATTAGTGTACAACTTCCTATGCATAAACTCAACACTTATACTTCATAAAGCAAATTATTATATGAATGTATAAGAAAAAAATTAATGCAGATACAAATAAATTCAGCAAAGCATTAAATATGGCATCAACAAATTACATGGAATTGTCACATTACCTTTCTCATGCAGAAAAGCTTAGACTGATTAAAATTTTTGATGAGGTGATATTAAAACCAGGGAAATTTTGGGTGGGAAACACATCCCATAATTAGCATAAAATCTCTCTGCCTCCTTTCTCAGTGGTGCTGAAAATCGGGGTCAGCTTGACCTGGTAGTTTGATAGTTACAGAGTTTGTGCAATTTTTCAACTGTGACAGCTTTACCATGAAAGTAATGTTTACCATTTCCCTAAAAGTCTGTCCTGCTGCTGTCTAAACAAATGCTTAAATAAAGAATAGCATTCTCCCATCAAAGGACATTCCGAACAGGGCAGTATGTTGATTGATATGTGCCTGTTCTCCAGAAATCTAATTAATGGTTCTCTGGTCTCAACTAATGTATTCTTGTTAGATCACCAGAAATTTGCCCTCTCACACTTTCCATAGCTTCAAATGCAGGCATATAAAAATCCATGGTTTTTGTCAAAGAAATTATTCAAAAAATGGAAGTCATCACAAGCAGCAGGGTGGTTCTGTACTAAGTTTTGAAGGTTACCTGTATACAAGACACATGTTGTGTAAGACCATGCAGTGGTGGAAATTTACATTTATGTGCGGCAGTGGGTATAAAGATAGTTTCTTCAAAGAGTTGAAACACTGAAATTCAATTCTTTGCCAGTGGCATAATCATGCCACAGATAAAACAACCGTGAAACTAGCAAAATCATGCAACAACATGTGAGATAAAGCTTTGTTGAATCATGGTACAGATTTTGCAGAATTTATATCATCTTGACAAGATATATGGCAATACACCAAGAATTATTTTACTCAGACTGTATTAACCATTTAAAACCATTCAACCAGTTTGGCCCAAGTGTTTTTTTGGTCTAGATGATTAAACTGCAAAGTTTTGGCCACTGTACATTTTATTTGGGATATACTGTCCTCCTATTAATTAAAATAAAGATATTCTTAATGGGGATTGTATAACTTTGAACAAAGGTGTCAGTGGTCATAGTGATTAAGTATTTAATAAAATAAAAACAACTTAAATGTAAAGCTATTCTAAATCAAATGCATCGGCAAGACAAATGTTGGATGAAGCATCAATATAATCATAAAGGTGACAATTTAAAGAATACCTGTATGTGGAAATCTTTTATTTAGTAACGTATCCATAGATATTACAAATTGTCTCACCTTATAAAATTATAGTTTACCATGTTTTTTTCAAGCAGCTTACTTTTTTGCAGATCTCCAGTGCTATATTCATCCATATCTTATTCTGCCCATTTAGATTTCTTATGCATTATGCATTATTAGTTTTCTTGGAGAGACTCCTTGAAGTTCACCATTATTTTCCCATGACAGGTTTACTCATGGTTTTCAAACTGATTTTACGAAGATAATAATGCATACATGGCAGTTAAAATATTTAGATCACTGGATCTATTTTAAAAACACAAACTGTTGTTAATAGACTTGTTAAGTTTTGAAACACAAGTTTGTATTTGTATTGTGGAAATCAGGCAGTGATGGTTGTTGTTACTTACTTGGTAAAGGATTAATGAGTCAATCAGCTATCAAAACATGTGAATATGCAAGAGTTTATTTATCTGCGTACATGTACTTGACATCAACACCAGCTTGATGCATGCCTATATTTCACCTTGAACTTCAATACAACACTGTAGCTAAGGAAAGGGATGAACTGAAACATTAAGGTCTCTCAGTCTACTGCATGACCACATTTGTTCCTTTATTACTTATAATAGTGCCAGTGGTCATAGTCCTTTAAAAAAAAAACACAGCAAAGGTTGGAAACTATTCAGATTACAGCATTAAAGTAACTTGTTGTGTTTATACTCAAGCCTTAATCCCATTATTGGGCCACCATCATTACATCAGCTGTAATGACTGCTGGAGCAGTTCTGGTACCCACAAGACTGGTTCTGGCTGAATTCTATAATGCACATAAACATCCAAAACGGTATTTTGTCCTACCAATGGTAGAATCACATGTATGTTTTGAGCATTAATTACATGTATAGGTAACCAGATAATCTGTTTTACGTTCATAGGTCACATGCTTCACTCTGTTCATAAAGTTTACATCTTTCAATAGAAATATGGTATTAGACTGTCTTAATGAGACTAAGGAGCGTACATTATGTTAAAAATATATAATTTAATAGCAGCAATGGCTTACCCTTGCTATTGTTTAACTTTCTTTTTGGTGTTGTAAAACCCATTATCTGTTGATGTGAATGCATCCTCCTCTAGAAGAAGATATATCAGTTGACACAATCTACTCGTGCAACTCGCTTGGTATGGTGATTCACAGATAGATTGCAGATAGTTAATTCTTTCAATGATGTTGTGTTGTACACACACACACACACACACACACACACACACACACACAGAGGCATGTTGATTTGTAATGGTAAGCCATGGAAGAACATGTACTATTTGCTATGGTAAGTCATAGCAGGACATTGTAGCTTTTGCAAAGGTTGGGGTGGGGTACTTCCAATATGTTAATTAAAATATTTATGGAGGTTCCACCTGGCTCATGAATTTATAAGTTAAATTAAAGACGAAATAGATGTACGGCTCTGAGCCCCCAGTCAGCACTACCGACGGTTAAATTATATATAACACGAAGATGAAATTCAAATAAAACAATTTAATAAAGGTGATAATTTTAAATGATAAACTAAACTCAATCACTCGTCCTCTAAGTGATAGCCAACTTGATCTCATGATTTTCAGTGTGAGTTCGATTTTCCCCCTGGCCTTTGTTCTACTCATCTCTTATTCGATCCTCCCACTCCTCCTGGATTTCCCCTCTCCCGACTTATCTCCTTCCTTCTCCTTTATCCCGACTCTCTATCTGAGACTACTGGAACCACTTTCACTGGTCTGTCCCTGAAGCTTCCTCTCCAGATTACCCTCTTTCCTTCTCTTTCTTCCGTCTCTAACGGAGACACTGGGACCACTATGACTAGTCTGTCTCTCGAAGCTTCCTTTTGGAAGCTACACTTAGAATCCTATTCTAAGGTTTTTCCCTGCCAATAACGTATGGCTGAACGGAGTTCCTATCTTCTGGCAACTCTCCCTCTAAAGAACTAGAGCGAACTAAAGCTTGCTGGCAGGTCTAAGGATATCATACTTAGCCCAAATCAGGGTCCTGCCCCTATCTCTATTCCGATTGGGTAGCGCTGGCGCCCTGTCCAATCGACTAATTCAACCTGGCTGTCAGTCTGAGTATCAAGAAGATAAGGCACGTCCACTCCTTCTG
This sequence comes from Unio pictorum, assembly GCA_030141615.1. NCBI lineage: Eukaryota > Metazoa > Mollusca > Bivalvia > Unionida > Unionidae > Unio > Unio pictorum. The sequence continues at coordinate 5,947,237 of JARLTB010000101.1, read as the reverse complement.
GCAACTTCTTTGATCTACACAAGCTTCTTCCAGACCCACGGTGATAATTCCACTTCTGACAGCCTTGGTGGGGCTTCCCATCCTAGCCAGGCAAACTTACGTAAGGGAGTGTTAGCCTGCGGTCATGTTTAACAATGGCTTGTCTGAATTACTCTGATTACACATGTTTGTAATTTAATTTTGGGTCGAGCAAAACGCCACAGACATGTAGCTGTATTTTGTGGTAAGCCATGAAAGAATATGTAACTATTTGCTATGGTATGTCAAAGCCAAACATATACTATTTGTATTTTGTAAATACAACTGTACTTGCCAAAAGTTTGTAATTTGCAATATATACTCACTGCATATTGCAGAGCCAGATCTGCTGTCATATAATGTGCTGACAGATCTGGGTCACTGCAGCTTGCTGGGAGTAATCATTAGAATAAACAGCATAGACCCTGATAATCAGATACATTTTGCTATGACAGATCAGAATCTTTGTTTTATGTAGTTTGACTCAACTTATAAGTGTGTACATATGGTAGTGTATTTGCCTAATTGAGATGGCTCACAGTACTTTGTTTTGTTATCTCTTTGCAAATCAGCATGTTTTTAAGCCCAGATAGGTAGAAAATTTCAAAGGTTGATTTCAGCTACACACTAAAAAACAACCCATTAGTTAAGAACCACTGATGTAAATGATTACACCTAGTCAGAATGTTTGAACTATGTTAAATGTTAGAAGGTTGATTGTTTGATTGATGGAGTTATGATTAGTGACACATCAACACTTGAATGAATATATCATATGGAGGCAATTTCAGTAAAGTGTCATGCCCAGAGACACATAATAGCTGACCCCAAGTGGTCGTGTGGCCTAAAGTGCTCTCCTTTCAGTCTGCATGGGCTCGAGTCTCAGATTTGGCCAATGTGGGTATGTGAGAAAGCTTGCCAGTAGCTTCTTGTGGGTTGGTGGTTCTTTCCAGGGTTTTCCCCGTGTTCTTCCTCCACCATTAATACTGGCTGCCATGTATAGCCAGCCTATCAATTTACATCATGTAATAAATAAAAGTCCTACAATTTTGTCTTTCTTTCGAGAAAATGTATCTGAATTACAAGGATTCCTTGTAAAAATATATTGCCTTTTTGAATGTCTGCAAAAAGGTGAAAACTCAAAATATTGTAAAAATCTGAATATAAAGTCTTTACTATGCTCACACAGGGGCCCTGAGTGGTCTAAAGCTCTCTCCGTTATGGATCACTGCCATCTCACCTGTCTGCGTAGGTTCGAGTCTAAGATTCGGCTAATGTAGTTCTGCGAGAAAGCTTGCCAGTAGCTTCTTGTGGGTTGGTGGTTCTTTCCAGGGTTTTCCCCGTGTTCTTCCTCCACCATTAATACTGGCTGCCATGTATAGCCAGCCTATCAATTTACATCATGTAATAAATAAAAGTCCTACAATTTTGTCTTTCTTTCGAGAAAATGTATCTGAATTACAAGGATTCCTTGTAAAAATATATTGCCTTTTTGAATGTCTGCAAAAAGGTGAAAACTCAAAATATTGTAAAAATCTGAATATAAAGTCTTTACTATGCTCACACAGGGGCCCTGAGTGGTCTAAAGCTCTCTCCGTTATGGATCACTGCCATCTCACCTGTCTGCGTAGGTTCGAGTCTAAGATTCGGCTAATGTAGTTCTGCGAGAAAGCTTGCCAGTAGCTTCTCGTGGGTCAGTGGTTCTTTCCGGGGTTTTTCCTGGGTTCTTCCTCCACCAATAATACTGCCTGCCATGTATATAGCCTATCATGTGCTGAAAAATGGCATTAAACCCTACAACAACTACAACACCAACCAAGCTCACAGCTTCTTTTCCTTCTGTCTGTGACAATACTACTTTACCTATCTTCGGCCAATGTGAGTATGTGAGAAAGCTTTCCAGTAGCTTCTGGTCAGGTCAGGGTTTTTCCCGGGTTCTTCCTCCACCATTAATACTGGCTGCCATGTACAGCCTATCGTGTGCTGAAAATGGCATTAAATCCTACAACAACGTATATATATATATATATATATATATATACATATATATATATATATATATATATATATATATATATATATATATATATATATACATACAGGGTCCGTAGGGTGCCTAAAAGCGTAAAAAAGCCTAAGATTTTATTTTTTTATTTTAGCCTAAAAAACCTAAAAAAACAGCCTAAATTTTTATAAGAAACCTTATAAATTAAAAGAAAACCTTAAAATTCTTCAACACAAGTCAGCAGTAAAAAGCTAAAAATAAAGTTTCTATAAGAAAAAGTCGGCACTGCACGATCAAGGAGAAAAAAAAAACGTAACCTGCACCTGAAATCAACTACAGCTGTCGTACATCCGGGTTTTCAGTAACTTGCACATCCGGTATATCCTGGCTTGCAGTAATGGCGAGCAAGACACGTTTCAAATGAGTTGGCTGTCGAATCCGCAGTAAACTCCTTGGTTGGAAAAAGATGATGTCTTTTCTGCTAAATGTAAATTATCGTTTAGTATTAAGAGATTGGGTGAAAGCAGCTTACGAATACACGCAAGAGGAATAAAAACATCAAGCGAATGAAAAGAGCGCATCCTCCACATTCGACTTGAAGAAAATTTTGACTGTGAGTATAACTATACATTATCTATTTTTTTCTCTGTCTCTGTCTGAACTATAGCTTCAAAAATAATTTTAAATTTTGCATAAATTACATTGAATTTGAAGCCGGTCAGACTAAGTAGTTAGAAGTGTTTTTAAAGGGAAACAGCTGCATCATAACTGTAACAATAAGCTTACCTCCCCTAATTTCTAATTTTACAATTTATATTTAATTAGTCAAAATGTTTACCTTTTATTACTTTTATATGGTGGGATCCATATAAATTAATAATGCATGAAAAAGCTATAATTAAATTACAATAAATAATATTTAATATATTCTTAATGATACATAATTAATTTCTGTTTTTTTTTTCTTCTTCTTTTCTAGCGTCAACAGCCTGATTCAGGAAAAGTACTGTCACCACAAACTCCGAATTCTCAGCCATCCTGTTCATTGGTGTCTACTACCTCAGCATCTATGCATGATCATGTAGCAAAAGAAGACACATTGCAAGCAGAAATTATTTGGACATTGTATACAATAGATAGACACTGCAGCTTTTCATCAAATTCCGGAATAACAAAAGTATTCCAGTCCTTGTTTCCAGATAGTGCCAAAAAAAAAAAAATCAGCTTTAACTTATGATATAGAAACAATGAACAGTTTAGCTGATGACTATGCATTAAAAGCAGAACATCAGAGGAACCTTACTTTCATCGGCACATCAAATAGCTTAAGGACATCTCTGAAAAAAAAAACTGGAAGATCAGCTGAAGCTGGACAAGCAGATCGATGATAAGCTTGAAGCATTGAAATATATATGAATTTTGCATGATATTTTGTGCAGTGTACATTGCTCTTCTTTTGTCAATATATGATTTAATCTTCCAATTCTTGTTCATTAAGTTCATTTTGATCTTACTTTGCTAAGGATGTGGAAAAGAAGTTCCAAGTTATATTATTAAAAATAATGTAAAATGGATGAGTATGCTATTATTTGTGTGCGTGAAAGCCTGAAAACTGCAATTCTTGAACCTAAATTTTTTTCACAAAGACCTTAAAAAAACCTTAAAAAAAGCCTAAATTTTGTATATATATATATATATATATATATATATATATATATATATATATATATATATTTATGAACATGATTTTATTTAATTTTTTACTTTGAAATTATGCATTTCTCAGTTTTTGTCTTTGTTCATAAAAAACATTTTCATGTCTAAAAATGCCCCTAACATAAAGGTACTTTTTATACCTACCAATGCTGTATATTCCCAGCTATAAGTTTAGTGAAACTGCATACACCAAAGATCCTGATCTGCTGTATCATAATGCACCAAGACATCAGGGTCTGTTTATTTTACTAATTACTCCAAATCAAATTTTCACAGACCAATTATGCAACAACATATTAGGGTCTGTACAATTTGAAGTTGGACTTGAGCTAGTATTACTGTATAGTTTTGCTTCATGGAGGTACATGTGGCGGATGGAATTTTAAGATTAAGATTTAGCACGAAAAGTTCAGATTTCTAATGTCAGTTTTCTTGTGACTTAGCATGTGAGTTGTAGTATATAAATGGCTTTGAAAAGTTTAAGAATTTTTTTTATAGTATTTTGCCTGTTATTTTTAAAGACTTTGTTTTCATTGTATTAATAAATGATTGCTTTTGTTTTATTCAAATGACAGTTGTGATCATTGTTTGGGCTTTCATGGTTGACCTAAATTACATCACATCATTACCACAGTAGATGACTTAATGATAGGTGTGCTGTGAAAGGAAATGGCTGAATTGAGCTCAGTATATCAAAGGAGAGGGTAGTTTTCATGTATTTTTATACAATGTATTTATATTTTGGTTAGATAATGAGGTTTGGCATTATGCCATCACTTTAGAGAATAACAAAATTATACTGGTTTTGATAAATTTATGCAAAAATAGCACTTTCTCACATTGAGAACATAATTTCACCACCAAGGGTTTTATTTAAATATGTCATGTGACCATGTTATAAAGTGCATGTAAGGCAAGTAGGGTTTAGGACACATTACTAAGTATATGGAAGAACTGTGAACTCGTCAATAAATGGGTGAACAAATAATATAGTATATATAGGTTTGGTGGTCCATAATTGGTTAATAATGAAAAGTAAAATTTTTAGTAAAAATATCTTTTGAGAGTTTATCTAATCTGTAATTTAAGAAAAATATAGACAATATTCTGTTGATGCAATTTTAGTATTTTTACAAGCTTGACTTAGCAGTACTCAATAATGAAAGCAGCACCTAATTCATTTGGTGCAGAATCAATAACATGTGTTTCATGCACATGTAGATAAAAAAAAAAAATTCAAAATGCAGCTACTCATATGGTGTTCTCCACGTAGAAGCTTGCACCAAGGGTAGTTGTGCATGGAGAAATATAAGTCTGATCATTAGCACCCAGAAATTATTGAATTTTGAATATGATGGTATTTGCATATGTTTACTATAGGAGTTGAATTAGTAACATGATTCCTATAGGAGCAGACAAGCATTAACTTCACCAAAAAATGCTTATGTTTCCACTATATTCAGTTCATTATTTAGTTTAGAAAGAAAAATTTTGTTTTTTAAAAACAAAACTGTTTGTGGAGGCTGGAGGAGGTTGACTTGACCAGTTATTGTAAATTAATGCATATAACACTTGGGTTATCCAAGTTTTTCCCTACCATGCAAGCCACTGTGTTGTCTGTATGTTATCAAATATGATCTTTATTCATATTAACACATTGTAATAATATTTTAAAAGACTCCTTTCCTATTTCAAACAATGCATCAAGTTCAAAATAGTAAATGAGTCTGATGTTGATTATATAGTTATGTTTTCATTTCGGATACATTTTTCCAAGTTTAAAGATGATATAATAACAAGAAGACAAGATCAACATAATAAAATAAGCATCTTTAAGAACTTATTAATATAATGGATAGTGGCACTGTTGTTGTTTTCACTAAAATATAAAATTGCCACAGATGGGTCAATTTTGCTGTTTTAGTCAAATTCAGAGCTGCTGTGATGAATCGACTTCAGGAAGAATTTCACATTTCTTGAATCCATTTGGAATAGTAGCTTGTGTTATTATTTTTAATTGTAAAAGATGTGTAGTTCATGCTCTCTGGCGATTATTAACAGGTAGGTGGCTATTTACTGATTTTGAATTACTGTTAAACGATAGGTGTATCTTTGATCCTTCATTTAACAAATAGCATGTGGTGTCATCATAGGATGCACAATGTCTCAATGCATGAAAATTTACCCCAGGAAATTTACCCTGTTCGATTGAAACACCTCAGTTGTGGTTCAGTGGTAAACTGAAAGGATGATTCACTATACGCTGGTATTCTGTACTATGGTGAAAAGAAGCAAAGAAGCAAAAATAGAGTTTGGTTGTTAATTATTCTTTACAAAAACCTGTGGGTTATATATATCTGTAGACATTCTAATATTTTCTTTTACACACAGTAATACATATGAAAAGTGCATGTCATACTTAGACATGTGTTATATTCGCTAATTTATGGCATGTACCAAATATATGCATGTTTAAGTGAGCTAAATGCAAACTGTATAAACCAAGATCTGGCATTGCATACTGTGCTGACAGATATGGGTCTGTACAAATTTGTTTAGGAGTGACGAGTAGAAGAAACATACACCTTGATCTGCTGGTTTGTGATGCAATAGCATTTTAGGGTCTCTATTGTTTGCAGCTGGACTTGACCTATCAGTGAGCTTATATGGTATTTGAGAAGGTGGATTTCGTCTTAGTTTGTCATCTTTTTAACATAGTTAAATAAATTGATGTCTAAGGCAGTTAGAAGACAGTTTATCATAGAATATGCATGCATTTGATTACCTCACCAATTCAAAATGTTGCAAACTTTATGTGGCCTAAAACTGTTCATGTAATGTGCTTTTGGTATGATGTTCCTTGTGCCATGAGGTTTTCTGGTTTGTCAGACCAAACAAGACTGACAGAAAATACCTGTTGGGAATGGAGGTCCTATGATTGGATTTTTGAGCCCACTTTGGCAGTTCAAAATATTTGCCATTTTGGTGTCTGTATGCATGTCCATACATTCTTCTCTATGTACACTCTAAAAAAAACTGATTGTTAAAATTTGTGTTTTGTCATTTTTAGCCAAATAACAGCTTACTTTGTTGAAGGTCAGGGGCAGGTTTAACATTAAGGATGTGGCTAGCTTCTTGTTACATGTATTTTTATTGGGCATGCAGTTGGACCAAAATAAAACTGTTTTATCAGTTGGAGTTGATTTTTGCATGGCTTTTTTTCTGTATTATCGTAATGTCTTCGGAAAAATAACAGTTTGCTGCATTTCACTTTGCTTACTACCAGCCACTTTATAACCTTGGTCTCATTTTTCACAGAAGAACTGCACTAAGTTTAAACTGCAGCAGGGTGCTAATGAAGTGATGGATTCCTCCATCATTGTGACAGCAAAGCTTTTTTAAAAAACAAAGATAAATATAAAATAGCTATTTCTCTTGAGAGACATTGTCAGAACCTTTACACTCAGCAGAAAAAGTATTAAATGAAATGCTACTTGAATGTATTTTAAAGTAGAGACTGGGAAAATGTGACTTGTGTATGAGATAGGTAGAAAATTTACAAAATTATATTTTCTTTCTGCTTCATTATGCAAGTCCATGGTTATAAGCAGTTACATGTATTTCATAATTAAAATTTGGCCCAAGTTTTTCTTTTGTAAACAGTGAATTTATTTTTGTGGACATCAGTTTTTGTTTTTTTTTGTTTACCAGTACTTCAGTTTTGGGATAGCAGGTGCTTTTTCATTTAGGATTCATTTTTGTTGTTTGCAACAGCCAAGTAAGCATTAAAATTGGTACCCATAAACAATAACCAACAGGTAATATCCATAATCCTGAAAATATTTTGTAGATAATATCCATTAGATGATATGCAATAATGATATTATCCAGAAGATATGTAGTAGATACCATCAAGAAAATTATATCCAAAAGACGATATTCTAACATATAATGCATAAAAGGTACTTTCCAAAACATATACAAAATAATTTCCAGACGATGATTATACATAAGATAATGTACAATAGATACTCCCCAACACATATTACTAGGAGATAATGTCCAGAAAATAATATCCAACAGGTAATATCCAGGAGACATATGAGTCATCTTTCAGAAATAGATTACAAAGGCCCATATTAAATTCTAGGTTTCTTCACATTTTCTTTGGTAATTTAGATTTCTTTAATGGCTATTAACTAAAGTTGTCTATTACTTCAGAATGAAAATGGAAATACAGTGAACTTATTTTAGATAAAATGATTCAAATTTTAAACCATTTTCAAAATGGGCATTTGTTGCAGGTCTTCTCAACAATGTTTAAATTCCTGTTTTTACCAGTTTACTTTCAAAATAAACTCCCCAGCACTGTTATCAGCTGCTGCATGTATGCCCAGACAACACCAAGCTGTGTCTAGCGCTTGTGCCCAAGAGGGATTTAAGCTGATGACAATTTTGTAAACATGTTGAATTCCATAGAGATAATTAATCTTATGTGAAACACACTTAAAATTGGTTTTATATTATTTTTGCTTCAGTGTAATTGTCAGATTGATAAATTGTCACATTCTTAATTAAATAGCCATGGGTTTAATACCAGTCTAGGTCAGCATGGGTCAGCAGTTTGTTTTAGCATTAGGAAAGGCTTTTACATCCATATTCATCTTCACAATAGCTAATAATGTTAAAGTGCCATTAAAATTCAACAAACATTCTGTCTATGCCTGTCTTGAGTATTTAATTTTTGATGTATAAATTAGATTCTGACCTTTTAGGTTTCAGTGACTGATTTCTTGGTATCAAAGTCTGATCTATTTATCACAGAATTCCATCTTGTTAGGAACAGTTCCTATTATTATGGCACGTTTAAGGTGAAATAATGAATGTTTCCTTTTGCCATTGTGCTGTATTCATTGGTGTGATTGCATTTTTTTCTTCTCTTTTGCTCATCTTTCTTCTGTCTTTCTCTCTCATTCTTGCAAAATGTTGTACTGACACCTGTCCCTTCTTGTGTACTGGGTATGTTTGTTTCCCACTGTTCCATCCAGGATTCTGTTGTTTTTTTATATCATAGTTAATTTTGTCAGTGTCCAGCATTTTTTAAAATTTGATTTGCTCATTTAAGATTTTTGTGCAGTCAAACCTGTAAAGAGACACTGATAAACATTGAAATCTATGGTATACAAAATTTGACTGATAGGCAAGACTGAGTTTAGTGATGGTCATTACTTGCATACTTTCTTGCATCCACAGCAATATATTCTCTCCATTGAAACATCGGGAGATTTAGGCATACTAAGTATTGCTTTTCTAATAGTACTTCAGTGGTGGCTGCTGTTGCAATAGGTCTTTTTTATTTTTTAAAGGACAATTTTATTTCTTTTAAATTGTGGTATGTTGTCCTTGCAAATGATGGAAGTCATTTATCTTGGCAAGTATTTTGCAACCAATATATTTCAGACACTATTGTTTATGCACTTATCTAAAAGTGAAATCGTTGGTTAATATTCACATCCATTACAGAGAGCTGCAGTACCTCAGTTGGTAGAGATTCATAATCAATGGGTTCGATACCCACCCAGGACAGTTTCTATTGGTTTCTTCTGCGACTTCTTCAGAAGGGAACTTAGCCCCCATTTCTTCAGCATGATATAGCCAATGTTATGAGACCATTAAAACCAACAAAACCATACAAAATACATGGGAAATAGGTCACAGTGACCTATTTTCTAGCTCCATCATCTGTGAGGCGGTGTGGCTTACACTTGAGCAGAGTAGGTGAGTAAGTGTTGTGCAGAATTTTTTAGGAGGCATATTACTGTGAAAAAGAAATCGGTTCTTGTTGGGTTCAGATCAGTTTACATTTGTCATATTTATCTTATTGTCAGCATTTTCGTACAAGTGGAAATAGGCAATACATGTACTGAAATATAAATAAAACTTACATCTATTGATAATGGTCTTTATTTTTTACTCTAAAAAGTTGTATTTTTTTTACCATGACCAATAGTTGCTTTATCTTATCTTATTATTTATTACCATTCCCATATAAACTTTAGAGTAGGGCTTCTTTTTTGACTGATATGAATGTGGACCTTGGAAATTTGAGAAACAGAGATTACCATAATATGTGTTACTTGATCACTTTAATATTGTCAACATTATTCTGACACATGATATCTCTGATTGCATTTTTTATTTAAAATTATGATACTAAGTGCCAAGATGGATGCAGTCAGTTCAGACTATCATTTGGATCACAAGTACTGTCACAGGTGTATATGCTCACTTTTCCGTTTTAATTATTGATAAATGATTTGAGACTGCAGTCACAAATGTTATAGTGTACCATCTAGTTCCAAAAAAAAGCACCCATAATACAATTGCATTGGCACAAGTGGCAAAGAGATAAGTCTAGAGAAACGTCCAAAGCAAACACCTTCATATAAAGGACGCTAGGCCAGACCTTACAAATATTGAGAATGAACTTAATTCTTATGTTAAGTTTTGACCATTCATACATGAAATTACTTTAGAAAACTATTTTCCAAATTGGATGATAGTGAAGCTCAATATCACACTAAAGCTTCAGAGTTGTAGGATCTCCAGACCTGTTCATAAAGGACAGTATATACAAGTGGCTTTTCTAAAGTTCAGTATCAATTTCATCCATTATATAATGATTACATGTACATAAAGGACAAAGTTCAGTGTGTTCTTTATAGAAAGATTTCACTATTTAGACTTTCAAACTTTAAAATTCTTATTTCCAAAGGTGTCTGTCTCAGACAAAAAGAATGAACCATCTCTGTAAAAACACATAATAATAATAATAATAATAATAATAATAATAATAATAATAATAATAAAGACTTTATTTAGAGAATGTAACTCAGTTATTTACAGAACTAATCTACCTTGAGGCCTTCTATATGTTATGTACAATGTACACATTATATTGAACATGATGTGAAGAATCTGGCTTGACACTAAATAATTAAGTGATTTAAAAACTCAAGAGTATCAAGCCTCAGACATATGCACAAGTATCTTTGTCACAGAATTAGGCAAAAATTTAATTTATTTCTTCTTGAATACAAACTAATTTCACCATTTTTTTTTGTTTCGTCGTACATGCGTTACCTGGGGTGAATAAGTGTTTTTCAAGGTAAGCGACGTGTAGCGATTTGCAAGTGCCTGACTACAAATCACTTGAAGTCAGGAACATTATAATCACGGGGTGCACGGGAATTTTGCCGTGAATTCTGCTCACCTATTTGAGGACATATAAGGCAAAATATTTCTAAAAAGATTACGAGTCAAAAGTATCTTGTCAAAGGAGAGATAGCTCGTCATTCTTTCTCCAGCCAAAGGGCTGAATTGTAGCTGAATATGACTGAATTGTAGCTGAATGTGATTGATTGCTCCAGCAAAAGGGCTGAATGTGATTGATTGTGCCGTGATTGTGCCATGATTATGCTGTTTAATTGTGCGATCAAATTGAGGTATCTGACTGTCTGTCTGTCGGATTGTCTGTCCGTCTACGTCTGACGAGATGTGTAAATATCCGGAAATCTAGAAGTCTAAATGTCTTGAGTGTCGGAGCTGTCTAGAGGTGTAAACGTCCTGGGTAGCATCTAAGTGTTTGGGACCGGTGGTTCTAGTAGATGCTGTATGCTGTCTGTACGTATAACTGTAGTGGATCCGTGAAGGGCAAGCGGCCGATAAAAGTATTGGGTCAAACCTAGGTATTCGGAGAAGCTGTGCGGCGATTCAACAGTTGGTGAATCGTACGGTTGTACAGGGTTGAGATGCATGTGTGTGTTTCAATTGTGGTGACAATTGAATACATTGTTATATTTACACATAGTTACATGAATCTCAATAACAGTTAATAACTTGATTTAAATACATGTAGATGTTTGTACTTGTTGTCACAATCCATACGTGCGATAGTATAATTTGATGTTTGTATTTGTTATCGCAATTTATACATGCGATAATATAATGTTTTAAAGGTTCCATTTTTTTTAATGAAACATTTGTGTAGTCCAGGAGGTTCCTTGGATCTGTGTTTATTTTGTATTAATATTTAATTTATTTTTAAATTGTGAATGGTTGTGAAGTTTGATTGTGGGTTGAACGCATGAGTTGTTGTGTTGATACATCATTATTTTTCATTAATAATTTATTTCATAAATTTACATATTTCACATATTGTGTTTGTGTTGTTCATTTAATCCACCAACCACTCGGTAACAATTCTGTTACAATTTTATAAACATATTATATAGAATATCATCCTGCATTGAAAAATTTAACTGCAAATGATTCAAATTTACAGAAAAGCAGACAGTATGTATTGTACTAGAACTGTTCAGTTGTCTAAAGATTTCATCCATTTTAGACATTGATTATAAAAAGAAATGCTATGAGCCTGCCGTATGTCACTGGGATTGTTGTTCCATACCAGTCGACCAGTATTTTTTGACCTTGGTATAATGTAATTTTTACTTCTTATGGACCTTAAATGTGTGTAAACCTTTGTTATTCATTGCATCATGGATATTGTCTATACATTGATATAGAATTAAATGGAAAGCCCTCTTTTGAAGTCCTAAATGTATTATGTTTGAATGAGAGGTATTACCCCAAATTACATTACAGCAGGCCAGATATAGCTGGATATAACTTTTATCAAAGATAACCCTGTACTGAAAGAGAAATGTGTCTGTGGCATGATGCCCCAGTGCTAGACATCGCTTAAAATACCACACTGCAGACATCACAGTGATTGACTGAAAAATTTATAAATCTGCGTTTAAAATCCAAATCTCACACACTTATTTCACGTTATTTTGTTGTTCTTGTAGGGTTTAACGCCATTATTCAGCACACGATAGGCAGGCTATACATGGCGGCCAGTATTATTGGTGGAGGAAGAACCCGGGAAAACCCTGAGAAAGAACCACCGACCCACGAGAAGCTATTGGCAAAGTTTTTCACATAACTACATTTGCCAAATTTTAGCCTTGAACTCATGTAGACAGAGGTGAGATGGCAGTGATCTGTAACGGAGAGCGCTTTAGACCACTCGGCCACTCTGGGCCCTATCACCTTATTTTAGTTCTAGTTCTAGTTGTAGTGACATGCATGCTATACATATTTTCTTTTTCTATTGTGGACTATTATTACATGGCCTATGGTAGTAATACATGATACATGTCATGATAGCTTAATGAAATTATGTGGGATTACATTTTTAACATAGTTATAACAGTTTTATATCACTTATATCTGCAGTAGGGAAGTTTACAGTTAAGTCTACCACTAGCACATTATACATGTACATGTAGTATTAGGTCCCACCCAGTCACATTATCCTGACATCAGGCCAACCAGTCCTAACACTAACCTCTTAATGCTGAATACCAAGCAAGACAACTGGGAGTAGCATTTTTATACATTTTTTGTATTAGATGGCCAGGGTTCAAGCCTGTGATATCCCTCATCCAAGGCTGATGCTGTAATCTTTGAGGCCACTGGTTTGATGTTTGATGAAACAAAATCATACACTGTGGGTGATGCTGTCACATTGTGGGAAACAGGACCCTTAATATATTTACATTAAAATACAAAATTATGGCAACTTTTTCAATATATGTTTAGGACTGGCTGAGTGATCTGTGCAGTTGTGTTTGCTGATCACATCTCACCTCATCTACATGAGTCCCCCTGCTTGACCAGCATGTGTGCATGAGAAAGATTGCCAGTAGCTTTCAATCAGTTAGTGGTTCTTCATCCACCAGATATACTAAGTTACATGTATTACCTGTTGTGTGCTGAAAAATGGTTTTTATCCCCATGAAACCAAACATTATTTGTATGTATTCACCAATTATCCACATTATTAATGAAAAGAAATGTCTTCACTTCTGATTGACAAGTATTTAAAATGGGAAGTTGATACTTTAATTAAAATGATGCTCCTTTATTTAGAATAAGAATATGAGGTGAAGTGCATTTACATGGGCACGTATGGCTACCATAGATCAGTATGGTAGAAAAGGGCGTGTAATCACCTGTTTGGGTTAAATAAGAAAACTACAAGATCAAGGTGTGAACATGTAAAAAGTCACATAGTATTTATTAGCCATTTTTAGTGTAACTTTCTAACAACATTTCATCATGTCTGTATTGGGAATAATCAATGAGAAGAATGGATTGAATTATGTAAGTATAGGTCAAGATGCAACATATTTATTTGTATTATTTTCCACCCATTTTTTTTCTTATTAGCATTTTAAAAACCTTTTGACCCAAATTGTGCAGGCTGGTAACACAAGATAAAAACTGGAGATCCTAGCTGTAGGGACTTAGTAGTTCTTTCAGGGAGCTGGTCCTAGATCATAACTCTGAATTTGTTTCCACTTTAAAATCATTTATATAAACTTGATTGATAACATCAAACAAAGCTTATTATATTGTACTTCTGTGGAGATGATTTTTATGTTAGATAATAATCCCACTTGTAATCTAAACTCTGGTCACCAAAATTTAGTGAAGGTTGATCATATTTACTATGATATTAAAGTTAGATGGCCTTTAAGGGTATGTGATTGTGTGTTTGCATGCATTTGTTTTTATTTCTGTGTTGAAGGATAAATTGCATTTCTCCCCATCATATTACTGTTGTACCCATTAAGGTTTAAAAAATCCTACCATGCCATACATGCACAGTGTTTAATTTGATTTTTTATTGATATTTATGCTTTGTATGGCAACAGTTGGTTTCTGAACAAATATTTAGAAAAAATGTAGAGGTTCAAAGTTATTTAAATTAGGGCAAATCAAAATTGAAGAGAATTTTAATTCCATTAAATTTTTTTGGGCATGATCTTATTTATGCTTTATAACGATGGCATGGTACTAAACGTAGTACAATACACAAGGATCTTTATTAAGTTTTGATGAAATAAAACAGAAAGCACAAACTACTAATTTTTTAAGCACTTTCTCTTATCTCAATGATATCAGTAAATTGCAAAAGGAAACTTGTTTCTTTTTATTTAAGTTAAAAATAATTTTCTTGCATTTTTCAACAAAGTGTCATTTCTTAGGGTAATGAAAATGGTAAACAACAAGCCAAAAAGTGAATATGAAATTTAAATCAGGCATTTTGTGTGCAGATCATTGGACAATATTTGTTTTGCTGAACCATTATACAAGAGATACAGAACTTATTAGCTTTAATTTTAAATTTCTTCATATAAATATTGCCACAAAACTGCTTTGAAATGAAGTCATTTAAGAGATAATGATAAATGCACTTTTTATAAAGAGGGAATAGAAAATATTGAATTTATTCTTTGCCAGCCCAGGTGCAGTACATTTTATGGAAATTATTTGTGGAATGGATCTAAACTTATGACTCAGATTTGAAAAGGACAACAAATTTATTTTTAAGAATTAACAATTATGATATGCTTATTTCTTACTTTTGCAAATAGAATATACGATTTTCAGATTACATTGTGCTTATACAACGTAGATCTCAGTTACTGTTTTATCATATAAAAGGCAGGGAAAATAAGTTGAAAAGTAAATACATGTAAAGAGAACTGATTATTTTTGAAAATATTTAACTCTTGCATGAACTGTTGGGGTGTTTTTACAAAATTTGAAGCTGTGTTGAACTTTCAAGAAAACAATATAACACTTAAGAAAACCAGCAATTTTATCATCACTGTGTACACATGTGCATGCAAGTATATGTTGTAGTCAGCATATAGTTTAAGGTAAGTTCCTGTTTAATTGGTTGAGTATAGTGAAGTACCAGTCTGGGAATGTGTAAATATTAAATACTCTTATTAAAATAAATTAAGAAAAATTGTTTTCTACTTTTCTTTAAAGTCATGTAGGGGTCCTTCTTAGATTTTGCTATAACTAGAAATGTTTCCACTAAACATGGATAATTTAATTTGTTCTGAAAGAACCTAATCAAGTTGGTTTATGTAACACTTTTATTACTTGCAATGCTTTGATTGGGTACATATAATTAAAGTGAATTTGTAAAGCATGAAGTAGATAATCCTATCTTGTTGCAGTATAATCTGTAACTGGTTCTTTTGATCTTTCTATACATCGTACATATAATTGACATTTTTCAGGCTAAAGCTGTAGGTGGAAACAACTTTCTATACAACTTTCAAGTCTCTAATAGTTCATGAGGAAGCAGTAATCGGATATTTAGTGTATACATTAACAAGTTAGTAAAATATTACAAATTTGTACAGTCCTAGACTGCTCAGGTGACCTAATGGTTAGAGCATCTACCTCAGATGTGGCAGATCATGGATTCAATCCCCGGCTGAGTCATAACAATGACTTAAAAACATGCTATTAACGTCTGCCTCACTTGGGTGGCATTCAGTGTTAAGAGCGTAGTGTTAGGACTGGTGTCAGGATAATGTGACTGGGTGGGACATTATGCTACATGTCTTTAGCATGATGCCCCCAGTGCTAAACATCACTATAAACTGTCACATGCAGATATCATAGTGATATGACTGAAAAATTGTTAAAGCTACTTTAAAAATCCAAATCAAATACACACACATTCATACAGACCTACAATTGATGTATATGTACATGTCATATTCTGTGGAAGATACATGTAACATGGACTGTATTCATGCATCATAGATCTATTTGTATATGACATCAATTTTGTTTTCACTCTATAACTGGATCCAAATCTCAGCTGTATGTACCATATTGCTTGCAAGTCAAACGTTAGTCCTACAATGTAAGCCCCAACGCTGATATTTATGTTTGCTTGCGTCTAAAATCAAGATCAACATGTGATACGTCTTACGGGTAGGACTAGTCAAACGTCAAACAACAAAGATCCTGATCTGCTATAGCATAATTCACCTTCAGATTAGGGTCTATGTTGTTACTTTTATTGGTTACTATAAACAGCACAGACCCAGATATGCTGGTGCATGATGCAAAGGTAGATGTTTTATTTCCATTCAGTAACCTGTCCTTTGAGGCATTATATTAAGAAGCCAGACCATGATCAGTTTTCATTTCATCTTTTCCATTCAAAATATTTCATAACATATGTCTCTTACTGAATATCTTGTTCTTGCATCACCAGTTTAATTTCTTTTCATTTTTTAAAAAAGCTTCATGGATTAAAACCCCATTTGATGTACTGTACAGGTTGATTGATTTTAACATTTTCTCTGAAGGTATTGGGGGCTTAGGACTTGGTGCAAGCATTGATGTATGTACAATAAATCTAATTCCAGGTTAAAACTTGATCAGTGTTAAGGCTTAAACATGTGTAATGTTCAGGGTTAAGCTTATGTAATTTTCAGGGTTAAGCTTGTGTAATGTTCAGGGTAAATAAAGTTCATGTGGTGTTTAAAAAAATAAAAAAAACATTTGCTACTGTTAAGAAAACTAATAATATCTACCATTTCTGTGGTAAATGTGTTTTGCTGTAATTCTGCTAGACTGCAATATTTTCAAATAGAAAAGATATTTTGAGAAAAAAAATCAAGCCGTAGAAGTGGGCAACATAAATAATTGATCAGTTAATAGGGTAAATTTTGAGATTGACAAAAAGAGTCTACACTTACGTATTATCATCCCTCATGACACAGCTATGATAAAAAAAATCATAATTTATACAGAGAAATCCATATTTGTAGTCAGCCTCGTTTTGAGGATGATGTTCTAATGCTTCCAAAAACATTACAAGGAAGTTTCCATTACCGTGTGCATGTGAGAAAGATTTTTTAAAAAAAGGAATAAAAAGTGCAATAATTTGTTAATTGTTTAAACAATTTTCTTGACACTGTTGGAATCACAGTATTTAAATTTATTTCATTTTGAACGGTGTGTGTGGGGGGACTGGTATTAATCAGATTTTCCCCATTTGACTAAGTCTTGTAAGAAATGGTAGTTAGATGCTTTGAAGTTAATGAGTTAAATCACGATTGAAACCCACAACATGTATTTTGGTTGAATGTGTGGGAGTGAAAAAGATTACTGGATGATGCAGTTGCAGCTCCTTTGACATAACAGATTAGTGTATGAATCTGATGTATAATATTTCATGTTGATATCAGTACTGTGCAATCAGATTAAAATCAGACCTACAGCGACAAACATCACTTGGACCATCTTACAGAAAATTAAGGTGCAGACATGTAAGGAAGATAAACAAAAGAAAAGGAAAAAGAAGAATGGGTAATTTTCATCTTTATCCTGAATGCAACGTTAAAACCACCCAATTTGTAAAATTGATTGGTAGTCATGTCTTTTGTACCAGTATGCATGCGAGAGAGATAGTCACATTTGTAACTGCTTCTTTGTTCATACGATTTATATGCCAAAGTTTATCAAAGTTTATCAAGCTCAAGAAAGCTAGGCTGTGAAGTCAAATGTTCTGCCAAGGTACCTGGATATTAAATCAATTAAGTCAAATGTTACAACTTCATATGCATCTTCAGGTGAGATAGTTCATGACATGCAGTATTCTTGTGGTTTTTCTCACCCTGTCTAAAAGAACATTGATCACAAACATCGTTCTTTGGCTGAGATATTTAACAACCCCAGAAGCAGGAGTGAAGAGAACAAAGATGATAGAACATGCTAAGTGTGATGTATCATATTTTGAAGTGAACTCTAAGCTTTGAGGCATATTGTATAGCAAGCATCCAAGAACAACTATGGATAAGTATTTGGATAAAAACTCTGAAATAAACCACCGAAAAATGGCTTATGTTAGATGGGATCAAGAATTTAAGAATTTTTGGGATGTTCAAATGATACAGTATAATGTAGCCATTTGTAAGACATGTATTGGTGTTGGAATACATCTTTAGAAGAGCCTATCTTACTATCTTTAAAGACAAAATTGGATGTAGCTTGAAAGTTTTATTTATGCAGTTCCAGTGACATTTGGAATTACTGTCAAACTGTCGAGAAGGTTTGAAGATCCCCCCTCCCATTCTCAAAGCAAGTCACCATAAAAGTAATACATTACAAAGGATGAAAAATGCAAACAATAGTGATGTCAGAATAGTAAATGTAATTAAAAATATACTGCAAGTTAGAGAATATAAGGGTCTTGAGTCTCAGCATGTTTTTAACAATTTAACAACATCATCAGTTTCATTGAAAACCATAAATAATTCTACCTGAACAATCTTACTAATTGTGAAGTGTGTTTTAAATCTACAGTTGTGATGTAGTGGTTTATCTAAGATTAATATTTTGGTCAGTTTTAGGTATTTTGGTAATGGATCCATGTTCTATCAACACAATTTTAACTATTAGATATTGATTAAAATAAGGCCCCTAATTGACTTGGAACACTTTGCCATCGCATATTGAACTAGGGTTTTTTCAATTGCATCATATTGGTAGGGGCATCAGTGTTCTATGGACACATTCATAGTTGACTTGCTTTCCAGCTTGCCATGGAATAAGGGGAAGTAATGAACATACACTTCTTTAAACAATTGGAGAATGATTATATATATTTTTTATTAGCCTATTTCCAAGGTCTGTAGCGTCAAGGTCATGCATGATACACTAAAGTGGGTGGTATCATAGAAAGGTAGACAGATGTAGCTCTACAATGATAGCAAATAATCTGGACATTTTAGTTGCACTACAAAGTACAGATTGAAAAACTGAAGTTTTTGGACCTGTTTTTTTTTCACCCAAAAATCGCCCATGGTCAGATTCCGAATTTGTGTCCAGATTTTTAGACTTTATAGCCTCAGATCTACGGCAGATGGGTCTGAAGTGCACACAGACAGGTGAACCTGTGCAAAAAGTAGGATAAGGTGGACATTTTTGAATAAAGAGTCTTATCCATATAAAAATTATGGGTCCGTTAAGCAAAAAAATAAAACAAAACAAACCCCACAAGTCCATTTTTTCACCTTCTGCTCGTGTGCCAGCAAACTAATCAATGAAAAATATTTTCTTTAGCACAACTAGCCATTTGTCTAACGGAATATTGCTTGGAAATCAATGTATTAGGATGTATTCAGAAATAGTCCCCAAAATGTGTTTCCTACTTCATTTCATGCAAAAACAGCAAAAACCTCCAGGGGTTAATGTGTTAATGATGTCTTTTGTTACGTGTTGGGTGTATTATTCCTGTGTAAGATATTAGTGGTTGTGATGTTTCTTTGTTGACACATCATCAAGATTCGAACCTGGAACTATTAGGACATTTATTTATCAGAACTCTTGCAATTCCATTAGTGGATTATTTTTGTGAATTATATATTGGATTATTTTTGGACGTGATTTTCTAAAACCGTAAGTTTATTTATTTTCTTTTGAAAATACTTGTACTTAATAAATTGATTGTTAAATTTTACAAGTTTGTTATTTTCACTTCATTCTGTGTTGCTGCTTATTCGAGCCTAAGCACGTAACAATTAGTAAGACCTTACTGCTTGTGATGTTTGTGTTATATATTGGTTGTTATTTAACTGTAAGACCTTAGTGGTCATGATATTTCTGTGATATATGTTGGGTGTTATTCATTAGTAAGACTTTATCAATGATTCTTTGTTAAATGTTGGGTGTTTTTCATCTGTAAGACTTTATTGGTGGTGATGTTTCTGTATTGTATAATGTGTGTGCTATGACTCTATGGTCTTTAATTAACAGAAAGGGATGAAGTCAATAAGTTTTGTAAAATTCGAAATTTATTTCCCTAAAATACAATATGAAAAATAACTGGATTTAACTTTTAAAATTATGATAGAAGCTTTGTAATACTGAATGAAGTTCAGCGAAATTTATTGTGTAAATAAATGTCTCGCCAATAGTAGTTTATTTCTAATGGTTGATTCCGAAAGAGGTCTTCTGGCATTGATTCAACAATTGTTAGAGATTATATCTGGTAGAGAAATTATTTAATACCAATGTAGATGGTTTTGACCTTTTAGCCCTGTGGTATATGCATCTGGATGCAGATGAAATGGGTTTGATTCCTAACAGCAGTATTTAGATTTTGTATCCCCATGTGTTTCAAGATGGTGATAACCTTAGCAACAAAATGTGTCAATATAGGGAATGAACTTGTTTTCTATCTTTGGCTTATTTCACAAGGAGGGTTCACAAGTTGGACTAAATAGCTTACACCTATGTATCCATAACTATTTCATTGCATCAGCATTGTAATAGATTTCAATGTTCATGTATGTAAAGATGTAAAAAAAAAAACTGCCAGAGTAATCATAAATTTATTCCACTGTAAAAATGAAGAAAAAAAACCTGGTTTTCGATGAATATATTGAAATCAATGATTAATCTCAAACACACGTCTTGATGATGTGTTTTAAACTTCATGTATGTTGGGCTTGTGTTTCATTATGCCAAATTTTGACAAGAAGGTGGTATGAGCTGTGTGTTGACAACTGTCATAATGTACCCACACACCTTATTACATGATTCATGCTGGTGGGTCTACAGGTATTGAAAATTTTACTGGATGGGAGGTGCATTGATCAAGTGTGCTCTCCTTGTAATTAGCCCACTGTATTTACTGCTGTTGTTTATTACTACATGCTTCAAGATGGTACTGTAATACATCTATGTAAATTTATTTTTACTTCAGAATTCAGCAAGTACGATATTTAATGTTAAGGCACAGATAGTTTGATTGCAATACTTTCTACTGGAGACTAAAAAGTTGAATGCAGAGTTGACCTACTCATAGATATGAATGTTACAGATATTAAACTTACTCGGGCATTTCAAAAGGCTATTTAATTTGTGTTTATCTTACAACTCCCTATGTTTACATGACAACTAGTAACTGTATATGAGACCTCTCTAACTGCAGACTACATAGACTCTGGTCTGATATTGAATATTGCAACAGCACATCAGTATTTGTGTC
The DNA here is from genome assembly GCA_030141615.1 of Unio pictorum. NCBI lineage: Eukaryota > Metazoa > Mollusca > Bivalvia > Unionida > Unionidae > Unio > Unio pictorum. The sequence continues at coordinate 5,925,548 of JARLTB010000101.1, read as the reverse complement.
GTTTTTTCTACTAATGAACCCTAAGTGCATGCTTAAGTATAGTTTATATGCATCAATAGGTGACCCACTCACTACCATCCCTGCAAATAGTCTCCATTAATATGCATGAGATGTACAGTCGACTTTGCTTATATGCATGGCCTCGGGACTGATGCTATGATATGCAGTTAGGCAGCTTATGCACCAAACCTGCGTTCATATTATGGCATGTATCTGGTTCAGCATGCTTATTATTTCTCCTTAATAAAGCCCCAATTTAGCCTAGTTCATTTAAATGTGACACGATTTGCTCTGGTATCGTATGGAGGTCAGTTTTGTCAGTAGATCAAGGAGCAGACTTGTGGTCAGCGCTCCAGTCTTAATCTATCGAATTTAATGACCAGACTGGATCGGATTCTTAACGAGGGCGATGCGAGTGTGTGTTAAAGCTAAAGAGTGTTAAAGCTGTCGACCATGCTTGGTTAATTATTATGGTTGTCTACTATCGTGCCTCCTGGTGATCAACAGAGAATCAGAGCTAAAGCCATCTTGGTAATATTTATGGTTATCTACTATAGCACCTCCTGGTGACCAACGGAGATCTAATAGCTGTGATGTTGATATTAACAGACCTGAGATAAATCATCCTTGACCGCCAATGTTCAGAATCGGTTTCTTTTCATTTTGAAAGGAACAATTTTGATCAATGCAGTTATCCAAAGCAACTTAACACATAATAATGCATGTTCGGACCAGAAAAATTTATGCAATAATGCGAAATCTGCATATAGACGATATGCAATTGTCCGACATCGATATCCATTGAAAACGATGGTAACAAAGCAGTACCAGCACAAAGCTATGCAATAAGGCGGAATATGCAGTTATACGATATGCACATATCTGGAGCTGACTGTATTAATAAATCACTTACTAGCCAATCAAAACAGTCCCATCTGTCACATGGAGCATCTTTATTCAGCTATTCTAGTTGGGAGCTTAGAGTGACAGTAGGCATGTTTCTGTCAAAAAGTGTCTGCATGCTGCTTAACCCAAAATAAAGCAGTCCCCCCTAGGGAATTCACTTCATTCCATTTTGTTTATTCACACAAGAATTAAGGTCAGTGCTATATGGCATATTCAAACTTATTACTTTTTTTTTCAAAGCTATTGAGAAATTTATTGTGCATATAAAATTTATTTATATTGTACTTGTTCATAAATCCACCTGTGTTACTAAAAATTTGATTCATTCCCAGTAGGGGGTCATATTGTAAGTGCAAGGGGTCCTGAGTGGCCGAGTGGTCTGATGCGCTTTCTGTTACAGATCACTGCTGTCTCATCTCTGTCTGGGTGGGTTTGAGTCTAAGATTCGGCTAATGTAGTTATGTGAGAAAGCTTGCCAGTAGCTTCTCGTGGGTTATTGGTTCTTTCTGGGGGTTTTCCCGGGTTCTTCCTCCACCAATAATACTGGCCACCATGTATAGCCTATCGTGTGCTGAAAAATGGCGTTAAACCCTAAAATAACAAAAATCTTTTAAGTACAACATACAAAAAAAGTTGATAAATCGAAACTTGATGCTTGCAGTACATAACTATCAGTTAAATATTTTTATATTTGTCCATGCCTCAATTCTCATTCACAAATGCATATATGGTATGCACTGTGTTTATCAGCGTCATGACAGTATCAGATAGATATATACATCATGAATTCATATCATGTTTACTTGAAGTTGAAGTGTTTTTTTTTGTTTTGTTTTGGGAAAGGTGTGCTCAAAAGGCAGTAATGTAATGCATCAGCTTGTAATTCATCGTTTTTATTTAGTAGGTAGGTGTGGCATAGTTTTGTACCCAATATAAGCCATGCCTGAGAATTTTCAAGTCCAATTTTGTGTGAAAAAGAACCAAGAAGGGTTAACAGAACAAGTGCATTTGTATTGAATTACTGGCAGAAAGTTATTTGAATGGGTTCATTAGATTCTTATAGTAAAACTGTTGAAGACTTGGAGAAGAAGCCATCCAAAAATTACAAATCTCTTAAGGAGGAATATATGGTGAGTTTAAATTTTTGTCAAAGCATACAAAATGTAGTTATTTTTTTGGTTGTTGTTTGTAGTCAAATTTGATTGGACTAACATGAAAGTGAATTCTTTTTTGTAAAAAAATTATTTGGAAATTCTGATTTATTAACTTTTGAAGTGAGTCTACCTCCTAATTTAAACCAATTTTCTCCAGTGTGTTTAGTATTAATTAGGAAGTGTTATTTTATTACCTTTAAATATAAAATCTTATCAAGTTTGAGTGCATTCAAATCTTGTTTCATATGTGAAACTTTTGAGTTCTTAGCGAGGATTACTTGCCAGTCAGTCGTCTTAGTAGTTTTATTTATTTATTTTATCAATGATAATATCCGTTTATTTTTTTGTGTCTGTCAACTATGACAAGTATGAATGCAATATCGACTGGGAATTGTTACTCAAATAGATGAATAAAATTATCCATAACAATTTTGCAATATGGACAAGTAGAAATTTTTAAAAATGCTTACCACATCAAATCTGTTATAAATGGGCCTATATGTTGAAGATGAGTAAGTAGTTTTCATTTGATTCGGTGTTTTATGTCACAGCAGTTTGGTGTAAAGACAGATAAAATTTAGCACCTTGCCCAATGACACATCATCATAGCTGGTGATCTTGCTCTTATATATATTGGATGGGGATTTTACTGATTGGGTGTCCCGCTTAATTTGGTTTTCGTTATCTAGAGGTTGATTACCCTTGATGTTCTTGCCCGGTTCGAGTAAATATAAATATAAGTGGTGAACATGTATGTGAAATAGATAGAGATCTGAGCAGATATAATAATAATAATAATAATAATAATAATAATAATAATAATAATAATAATAATAATAGTAATAATAATAATAATAATAATAATAATAATAATAATGACTTTATTTAAAGAGTGTAACACAATTAGCTAAGAACTAATCTACCTTGAAGCCCTCATACAAAAAAGTTACTTATTTCAGCAGCATGTCAGAAGCCACCGGATATATTGGGTTTAGAAGATGGAAATAGAGTGGGCATTTTTAATCTCAACTGGAATACTATTCCAGAGCAAAGTTACAGAGTATTTTAAACTTTTAAAAAATAATTCCTTGGGAATTTTATTCTGTTTGGTAGACATAGAACAAACCAACATCAGCCCCCGCACAGGTAAACAATTAAATGAATTACATAAAACAACTGTGAGAAGTCAGTACATCAGGAATATACTGCTTGTAGAAACAAAATTTTCTCTGAATTACAAATAAAAGCACAAATGGATTTAAATAAAATAGCTGATCTGTTTTCTAATAGATTTGAACAGTTGAAGTCAACATCTTGTATGATTGCATAAAATGTTTCTCGGTTTGCTCTACTTCCGCTGTAGCTGTTCAGACCCCTGGATCTCAGGATGCTACTGTCTCAATCTGTCTTAGGATACTTCTCAGTATATGCTTACTGCTCCAGTGGCCCAGTCATTAGAAAATCCGCCACAGAAGTTGGATGTTGTGGGTTCGATCCCTGGCCGATTGATACCAAAGACTTAAAAAAATGGTACTTAAGTTGCCTTGCTTGGTGCTCAGCATTAAGAGGTTAGTGTTAGGACTCAGGTTGGCCTGGTGTCAGAATAATGTGACTGGGTGGGACATCATGCTACATGTCTGCAGCATGATGACCCAGTGCTTGACATCACTCTAAACTGCATCACTGCAGACATCATTGTGATATGACTGAAAAACTGTTAAAGCTACGTTAAAAACCATAGTCAAACAAACAAGCAGTATATGTCTTAGAATTGATACACCACAGGTTTGCATCACAGGATTCTACGTCTTGGGTGCTATTTTCTCCCGTTTAAATAAATATAAATAGATTCAACCTAAATTTCCTGTTATTTATGAAATTGATGATTTTGCATTATCCCCTCCTTGTTATCAGATCTTCCTATTGGTGCTAAACAGATGCTAAGGCTATCAATCAACTCCACATGTCCTATAATGACCCTAATTAGTCAAATGGCTAATTCATCATGCATTAACATCACACATTAACACACACCACATGAGGCCTAATGGTTCTGAGCCAACCTAAAGTTACACAGGGAATAAATGAAATACATTACATCAGTTACATCATTTCAGTCATTACACACTCACTCTTAATTTTACGTGAAATCTTCTAAATTTGGTGAAGTCTCACAGATTCTCCTAATCATATTAAGTAATGTAATACATTAAATTCTTAGGACCTAATTTTTTAATGTAGAAAAAAAATGCAAATACAAGTAAATAAATTCAGCAAAGCAATATATATGGCATCAACAAACTACATGGAATTGTCACACTACCTTTGCTTTCAACATTCCTCCCTCTAATGGCCAAAATTAGTTTGTCGGTTTCCTTTGACAACAGTATCCTTTCGACAACAGTTTTTATGATGGAATTTCTTGCAAATCCTCTGGAGCCCACTCTGGTTTCTATTGCAGAAAAGCTTCGACTTGATTAAATTTTTGATGTGGCAATATTAAAACCTAGAAGATTTTGTGTGGGAAACCTGCCCTTTAATTAGCAAAACGAATCAGAGTCAAACTCTCTGCCGCCATTCTCAGAGCGCCAAAATCAGGGTCAGCTTGACCTGGTAGTTTGATAGAGTTTCTGCAATTTTTCAGTTCTGACAGCTTTATCATGAAAATAAAGTTTACCGTGTCCATTATAGTCCGTTAGGCTGCTGTCTAAACAAATGCTTAATTAAGAAAAACATTCTCCCCTCGAGAGGACATTCTGAACATGGCAGTATGGTGACTGATATGCACCTATCTCCATAAAAATCTAAGTAATGGTTCTCTGGTCTCAATTAATGTATTCTTGTTATATCACCAGATATTTGCCCCTTCACAATATATATATATATGATGTACAGCAAGAAGCAAAATATGTTTTTCCAGGGTCACAGGTTGCCAGAATGTTGATTATTCTTACTCTATGTATCATGACATAATATTTTTTTCCAGTATATGGACAAATAGGCCGACAAAAATTACTGCAAGATTACTGATATTTCAAGTAGGTAATGGGTTAAGTAGTATTGTCACAGACAAAAAGGAAAATGTGAGCTTGGTAAAGACTTTGCATTCAGAATTTTACATTGTTTTGAGGTTTTCACTTTTTTGCAGACAAATGTAATATCTTTTTACAAGGAATCCTTGTAATTCAGATCCATTTTCTCAAAAGAAAGACAAAATTTTAGTAGTTTTATTTGTCATATGATGTAAATTGATAGAAAGTATTGGGAGAGCAGCGATAACCTCCATGGCTGGCATAGTGGAACACCTTTCTGTTGCTACCTAGGGAATTAAATGCAATAAAATATGAGATACTAACTTTTCTGTGTTCTCTTTCAGACGGCCTTTGTGAAGGGTCACCGACGAACTCCAAGTTATCAGGATTTTAAGGAGAGGACCCGGCATGACTGCCAGAAAGCTTTGAACAGGGAGCTGGATAAGCTGGTTCTTACTGCTCCAAGTTCCAGTCAGGAGGTAAATTTGACTGCCAGTTTACATAGAAATTTCAGACTTGTAAATAAGGTCACAAACAATGATCCAATGAGAAAAAATGCTGATTGTCTTTTGTAATTTTGTTCAGAGTTGTTTCCCCATATTCACCATAATGAAGAGCTTCCTTTTTAAACAGTTGTTCTACTGATGTTTACAAGGTTTGATGCCTATAATGCTACAGTAAACTAAACACATAAAAAAAATGAATTATATGTTTTCATTTGGTCCCTTAATAATAAAGTATATTAATGTATTTAAAAAATGAATATAATAAATACATCATCTCTTCACAACATTTCCTTATTAGAAATGTAGTAAAACTCATTCTACAGTTATGGTTTTTGAATCTTGTCTGTCTTGATGGGCAGTCAAATATTGGTAACTTAAATTAAGCATCAGTTGCTTGAATACTCTACAGTTTGGAATACTCCTTGAGATCTTGTGTATAGTCGGCCCAAATGCAGGTTAGACATTTATAGTAGATGGTTCTAGACAATTCTGATGACAAGTGAAGACATAAGCAAATTTGAAAATGAATTTTACACATCAGCTTATATACAATAGTAAAAGCATTTACTAGAGAAATTATTTCACAGGAAGAATATAAATTATGTGTTCAACAACTTTGGAAAGAACCTTTAGATCTGTAAGAGCAACATAAATGAAATAAATTTACATGTTAATAATGTTTATAGTACATACAATTTTCACTATGTGGTAACTCAAGATATACAAAAAGAGTCAATTCAGCATAATGTCTAAAGAAGGTTATCTTGTGAGATTCAGAAACGTTTGTCATTTCATATTTCCATTCATGATATATTATGACTTTAAATGTGATTTAGTAAAATCTGATATTATCAACATAACTGAAAGCACTGAACTGTCTTAAACAGATCTATTCTTCAGATGCAATAAAAGTTGGAATGAAGAAAATTAGAAAACAAAACCAATAAAGCACCAACATCTGATTTTGCATGTACATAATGGAAATTTACAATGAATACAGGGCAGTCATGTACTGTCATGCAGGTATTAAGCAAGTTATATACATTGAATAAGAGTCAGAAATGTTAGGGACTGTAATATTCATGGAAGAAGACTTAAATAATTTTGATTTAAGCCAACTTTTTTTATCACATTTGTGATTAAAAACGATTGAAAAAGATTCAAGTCTTTTAAAATGGGTTATTTAGAGCATATTTGGCATGTTTCTGTTATTGTATGGAATTTTTTTGTATCTTCACTTTCAGCTTAAAAATTTTGTATTTCAAGATTTCACTATTATACACTCTAGTGTTTGAAGGATTCTTCAGCCACATGAGCACACATATATATGCTTACAACTTATCTATGAATTATGCATTCAAGTGCACACATGCACATAAAAGAGGACACTTTTCCCATTTTTTCTGTGACTTATTTAAGAAACAAAAAATATCTTGTACTCTAGTTCACATAGTGTAACAACTTTAGCGCTTAAGTTTGGCTCAGAGATTCAATGATTTAGGTCTACATCTGCTTCAACTCATTATCCTACCCTTAAGGAATGCCACTCCATTTTCCAATGTTATTGTTGGACAATGACATGATCATGCCCGCTTCAAGTACAATGCTTTGAATGCAATATTTCCGTCTTGTTGACTGAAAATGAAGTTATCAGTAGGTGAAAGTCCCCTACCTCTCAAACATTCCATACATTGGTGAAAGATGGGAACATGGAACTTTTAAATTTCAAATTTGAACAAGACTGGGACAGATTAGGTTTAAAGAGGCTGCTTGCTACTACTGGTGTATAGATGCATAAGAATCTGCTTTGTCACACCTTTTTCCTTAATATTTTTACAAATGAATTAAATGAAACATTTATAGTTTTTCTTTCAAATAATCCAAGTTTTTTTTTTAAATTATGCATAATTAAGGACATTTTACACAATACTGGCACAATTCATTTTGTGTAAGCAAGAGCAAAGTTGACAACATATTTTGAGTGCTTTTGATGTACCATTTTACTGTCATATTTTTATATGATATGAAATGGAGAACAGCAATTTCACAAAGGTTCATTTTTGTCCATCTGATTGACAAGTATTTAAAGTGGCAAGTATATACTTTTAATAGAAAATAATGCTATGTTCTAGAGATTAAACCTAAGAAATTGTGAATTGCAGTTAGGAATGTTAAGCTATATGGATGAACATGGTATCTCCATTTTTTTTTTACATTTCAGTAAAGCTTGTTGCTGGAGTGACCTTTTACATCCTTGTTATTTACATAAGAATTTAAATCATTCTCCTGGACAGAAAAAGATTTATGTCTACACATATTATGTGCATTTTCAGTGACAAAAAAAAAGAGTTCAGATTACATGTATTAGGGTAGTATGCTGATTGTGCCTTTTTATTATTAGATATTTTCTTTTATTGTCTTTCAACCATTATTAATACCGTTCCTTTTGTATTATGCCTGTACTTAAACATTCTTAAATCAGAAGCATTTTGGTTAAAATACTTTTTTTTAACAAACAATTAAATAAAAGTGTCTTGTAATTTATATTAGTTAGATTTTTTATTATCTTAGAATAGTGGGTTTAGACATTGTTTTGAACTTGGAGGATTCTGTACATTTTAAGTATGAAAGGAAATGAAAGAAAACTGCCTGGTTGTTTGCATATCTTTTGTTGGAAAAGTTACATTGATAAAATCATTGAATCTGCAAAAATTCCAATTTTATTCAAGTTAGATTCCCACTATCATATGTGTAGCTCTGACATCAACCACTTAGGGGTCATGTTCAGGTGACCTTTATATTAGCCAATGGAAATACAGATATCAGATATCTGAAAGTAAGTAAATTGTTTGGCACACTTTGATGTTCTTCAGCTGCACTGCTCAGTCTTCATCTGATTGGCTGATAAAATTAGCAGATATGGTAATAATATAGGTCAGCATAACTTGACCCCTAAATGGTCACTGTCAGATCTTCACATACAACAGTGGAAATCCGATTTTAATCAGACTGGCCTGAATTCATTTGTCTTTTTTAAGCTCAGCCAGATCCTACACTATAGAAAGATAATAAGATACGGTAGATTTTAGCATATATTTTTTGTGTTTTATCAACCATGTACTTACTGCTCATGAATACTTGTCTCGATATTTTGCATTTTGTTAATGTACATAATTCAAATAACCGCTCCGGTGGCCTAGTGGTTAGAGCGTCCGCCCCGGATACAGGAGGTCGTCGGTTTGATCCCCGGCCGAGTCATACAAAAGACTTACAAAAATGGTACTAACAGCTGCCTCGCTTGACGCTCAGCATTAAGAGGTTAGTGTTAGGACTGGTCGGCCTGGTGTCAGGATAATTTGACTGGGTGAGACATCATGCTACATGCCTGCGGCATGATGTCTCAGTGCTAGACATCACTATAAACTGCCTCAATGCAGACATCGTAGCGATATGACTGAAAAATTGTTAAAGCTACGTTAAAAATCCTAATCAAACAAACAAACAAACATAATTCAAATCATATTTAAGATAGACAGTAAATGGTGATTTACTTACTCAACATCTTTTTCATGTACAGCAATGGTTATTAAGTTTTGATAAACTTAAACAAAAACACTAACTTCTAGTTAAACTCTGATGTTTGCTTTTATCTCAAATATACCATCAAAGTGAAAACAAATTATTTTTTTCCCATAGTGAAAATAAGTTTCATGTAGTTTTTGACAAAATGTCACTCTTTTGGGTAATCGAATATAATAAATTTATTTATAGGTAGATACAAAGCCAAATAGTAGACAATAAAATTTCGTCCAAGTGGTTAGAGTGTAAAATTGTTGCAGATGAATGGTACCAATCGTTTGTGTTGGCTAAACTTTTAGCTATATAATACCACATTGATTTGTTTTAATTTGACTTTACAGAAATATTGCCACAAACCAGTTTTTGCAGCCAACACACAAAATATGAAACAAAAATGAGTGATAATAATAAATACACCTTTTGTAAGGCAGGAATGGAAAATATTAAGTATTTTATTCCATTACTTTAACATACTGAACAGATTTGGAAGTTATCTGTGGAATGTATACTAACTTTGTGATTGTTTATCTCCAAACGACTTACCTTTGAATTAACTCTATGTCTGTGACAACCAATTTGAACAATTGCCCCAGGGGACATTTTTTTGTAATAAGCGTTAGGGCATGTAGATGGATGGATGTGGTACATGTTTGTGGTACAAAAGGCAAGGTAATCAGCAGTTTGGATTAAAGAGAAAACTGCAAGATCAAGGACTGTTCATGTAACAAGTCACAAATCATTGACTGGAGTTTTGGTGCATCATTTAACTGCATTAGATCATGTCTGTATTTGGATTGGAACATGAAAAAAATAAGTTGAATGATGTAAGTATTTCTCTAGAATCTGCTTATTTATTCATTTATTTTATTTATTTTTAAATTTATTACTGCTTGAAGCTACATAAATCCTTCAGTGATCTACATGCCTAGGTTTTAAGTAGACTATAGATAGACTTTGAAGCTTTTGTCACTCATTGTTCAGTTAATTTTGGGAATGTTTTAAAATCTTTTAATTTTTGAAAATACATTTTTTATGTTCTGTTCAGGATATTTTGTATTGCATCAAAAAGTTGTTGCATTAATCATTGACATTTATTTCAGTTTCTTAAATCTAAAGGTTGTCACCAGGGTGATTTTTTTGCATGCTGCCTTTAAAACAATATGAATAACTCCTTTCTGTGAATCAAAAAATGAAGTGAAATAGTATGTGCATTTTGTATAATAAAAAGGAGTTAAAATTAAGAAATGATGATGCTTTTTTGTTCTTTGATGCTTCTCCATTGTCCTTCAAGATAATTATGCAGATTTTTAATGACTGTAACATTTTTAAAACATAGTTTGATGCGAGTACATATTAACAGATAAATAATTATTGAATATGCCTATGATGTATGAGCATCATATTTGATCACCTAAAATATCTGCAATGCTTCCTCCCTTATGTTACTTGGCACTTTATTGTTCATGGCACTTGTGACATTGATTTTGAATTTTTGGAGAGAAAAAATGAAGTGATTTAGTTTCAGTTTGTAGTAATCATTGATGGCAGATTATATTTCTGTTGGAATTAATTTATATAGGTCAAAGTTTTACAGCTGCTGATGAAATATTTTTAGTGTTATATTTTATAAGAAAAATCTATATTTAATATAAAATTAGTAAATGTGCATATATGACCCATGTAACTTGTACTATAGATTTTATGCATGCAGACTTCTTTTTTGATACTTGGATAAAATCCTTGAATGTGCCTGAATTGTTTTGTCTTTTTTGAGCATTGTCAAATTCGCCACCCTACATAGAAAATGAACTGAATAATTAATTTCTCCAGTACAATTTTGGCATTAAAACTTAGAAGTTGAAAGGGACACTCTGTACATTTTTCTAAGTAATTGCTCAGAGGCGTAGCTATGATATTTTGCACCCGGGGACGAACTATAAAATTGGCGCCCCAGCCCCCTCCCCGTTTAATCACATTTTACTATTACATTGAATAAGGAAAACAATTTAAATTTTAATAAAACATTGGCTGCAGTGGTTGGCAGGCATCATCATCACTGTGGATGGCAGATGTATCAGATGACACGTCTGCTGAGTCGCTGCAGTGATCTTGTGACCGATTTATTACCCTTGTTTACTTATTATAATGTAACGTTGTAAGCCTCATTTTGTCGCCCCAAGACCTTGGCATCCGGGGACATATGTACCCCCCTGCCCCCTCCCCCAAGCTACGCCTCTGTAATTGCTACAGTTTACATATATTATTAGTATATTATGTAAAATTTTCGGGGATCAGACATCTTAGTAAGCAAAGCTGGAATATAGCAAAAATCGGTTTTTGAACAGATATTTGCTATATTCCATCTTTGCTTACTAAGATGTCTAAGATATTTAGGTACACTGTTATTTCAATTCAGGGAAAATTAAATTGTGCTTTTATTGCTATTGAAAAAGGAACAATGCACTACTTTGTTTAAAGCCAATAATACTGGCCGCCATGTATAGCCTATCGTGTGCTGAAAAATGGCATTCAACCCTGCAACAACAACAATAATGGAACAAGAAATGTGTTCATTTAAAATAAATGACATAGTATCTTTTGAAAGATCTGTTGAAGTTGTTTTATATAACTGCCATTTCAAGTTTTATTTCTATGAATGGGTATATGTAATTGAAGTTAATTTATGAAGCATGAAGTAGATAATCATATCTTGTTGCATAGTAATCAGTGAATGCAGATGTTCTTTCCATTGTACTCTGTTGTCTCGCTCCAGTAGACCTTCCAGACTTGTTTGCAATTTTCTTCTATGACAAGGTACAAACCATTAGAGATAAGCTTGACAATACAATTTCAATTGACTCGTCGTCACCATACAGTTGCAATACAGAATTTCAGTGACATCCTTTAGCAGCATTTGGATTTAGTACGGACAATCGTGATGAAGAGTGCACCATGTCATGTGAACTTGATCCAATTCCAACATCACTGCTGCATGAGTGCTTAATTAGATCCTATATTGCCTTCACTAATTGATGTTATTAATACCTCTCTCATCCGGGGAATACCCATCATTTTTCAAAACTGCCATTGTAAAGAATCTGTTAAAGAAACCAACACTCAAACTATAATGATTTAATGAACTACCGCCCAGTTTCTAATCTCCTGTTCATTTAAAAAATCTTTAAAAAAAAGTCGTTTTAACCCAACTTGTATCTCATTTGAATTCAAACAGTATTTTTAGCAATGTACAGTCTGCATATCACCCTTGCCATAGTACTAATCTTCTGAAAAGTAGTTAATGACATTTTCTCTGCTGCTCTGTACCCTACACTGGCAATCCATTCGATCCAGAATCAAACACAAAATTTGTTCTCTGTGCTACGTTTCACTGACGGACTCCAATCCAGCATACCTATCTGGCCTTATTATTATTATTATTATTATTATTATTATTATTATTATTATTATTATGTTGTTGTTGTTGTTGTTGTTGTTGTTACCAAAATAAAGTTTATTGGTTAGGTGCACCATGACATTGATTTTTGAAAGTCAAGTATAAAATCCAGATGTACATGATAGAAAATTAATAAGAAAAGCCAACAAATAATACAGATTAAATATACATAACACTACTTTCACAGTGCATCCACAAAAAGTTAAATATTAATAATAGTAACACCTGTGTTGTCAAGTTTATAATATATAATATAATATAATATATAATTATTTTTACTTTAGACAGTATATGATTTTATTCTGTACATTTCTGTAGAACAAAAACCCTGAGCATATGTATTATGAACATACCCTGGGGTATTAATTTTCATGTTTTTGTGTTTGCTACAAGATATCACTTTCAGGATGCAGTCATTCTTTGGAAATGTATGATCTGTTACCCAGTCCACAAATTTTAAATTAAATACTGACAAAAATGTAATTTTTCGCAAAACCTTGAAAATGTATACCCACAAATATTTATTGTCAAGGTCTAATATCAAAACATTTTTGCATGAAATTTTATGCTTTGGTATTTTGTTCTAGATATATAAAATGTTCATTCTTTCAGTTGAGGTTGTCTGTAAGATATATTATCTGTTGTGTAATTACTTTGACCATAAGCATATCACTGTTGAAAATCAAATTGATTTGTCATTTCAAGACAGGTATTTGAAAATAGTCTTAAAAATAAGTGAACTGTAAGTGAATATGGGCGATTGACACAATTTTTAAAACTAGAACATAAATTGCCAACTCTGAATAAACGAGACCATTCAGAACTGGCTTGCACATAGACAATTAGGAAACACAGACACATTTCTTCCACCATAAAAGTAAGAGTGCCCTTTATCATTTGTGAATCTATTGAATTACATTTTGACATTTTTCTTTTCATGCCCAATGGCAAAGCATATTGAGTTACCCTTGTCTGTCTACCCATACATCTTGGTTATGTTTTGCACTGAAATCAGTTGCAGACACTGTGGTGAGACATTCATGTTATATGAAGAAAAAAAATTGAATTAAAACATATTTTATGATTGACACAGGATTTGTACCAATATGAATATTAGACAAAAAATGTGGAGGTTAGAGAGAGTTGAAACAATATACATGTTGTGTGGAAAACTTGCTAAGAAACCCACTCATTCCAAAAGTAATTAAATAATGATTTACACCTTGCACGAGTTTGGATTATTTCATTTAATTGTCTTTTTTTAAAATCTTGTGTTAGGTAATTACATAATTGACAGATGACATCAACAGCAATCAGATTAAACAGATTAGTGTGTTGTAGAGTATTAAATAAAGTAGTTTTGGTTTAAGGTAATTTATTACTGATAGTTTAATGTGTCAGCATAAACTAGTGTCCTTGTGATAGGGAACTGCCTCCCATTTCCTCAGCATGATCTTGCCAGTTATGTGTGAAATCTGCTGTTGAAACCATAAAAATAAATTAAAAATACATTATGTAAATTGCACCATAAAAAAATCGTAATAATGAATTTGTGTACAATGCGCTAATTCTATCTCATGATTCCTTTATGTAAAACACAAAACAGTACCATCATGTTGGTAATCAAATTATTTGATTCATAAAAAGATCTAATTTTAGTTTTCCCTAATGATTATGCAATTTGTATCTGCAGTTGGCTGTTGATAAATATTTCAGAAGAAATTTTTTCTTGTCTTTAAATATACAGTGTACTGTGAATGCAATTTTTAAATGGAGGTTAGATTTTTATGGATTATGTGTTTAATGTAAACTTTAAATTTAAATGCCCAAATAAATTATCTCTGTTTTAACATTTTTATTTGTATTTCCAATACTAGAGTGTTAAATGTTGTGTTTCTTCAAGGAACTGTAGATAAGCACAATACAGACTTCAGCATCTTCCATTTTGGATTTTCCATCAGTAATCGAACTTGAATCTATTAGAACATTTCATTGCTAGGACTTTTGTAATTTAATTTTGTTGATTATTCTTTGATTATTTTTAGATTTGACTCTGAAAACTTTCTTCATTTTTACAATCTTTTTTCCAGGGAAATAAATTGTTAAATTTGACAAATCTTGTTGTTTTCACTTTTTCTGTGTTATTGTTTATTAGAGCCAAAACACGTAACAGGATAATGTGACTGGGTGGAACATGATACTACATGTCTGCGGCATGATGCTTCAGTGCTGGACATATTATAAACTATCACCCTGCAGATATCATAGTGATGTGACTGAAAAATTGTTAAAGCTATATGAAAAATTCAAAAAAACATGTACATGATTTATGCCAGTGTTGATTTACTCCATAACTTCAGGAATACATCTATTGTGTAAACTGTCACCTGTACATGCCAATTACATTAGTTTTACAGGTGTAAAGGAATTGGCATTTGTTGCAATTACTGTTAAGAACAATATTCTTTATCCATCAGTTACAAGCAAACTACATTAGTTTTACATGTATAAATGAATTGTCGCTATCCATCAGTTACATGCAAAGTCTACAATAGTTTTACTTGTATAAATGAATTGTTGTTGTCCATCAATTACATGCAAAGTCTACAATAGTTTTACATGTATAAATGAATTGTCATTATCCATCAGTTACAGGCAAACTGCAATTGGTCACAACAGAGGTAAATGGTCTTGATTAATTGTTTTTCAACAGATCACCAAGTCTTGTTGCATGGTGAGCATTTTAATGGTATATAAACCTCACCAGCAAGACACAGTGATCAGTTGAAAAAATAAATAAACAAGGTCATTTCCTCTGATGAGTTGCAATGATAATGAAACCGGTCAGGGACCAAGGGTGACTATATCACTCGAGTAAACGGGAAGGATTTAAGATTAAATTGAAACTGAAGGCAACATTCTGTGTGAAACCAATCTCATAGATACCAAATCCACAATGAACACTTCTATCTGATGCCTCCATAACCACGGTGATTAGAAGAATTGGCAACTAAAAGAGAAAACTGGACATTATGGTTTCAGAACACAAGCAGACTAAGCATTTGCTACAACCCAATAACTCAATCCCTTTCCACACAGAACTGGGAAATTACTTTGAAATTTTGGCACAACTATAAAATGTGACAGATTTTCCTGAAGAGTGGCCAAAAAGGCAAATAATCTAAACTATTTAGAAGCACATTTACAGACGTCAAATATAGTTCAAAGTTAAGAAGTCATTGTACTACACATAATTACTTACTCACCTGTGGCAAATAATAAGTAGGCGAGACTTAAAGGGAATTACCAGTGAGAATAAATACCTCAGGGCTATCCCTATAAAATTTACCCCAGTATCTAAACACTTGAACCGATCTGACCACAACATAAACTGGTCAGTATCAGCTTATAGAAATCAGCCAATCTGATCCAGCTCTCCTTAGTAGCAACATTAATCGGCCAGATAAAGAACTTAATTAGATACACAAAATGGATTAACTACAAACAATAGGAATCAGTGTCTTAGTTTTTTAAGTGAATTCCAAGCATTTGTAACTAAGTACAGTAGATTACATGTATAATTGTATTATCATCATTGTCAGCATACAGGCAGACTACATTTAACTGACTACATGAATAAATGAATATCATTGTACATATATTCAAACTATAGTAATAGTTTTATATGTACATGTACTGCAAATGTAGATCACAATATTTTCAAGCATCCAATTTTAACATCTTTTGCTAGCAAAGTAATTTGTGCTAAAATTCTGTTTATATTAAAATTGTGATTCAAAGATTATAATATTAATGATACATGTACGATGTAAGTGACTATCTGGATAGATTGTCCAGTAAGTCTGGTCCCTCCTTTGTTTTTTTTAAGCTAACATTTGATCAATTGCACATTTTGTATTTGCTGAAAAAAAACACAATTTGTCTTAAATTTTATTTGAACTTTGGTTTTGATAACTTCTAATGATGGAATAAATTAATCAGTATATTTTTGATGTGTTTATATGTGATGTATGAGCACAGTATGCTTATAGAGTATACTGCATTGTAGTCAGACCACCTTATAATGAAGTTCAAGATACATCAGTACTCCCTCATTATAAGTATGTCAATTTGGGTCATTGATTAAGCTGCCTAATAGTGAGACTACATTATAATGAAGTTTATGATAATATAGTTCTCCCTCATTATAACATTATCCATTGGAGTCCTAGAATATAACTGCCTTATTCAGTAGTACATGATCCATACAGTACTCCCACGTTATAATGTTGTCGTTGGGAGTCATTGAGTATACAACCTGATATTGATACCAACTTATAATGAAGTACAAGAGCACTCCCTCATTATAACTATCAGTTGGAATTATAGAATATCCTGCCCCTTAGAGTGAGATCACTGTTTAATGACACATATGACATACAGTACTCCCTTATTTTCAAGCTGTCAATTGGAGTCATTGAGTATGCTTCTTTATAGTGGGACCACCTTATAATAAAGTACATTATTCCCTCATTATAACATAGAGTTATCCTAGAATACTACCTTAGGTGGAGGTCAGAATGAAGGAGAGGGAAGTTTTAGTAAAAGCAACAGGTGCATTGTATTATTATAATTTACAGTTGTTAATTTTTTTTGTATTTTCAGTATAATAAATGGATTATTTTTTGTGAATATTTGGTCTTAGCCAGTGTTGCTTGATATGAAGTTAGAAATGGATGTATGTATGTATGTATGTATGTATGTATGTATGTATGTATGTATGTATGTATGTATGTATGTATGTATGTATGTATGTATGTATGTATGTATGTATGTATGTATGTATGTATGTATGTATGTATGTATGTATGTATGTATGTATGTATGTATGTATGTCATAATACATTTATATTTCAGAATGTACGAAAGGAGTTTGAGGACTTTAAAGAATTGTTTGACCGCTATCTGCGAGAAACAGGGCCCTCTATTGATTGGGACAAAATTAAGCTACTTCCAGATGATGCTGTAAGTAATAATTATTTTTTTAATGATATTATGATGTTCAGCTGTCTATTATCAAATTTCTTTTTATAGCTCTACTGGTCATAGACATTAAGAGCTTGTGTGGATGGTCTTTCGTCTGATGTGCATCCATCCATTATCACAAGTTATTTCTACTCCTAATAAACTATTTGTCGGGTTGCCATGAAACTTTACACCCATTTTCATGCCATAATTTTTGGTGGTCTTAAATGAAAATTGTGCTTCTCAGATATCAAATATGGCCATGACAATCTTGTTCAAGCTACGCCTCCTGAATGCATGATCGTATTTATGATATCTAGTTGCCTTGAATAAAGCTTGTACCAACCTAAAGTCCAATATGGCAACCACAGCAGCCGTTCTTAAAAAAAGCAAGATAGCTTACAGTGATTTTCGCAGCAAATTGCAATATGATTGTTCAAATGAATTTATGTGTACACAGTAAAGGAACAGTAACAAGTGCTATGTTTCACATTTATTGTGTCAGGTAACTGAGGTACTCAGCCAGGTATGAATAATGGTGCACTCAGATTTAAAATTGATGGGGCTAGTACCATTTTTTAAATAGGAAATATACATTGCATTTCAGTGTTGATAACCATAAAAAAACAACAATGTAGTTGGTAAATACATTTCTAGAGAGGCTGTGCCTTATACAACAATGGTGTTGATCCCTCTTGTGAAGACCTAAGCCATGTCTTTGAGGTGCTATATATCAGTGTGGTGATATGAACTAATCTTGGTCACTTACGGCATATACATTCCATATGCCTTTTGAAACCTTGCTTTCAAAACTAATCCAGCTCTTTCACACTGTTCCAGATACAAGACTAGACCTGAGAACTGTAAGATACAGGTAAATGAAGTTAAAATGTGCCAGATAAGGAGATTTCAGAATGACATTAAAGGTGCAAGCACTGTAAAAAATAAATTAAACTTGTCCTAGTGACACTAAGAAACATGACGAAATGTCATGTATCAAAGTGATAACTCCTACCAAAAGTATATGAGGTTTTAGAAGTATGTTTAGTCATTTACAGGCAGAATAGCTAATTGGGTACACAAAGTATCATAAAGTTTAAGCAATATGGGAATGGTGAGGTTTATGATTGGTGCAAGAATTAGTACATACCAGTATACAGGGATGTTAAGTGACAATGTATTCAATTAATAGATACTATAAGTAATCTTTTTTCAGACCTGCCAACTCTTACAATTTTGTGATAAGGCTTATAATATGGATTTATCGCATACTAGCATACTAGCAAAAGCTAAAAAAAAAATGATTGTTGCTGAAAAATCCGGATAGTTGGTTCACTCATGTTTTATTTGGATCTGGGTTTCATCTTAGAATTATTGAAATTAGTCCAGGACCAGACTAACTTTATAGCAGCACCCCAGTAGTTTTAAACTGTTCCTATTTGTTTATGCAAAGCATCTGCATGATCAAACTGTTGATTATAGATTTTTTTAAAAAAGGTTTCCAGAGAGCATTGCATGTTTAAGATGAAAGGGAAAATAAGCTTCTAGAAAAGTGTTAATAATTAACACAGAAGAATAAAAATGAGTTTTCAGATTCTTGTGAATAAAAACTGGAAAGGACACAATTACATTTATTGGACATCACATGACAATTTGAGTATGTATTGTGTAGGGAGATATGAATACCGTCGTCATATGAAATGGAATTTTTTTCTCCAAGAATTACATTGAGTTGAGTGATAGCATCAAGCCATTGAGCTGCATAAGGTTTGGAACTAGAATTTGTGCAACTGTACTAGTGGTAAATAAAGTCTGTGCGTACTTTACCAATGTTTCAGTTGAACATAATGTTTATTGCCAATGCGTTTAACTTTTAATGACATTTACCAGCTTTACAATAGCATTTGTTGATTTTTGTTACACCTTACTGAAAACTGGTCAATCTTATGGAAAAAATCAACTGTTGTACTGAGATGGACTCATCAGGGTTGGTAGGTTTGAATTCATTTCCCCAAAACTTGTAAACTAGGATGGACATCTGTATATGTGGGACATGTGCCGTGTACTTTTTAAGATCAAATGTGCAAACAAAGATCAAATGATTTGTTTGAACAATTTTAGTTTATTTTTAAGAGTGTCTGTTGTTACATTGAATGTGATATCAGCGGATGCTATAATATCGCACTGTCAAATTACTAAATTAAACATTTTATCATACTTATTTACATATTTGAATGTGATATCAGTGGATGCTATAATAACGTAATCTGTCAAATTACTATTTGGCTAATGTAGTTATGTGAGAAAGCTTGCCAGTAGCTTCTCGTTGGTCGGTGGTTCTTTACGGGGGTTGGGGGTCCGGTTTCTTCCTCCACCATTAATACTGGCCGCCATGTATAGTCTATATTGTGCTGAAAAATGACGTTAAACCATAAAAAACAAACAAAACTGTCAAATTACTAAATTAAAATATGTTATCATACTTGTATACATATTTATGAGGAAAATCATATTTTGGGATATTTTAAGTGTATACAACCAAATACTGTCCTTTACAGATAAACTATAAGCTCAGTGAGGTTCTATATGATGTACTAAATGTGAAGTTCTGATCCAAAACATGCTAAAATATATGGAGATTTGCTTATGTGGGATATATACAGAATTTAAATTCAGATAATGTTTAAATATTTCTAGTGTATTCTTCAGAATGTAAGTTGACATATATTGTTTGTAATTAATAATGTATAAAGTGAAATGGATCATTAAATTTCCCATAATTTCAGTTTAGGCCTAAATGCTGCCCTGTCAATCAATGCCTTAACAAAACTGAACATTTCATCTTAGTTCATTGACCTTTTTTCTCATTCCAAGCATACATGTACCTGGGGAAAGTACATTTGATCCCTTTTATCTATATTTCTTTTGAATTTTTTTTAATATCTCTAACAGTTTAAAATGATTTAGTAGGTAAGTTTTCATCTTCTCATTAAGTAACGTATGATTATGTTTATATACAATTACTGAAAGCCATACAAGCAGATGTGTTACTAATGTACTTTCCCCATCATAAATGGTTAATTAACTGCTTTGATCCATTATTGATCCATTATATATTGTATAAATAACCTAAAGGCATAATATCAACTAGAAAGACATCTTAATTTGTTCAAACATTCAGTGATATTTCATCTGGCAGAATTTGACAAATACAAGCCTGGATTTGGTGTGGCAATGCATATATATATATATAATCAACCAATTTGTACATTTTGCCCAGTGTGTATAGTTTAATATTTTTGATATTATACATATCACTTTATGTGATTTTGATTGATCCAAAAAAGCCCATGAAGTTACTATGCAGTATTCTCTTTACAGCTTGATTGCGATCATGGGAAAACTTTTCTAACCCCACCATCTGGAACTTTTTTTTCACTGAACATTTTTGGTCACCATTTTATTTATTCAACTTGTGCAAAGAGAATTGGGAAAAATTGGTCTCGTCTGTTTCAATATTGCCAATTTACCCCCACTGGGATTTGTTTTGTCATGTATAACATGTAAAATGGCACCCCCCCCCCCAAGACAAGAACAATAAAAACAAGTAAAACTATCAGTATTGCTAAGATTATAATGATGATAGGGGTGGGGATGGATGGAAGTATGTCTGTAGCATGGAATCCACCATATATACATGCTTGGTTTAAGTGTGAACTTCCTGATGTAAATAAACTCACCTTTGTTCACAGATATAAACCAGTCTCCCCAACTGACAGAACTTCATCCAACCACAGTATGTTTATGCGTTAAATAAGTGATGCAAATCCAACTCAAAAAGAGATTTGTTTACGCCTTCTATACAATTTAATATTCCAAATCAAATACTGCAAATATCAGATCACAAATAAATTACAGTAAATTTGTGTATTTCTGCAACCAGTAATCTTCTTTTCAAAAAAATATTGTAAAAATGTAATGTTTTGTTGTAATGTGGAATTTCAATGTAAACACTGTCAATGTTGTTGTCTTGGCCAACTCAGACCAGTAATGTGCACCATATCAGTGTGACATCACATGCAGTGGACATTTTGTGTTGACAAATACCATATCAGTGTGACATCACATGCAGTGGAAATTTTGTGTTGACAAATACTGTGTCAGTGTGACATCACATGCAGTGGACATTTTGTGTTGACAAATACCGTATCAATGTGACATCACATGCAGTGGACATTTTGTGTTGACAAATACCGTGTCAATGTGACATCACATGCAGTGAAACATTTTGTGTTGACAAATACCGTGTCAATGTGACATCAAATGCAGTGGACATTTTGTTTTGACAAATGTTTTGTTTTTGTTTCTTTGGATAGACACTTATTCTTTGATTTATAGTTATCAAAATGTATAATATACTTCTACTATTTCAATTTTGTTGAGATTTTTTTAATGCACAACAAATGAAAGGTACAGCATCGGTCAGAATGAACAAAATTATTTATTCTTTTTTCAATCTAAATAATTTCTACTAACATAAAACTGATAAAAAGAATCTCAAATGGGTAATGATTTAATATTAAATTTACAAAACTTGCAAAAGCTGGACATTAATCATTATTCAACTTGTTTCATAAATTTAATATAATTGTTACCCCTTTGAGATCCTCTATATATACATGTATGGGGGGGATACATATATGTTGATAATACTATAATTCCAACGCCAAAAATGTGCAATGTAAGGGGGAGTAAAAAATTTAAAATAATATTTTTAAATTTAAATTTATTGCTCTGATTTTAAAGTCAATATAGTGAGTATATCAAAATTTCATTATCTATCATTAATAACTAATATTTAATACCAAATTTAAACTTTCAAGGATATACTACTGACACAATTTTAGCATGTATTCTCTGCATTTGTTTCTGAGTGTTTTACTTTTCCATTCTGTCCAGATGATAATAAATCATATCTTTTTCTAAAGTACCTTCATTGATGAACCCACGGTGAAGTTCTTGTCCTAGATTATCCATGCATTGGCTCACTACTAGATTGTCATCAATGCCTCATTACTCAGTGTGCACTGTAGCCAAAATACTCGCAGGCAACCACACTACAATGCTCAAATTCTAATGAATAAACAATTAATCAAGATGCCTAAATTTTTGTATCACCATAAAAGAAGAGAGGAACAAATGTTCAATAAGTAGACTAGAATTAATAATAGTGACCTGATTCCGGGTGTCTTTAAAATCTTGTCACGTCTGCTCATGAATTAATGATTATTGTGACATGGGCTTTTTACCAGAAAACTTATAATGATTTCTATTTTGTCCTAAATGAAAACTGTGCCAATATAACATCCAGTGTGTCCAGTACAATAGCTAATTAAAAATTGTTGTTATCTCTGAAGAATATCAGAGATGATTTTAACACTCATCAGTTTATTGGAAGAAATGGTTTTATCTTCAATTGTTGTTAAATTGTTTTGCCGTTGAGAACATCAATCCCTTCTTGGCCTCTGTTTTTTCTTCTTCTTTTTTCCCATATTAATTTGACCACTGGAATGAGGAAATGATCCCAAAGCCACCTTACAATCAAATATGTCTAGTTATCAGATAATCTAGGGACAATAAATATGATGTAAATACAAAATTAAAGATAAGAACACATGTACACCCACATGTACTCATAGCACACAATATATGCAAGTTCAGATTCACAACATAGTATACAGTGTCTAGGTGACATAGACTTGGGTTATATTACATTATTTTGTTCCCATTTTTTAATCAAATAAGACAGTTATTTGATCATTACCCGTATTTTCTGGCCTATAAGTCGATGTGGAGTATAAGTCGAATTCACCAATTCGACTTATTTTCCATCCTTTGTCCATATATAAGTCGATTTGGAGTATAAGACAAGGCCAGGTCAATATCTTGGCTTTGTATTTTACACTAGTAATGGTAATGTTGCATGATATTCCATATTACTGGCAATCGTGAAATTGCATTACCGATGCTGACATGCTTGTGATTTTACTTCTGAACAAATCACTGCTATATTCTGTTATCAATTGACAGCTGAAAAAACAGACCATGCTTGTTTTATTATAATTGAAAGCACATCCATGTTGTAGTTCATTTTATTACCTGTAGTTACGAACGTAACTTATATAAATTTTCAATGACACAATCCATATATAAGTCTTTTTGGAGTATAAGATGAATTCCCGGCTTTCAAGTCAATAAGTATCAACTTATAGGCCAAAAAACATGGTATTTAGCTTATACCAGTTACTAGCAACATTCAAAGATTTTATTTAATTTAGAAATAGCCTATTCACTTGACAATAATCCTTAGTAAAATGGATGCAATCCTAGTCTAAATTGTTTATGACTCATCATTCTTTTTGTCATTATTATCATCGTCACATGTTTCCCACCAAAATTCCAATTCCTTAAAGTCTTCATGTGTTGTAATTTTTGTGAAGAACAACATTCAGCAATAATTCCAGAATCAGCTCCATCAAAGTGTCATCTAATAGATCATAAAACTGCTTTTAACAGTGATCAGTTATATTTAATTAAAACCACAAACTTGCGTGTGTCTTTTATCACATCTGGCAGAACCAGTAATTGTGTTTATTACAACATATATTGTCTGGTTCTTAGGTGCTTTCTGAAAAAGTTGCAGTAATTTATCAAGAAGTAAATGGTAACACCTAGAAATTAACTGTCATTATTGACTGAACAAAGTTTTAGTTTTTGCTACATATCAGTCAGTTTCATTTCACTGTCTGGAGACATTAATCTATTTCCTATCCATTGTCATTTGCATAAGATACATTAGCTTAAAAATAAGCATACAGTTTATGTCCATTACAGATGTATGCCCTGGATAAAGCAATTCATATTATTTGTTGAGAATTAGATTCAGGTAAGGTCTTAACAGTTTCATTCAAATACCAATAAAAAATAAAATTGTTTTAAAGAAATGAATAATTTATACCCAGACACATAATTACTTTATAATACATATATATTGGGTTGTTGTGACGGGGGAGGAATCACCTGTCATCTTTAAAGATGACTAGTAGAAATTCAAAAACTGGAAGTGCTTTGAGCAGAATTTTAAAAAAAAAAGTCTCCGGTTCTGAGTTTTCAAGATTGGAGGCAAGTAAACGATTTATGCCAAGATAAACAAATGATTTGATTGATGTGAATTATTTGAGTGAAAGATGTTTCAATTTAAAGTTTCCACAGGTCATGGAAAAGTTTGGTCAAATAATCAATGGCTGTGTATTTTGGTTCTATTTGTACTAATGCTCGCTGTTTATTGTTCCATATTTCAGCTCAGTGTGTTGTACTGGTATTTTTGTGACTTCTAAAAAGTCTTATTAAATAGTGCCCTACGTGCAAATGGCTGTACTTGATTAAATGTTAGCTAGACTATTTTGTAAAACATGATTTGTTTGAGTCTGCTTATTTTTATCTACATAGTTTGCATACTAAACATTCTCTTTTAATTATGGAAATATAGTTTCTCAAAAAAGCCATTATACATGATATTTTCAAGGGATATTGTTAATTTTATTTATTATGAACTTGGTATGTACTTAAACAGACTATGGTTTTCAAACTAATTTCAGCCTCATTTTGTACCATTACACTATCATTGTACATGTAGTGTTATAATTTGTATAACTATATGTATGTTGGATTCACATATGAAGATTTTAAACCATTTTAAATCAGTTTCTAGCTTCTACAGTTTGAAGACCAATGTAACTTAAGGTATGGATTGGTGTCCATTGTCCGTCAATCCATTAGAACAAGTTCGTTATCACTACTCCTCTTAATCTACTTCAAGGATTGTCATGAAACTTGCATGCACATTCATCCCATAGTCTAGTTGATCCTAAATGAAATGTTGCTGCTCACAAATCCAATATGGCTACTGCAGCAGCCATCTTGAAAATCTTATTGCTGCTTCTCCTGAATGGCTGGTCATGTCAACAGTGGTCATATCACTATAATGTTTTCACTAAAGGATTTTTTTGATAATACCTGGTTGGCCAAAAATAAAATGTGCTTCAATCTGAGGTCATAAAAGGCATCCACAGCATCCATATAGATTATCTTATGATGTTATGCTGTTATGTTGGTCTTAAATAAAAGTTGTGTGGATCTGATATCCAATATGGTTACTACAGTGACCATCCTGAAAGTCTTATTGCCACCACTCCTAGATGGGAACTCGTAATGACTTTCAGTTTTCCAAACTGGAAAACTTCTTTTGATGTCTAGTTGGTACTGAATGGAAATCTAGTATGGCCACAATGGCAGCCATCTTGAAAATGTTATTGCTTATTCTCCTTAATGGAAAGTCGTATGTACATGGGGATGATGTCTGGTTTGTCTTTAATGAAAATGCTGCTGTTATGACCTCAAATATGGCTGCCATTCCAGCTGTCTTGAAAGTCTTATTTCTAACCCTTCTACCAGAAATGGAAAGACATCGGTATGGGGTTTTCACCTGAAGAGTTCTTATCATGTAATGTTAGACCTGAATGAAAATGATGCCAATCTGATATCTAATTGGCCACCATGGTGCAATCTTGAAAATCTTGCTATATTTGTTTCTGCAGAATTGATGGTCAATTTGACATATAGTTTTCACCAAATGACTTATATCATCTAGTTGATCGTAAGTTAAGATAATGCCCTGCAAACATTCAATATAACTGCTACAATGACTATATTAAAAAATTTTTGAAACTGATTGACCTGAATGGATGGTCATATTAGCATGGGTCACTGTGACCTATTTTTATATTTGCGTGATTTAATACATTAAGTTTTACATTTAGCTTTCTCTGACACTATTGGATGTTCAGTTATCAAACTTGATATGAACATTGAATTGTGAAACTAATTTTCAGCACTTTCTAGTCCTGGATTCTCAAATGTAGGTTACATATATCTACTTTATTTATTTAGCTCATGCAGCCATTGACTTAGCATTTCTCCAAAATGTATTTTCTAAGCAGAGGTAAATTTAATAAAACTATTTTTTTTAAAGCTCCATACTCTTTATTGTTTTTTCAGGTGAAGATGTATGGAGAGCTGCCTGGGCCAAATGAGAATGATGTTAAATCTCTCTTAGATCAGTTGGTTGTAATGAAACTAAATGGAGGTCTGGGAACTGGTATGGGATGTCAAGGACCAAAGAGTGTAATAACTGTCAAGAATGAACTCACTTTCCTTGACATGAATGTACAACAGATAGAGGTATATTTATATCATGAAAACATTTTGCATACAGTTATTGCCTGGCATTCTTTAACATATATAGTATGACTTAAGAATAACTTTTCAGGAGATGGCGGTAACAGTGTCAGTTTGAAAATGTTTAGGTTTTTGGATTTGTAAGTCATATAATTTATTAAATACCCATTTATTATTATATGCTCATTTATTCTCTCCATTAACTTTGCATTGCCTGAATCGTGAAGTATTTGTATGCATTGCACAGCTTCATCCTGCATGTGACATCTATCCCTAAAATTAGTATAGTATAATGCATATTGTAAATACTTTGCAAACAATCAAACAATGTACACTCGTTTAGTACATGCTTTAGGTTTTGGTTATTAAATTTGTGGGTGTGTGACCTAAACAAGCTTTTTTTTCCATTTGAAATTAGAGACGATGAAGTTAACAATTTGATGAGTTCACGGAGTCACAAATGAAACTTTAAAGAAGCAAACAAATTAATGTGACATTCACAATATCAAGAACAAACATGAGATGGGCATTCTGATTGTTGAAACAGTTATTTAGGAAAATTATTCATAATTTTTTGCAAATGTAATGGTACAGACTGTGACCTGTGCTCTCTAGGGTTTATAAAAATAGCACAGAAAAACATATTGATTTCAGGGGCTATCACATATCTATGGAGATGTACCATTTTAAATTTGAAAAACATGTAGCTGAATCATTTGGTGGGAAACTAAAAGCCTCAAAGCCAATAAGCCAAGATAATGAAAAAGTATTATTTCCGCTGCCTAAATCAATTGTCACACAGCAGCTGATTTGCAATTTTTCCCATTAACTATTTTGATATAGTGTTAGGCTAGTGATAGAAAACATACAGGTCATAGCTGGGGTCCCTCCAACAGCCAGCATGCATGTGACAGGGCATAAACATGTCTTCTTTAGCTTGTAATAAGAATGGTAATTAATATACTTAACATTTATGCAATTTGATAATAACCTAATACACACTGAAATTGTACTGTAATTTCGACTACATTTTCAACATAAATTACATTTTCTTTATTGCACTGAATTGGCCCAATAAGTCTAGTCCATCTTAAGCAGAAATGCAAAATTGAGTTGGATAAACTGAAAAAACAAAATTTATCGATTACACCAGCTGGAAAAGTTCATTCAAGATATGACTTTACATTTCAATTGTAAGTAGACCATGTCTGGATGCTAAAAAGAGACAGAATCTTCGATTTCTTAAGATATGCTTAGAAATATATGCTTAAATTTATCCCTTTGAGTTCAATGCAGCCATGAATGATTTCTTGCATTAAATGCAGAGATATAATAAACAATTTGAATGTAGATACATGAGCTTTTTTTCTGTATATCTTAAATGTATTCAGTCACAGTTAATCTGTAAAATTTCCTCAAAAATATACTTGGAAGTAGTACCATTCAATTATTAGAGTGTAAAAAGGTCTCATTACTGATTCAAAACTTATGTTCCATTTGAGAAAGAAGGAAAATGTAAACTTGCCTGTGGCAGCAGATTAAATTCATTCATATGTCCCATACAACATTTGTAAAACTTCCAAGTTAATTAGCATATATTTATAATGTAGACAGACTGATGAACCAATTCCAAAATAGATATTTAGGGATTAACCCCATATACATACTTGGGAATGAGTTGCATAAATTCTTTCATAAAATGCCAAATGCCTAATTCATCTTTTATAAAGTATACATAATTTAAAAAAAAAGAATCTGTAAATAAAAGTGGGATATGTAATAAATACAAAATGACTTTAACATGTTTGGGTATGTTGGTAGAAACATGGGCTCAGTCTGATGGCCTTGACATTCTTAGACCATATCAAAATTGTTCTTTCTGCCTGCTAGGAACAAAACAGATATATAAATTTTTCTATGTATAACACTGTTTCTAGATGCCCTCTGCAGGCTTTGGAATGTAGAATATGCCTGATTGGCAAAAAATGTATTTCTTAAGAGATGACTTTTTGGAGTTTTGCCATGGACACATTGCATGACTTTCTCCTGCAGGGAGTGGCTTGGGTTTTTAAAAATAGTATGGGTGGTATCAAAAGTTTGAGAAGATATTTTTTTAATGGGATTTTCTCTTTTTTGCCTTGATATCTTGATGTATAGCCAGGTTTGTACAGATGTGCTGTTAAACCCAATGTACTGTGTGTTTTGTGAGATTTTATATTTTTATGTGTGTGCATATATATATATATATATATATATATATATATATATATATATATATATATATATATATATATATATATATATATATATATATATATATATATATAATCTTTTTAAAAAAAGATTTTTTGTGGTCTCACTTTCAATTCACATTAAAAAGACCATCAATATTAGAAAGAAATGGATCAGGGCCAGTGTTGTTTGCACTCCATATATGAGCAAGTATATACAATAACCATACAATTTTAAGAGTTTGAAGCTCACAACATTTCAAAATCTAGAACATGCATACAATTTGTTTGGGACAAAAGTATTGAAAAATGAGGATCCACAATCATCTTGAGAAATATAATGTCAACTTTATCTGTTCTGCTTGTAATATTTCAACTTTTTATTTTATCCAGTATCTCAACAACAAATACGGCACCGATGTGCCACTTGTTCTGATGAACTCTTTCAACACAGATGCAGATACACAGAAAGTCGTCAACAAGTATGGTAATGTGAATGTCAGCATCTTCACATTCAATCAAAGCAGGTAATTTTTTTTCTGATTAAATATACTCGTGGCCAGCAGCACAGCATTTTTTTTTTATAAAATCAGTAGAAGGATTTTTAAGGGGTTAATATTTCACAAAATGGTCGGCCCAGCTCCCAATTTCCAATAACTTAAGAAAAATGTTTTATTATTTTCATCTTTCACTTCTTTAAGCAATGAAAATTGTTTTTTTAAAAGACAGCATTAGAAAATTAAAAGAAAATTAAACATGCTTGTTTAAGTAGTAAATATTGTTGATTTTGAGGGAGAACTTTGTTTGTTGTAGAGGCAATGCAGAGTACAGGAAAACTAGTTATTGCTCATAAGTTCTGTTGCTGTCAAGGATACAGATATTTGATCCTCTGCTTCTGTTTGTTCTTGGGAAAGGCACTTGGCTCCCATTTCATCAGTTATGATATAGCCAACCAATCAACCAAAATTATGAAAAACTTTTTTTTCTTTTCTTTTATCCCCAGATTTCCCAGGATTAACAGAGAATCTCTTTTGCCTATAGCACATGGCTTTAGTGACGAAAATACAGAGGGGTAAGTGTTTTCAATGTAGATTTGATTATATACTCTTTTATAGTTATTACCATTTTTGAAAATAGGTGCAAGCATATTTGCAGTTTTTAGATGAAACAATATGCCACTGAATAACAAGAGAATGAATGTATGCACAACATGTTGAATAAAAGTTTCATATCCAATTTTATTCTAAAACTGAGGAATTTAGCATATGGTCCATTTACATTTACTGGATAGCTTTTGTTCAAAGAAACGTTTTATTGGACCAACCATACTAAAATATTTTAAATGTTTTTGCTAATAGAACTCTGCTGATTTTTATTCTTGAAAGTTTGCATTTTTAATATACAGTATTTAAAGTACAGCGAATTATTTTTTTGCATAGTTTCAATTTGATTCTCAACAAAATGACATCTTCATTGGTTCTTAAATTTAAGAATGGTGGATGAGGAGTCCTGTTTTGGATAGCAAATACATTTTTAGGATTACTTCTAAATAGATCCCAACACTTCGTTTCATGTAATCAGATGCTTAGCTATATAAAAAAAACATTGTTTATGACTGGCTATAACAGCAGCATGTGTGCTGAAGGTAAAATTTGACTCTTTTGTGTAATGGATCCACAATTTTCATGTCCTGTTCCAATTGTATTCCAAATCTGAAACCTATCCTACTTTTTGTAAACCTTCATCTCTTTGTTTGCATTTGAAACTGATTTTATTTAGATCTAAGGCCAAAAAATATAAAATCTGGACACAAACTCTTGTTCTGAAACCAGTAATTGTTGGCCAGAAAAATATGGGGTTTCAGAAATTGTTTTTTTCTGCTGTATTTTGTAATGCAAGTAGAAAGTCTACATTGTTTGATATACAACTACATCTTTCCCTTTTTTGGTAATAGAATCTACATTGGTGTGTCATAAATGATGTTGACATTCAGAGCTCAGAAGTACGGTACTGCTTCATAACATGTAAATGTGGCATGTGGGGTTAATGAGTTACAGTAAATAGTGGAAAACTTTTGAAGTTACATTCCTTTCCATTCTAGTAATGTAGTGCAAGATAAATGGAAAATTAAGACCCAGACCAAGTTTCTTTGTAACAAAAGGGCAAAAACAAAATATAGGTTTGTCTTAAGCATGAGTAAGGGCTTTGTATGAGTTATTTTTGGAAAAGGTTCTGGTGTAGATTCTCATCTCTGAAATTGGTACAATAATTCTCCCTTGATAAGACCATTGGTCAGCCTAATCAGTTTGTCAGAATGGTAGGGTGTGAGCCAATTATCCTACTTGAATATTTCCTACAATTTTATGAAAATATGGTGGGCTAATTATGAAGCCTGGTCTTCTCATTAGGTATGATAATGAAAGAAAAGTGAATTCACTGTGATATATAATACAGTATACACTGTGGAGTGAAGTAAAACTGCAACCAACATAGAACCTGATCTGCCATCACAATACATCAGCTGATCAGGGTCTATGCAGTTCTTTTGTACTGATTACTTCTTACAAACTGCAGAAACCCAGATAAGCCAGCTCATTATGAGATAACAGGTCTGTGCAGATTGTTGGACAGTATATGTGAACAAATATATGTGGTAATTATTGATGTATAAAAAGGATCTAGTGAGTGAAATGAAGTAAACAATTAAGCTTTAATTTAATTGCCTGCCTTCATGGTCTTCGTAGCTACATCATTATCTTTGCAGCAAACTAGTTTTTTTTTAGGTGTACTGCATTGAAATTCAACTGGTTTCTTTTGTTGTCATTTTTTAAGGGTTTCATTTCAGTATTATAAGATATAGTGCATTATAAGATGTGGTGTTCTCTCCTGCAGATGGTATCCTCCTGGTCACGGTGATATATACAAGAGTTTCTACAACTCTGGACTGCTGGAAATGTTCTTAAAGGCAGGAAAGAAGTACATTTTTGTGTCCAACATTGATAACATGGGTGCTACAGTGGATCTCAGTATCCTTTTCAAGCCTAACCTTATTTTACCGATTTAGATGACTTTGAACAACATATATAAGCAACTTGGGATTCCTCACGCTTTATCAGGAGGTGATTTTGAAGAGCAGGAAATTTGAGGGCCTAAGGGAACTACTAGCCTTGGAAAGTAACAACTTAATTTTGTACATACTAGAACCAAGACTGAAATTTATAAAACCATTCACACGTTAAAAATCTCAGATGCAGTATCCAGGGTAAACATTTTGTTAAGTCTAATCATAAATGCATATGTTAGCAGTTGATTAAATTGATATAGACAGATCAAACCAAAACCACTTGTCATAACTAATAATATATCTCACAGTTTGAGGAAAAAATGCAGAAAAGAGAGAATTTTGGTTTATTTTACAGAATAATAATTTTCTTATGTTCATATTTTTCTCCTTCAGATATGTTACCCAATCACATCGGCCTGCTACCTTGAATCTTTTTTCTCATAAAGATATTGAGGGCAATAACGTTTGCCCATTACCTGCCCTTGACACCAGGCCAGCTATTACATTTATTTTTTTTACTAGCTTCCACCTTTTTCCGACTCGTGTGTGTATGAAAGAGAGAGAGAGATTTCTTCCATTTGTGTGAAACAGTTTATCTGTTCAAAGCCCTAGCCTTTAGCCTCATCATCAGTCCTTGGTCTTTACTGCTTTCAGCAGTATGTTGGAGTCAGGGGATCAGCCTCTCAACATCAGCCTTTTTGAAACAATGCCTTTAACTTATAGAAAAATGTACTCTCAGGCAAAATGGTCCTCATTATGTCTGACAACTCTGTTCTAGTAACCTACCTCCTCGCACAGTGGGGCACTGAATCACCTGCCTGTGTGTTCTGATTTGGCAGTTTCTGCATGGTTGAACAGACATGATTTTTCTCCATTTTAGTTAGTTTTTATATTATCTCCGACCTGGTTTGTTAAAAACGGTCTGTTCAGTCCCGTTTTGCAACAACCCTTTTAAATTAGTTATTCCATAAACTAGTTAGCACATGACATAAAGAGTAATCTGATTGCGCAAAGGTTTAAATTCATCCAATGAATCTTCATATATTGGAAACTGATGGCAATGGAAAGAAGAACCAATGTTGCAAAACATGGCATCCAGAGTTGTTGAGAGAAAATATGACATGAAAAGTTTAGATAAAGGTTTTAAAAATGTATGGAAATGGCTGGAGCAAATATTTGACAGAAATTTAGTTGGTCAGTTTATAAGAAAACTGAGGACTGGCATTTTGTGACCTCTGCAAGAAAGATCTGAATTAGAACTATGGTAAATTAATTAGGTTTCTGAAAAACAGTCATTTTTGAAAAACAGCTGTTTACTGTTTTCAATTTTCAAAAAGCAGCTGTTTTTACTGTTTTTCTATTTTTTCACTAATTTTACAGTCATGAGCTTAATTTTGTGATGAACACCGTTTTATTATATACCTTTCGTGATAAGTTCTAAATCAATACATTTTTACTTCTTATAATATTTCAAGAATACAAGTGCATTAAGCGACTTGTCTGAGAGATGCAATGTTAATTTTGTACAGAGATTTGTACAGACCAAAAAAACTCTTTCAGCATTTGTTGATGTAAGTTTAATGGATAGAATTGCGTTGTAGTATTTCTGGAGATTTTCAGTGCGCTGGCCCGAGTTCCTGAAGAGTGTGAATTTGGACTTGAGCCATTTGAAACTGTCTTGCCGTCCGACTGCAATTAATGAGCCATCTTTTTGAGCAACAAATTCAATTCATCTTGAAGAGACAAGTTCACATTTCAGCATCATTTGATGACTGTTTGACGACATCTTCAACATCGTTGTCTCCAAATAGATGAGATGCTAGATTTCCTGTGAAATTTAGCGTGGTTTTTGATAGAGTGACAGATGGATCTTTGAGACTGCGCAAGAGGTTCATGACATCCTTGTTCAGTCGCTCTTCAACGCGACACTTCAAATTTTCCATGAGCTTGGTACTAATGTCATTATTCAGGTTAGAGAGCTTGAACATGAATTCTAAAATTGTGTCAGCACTTGTCAACATCGCGTCATCTCGACTTAGATTCTCAACAGCAAGTATCACAGGTTCCATTGCCTTCAGAAGAGTTGAGAGCGTCAAAATCCAATGTCTCAATCATTTCCAGCGCCTTGAATTCAGTTAGTGTCTCGCGGATGGTGACTTCTGTTTTTACTAGCGGCTCTAACATTGTTGGGATGGAGTTCCAGCGCGTCTTCACGTCAAGATGCAGTTCAGTCTTGCGTCCGAACTCAGCTTTTACTTTGGATTGAAAGACATTATTTCGAACAGTTGTTTTTTTGATGAATTTGACAAGCTCGCATGATTTCTTGAGCAGATTGTGGTAATCGACATCTCTGTCTAATGTATCATCACTGATCACTTCCAAGTCCGTACCTGCTTTAAAATTGTCCATTTCATCAATATCGTCACAATCCAGGTTTAAATCGTCCATCTCAATACTCTTCTTCTTGTACAATGTGTCACATACTCCAAGGTGCAGACCATGGTTCAAGCAGAGCTGCCCGATGACATCGATGTGGCTAATGCATTTCTTATTTACTGCAGCGCCGTCCTGAGTAGATCCCACCAAATTCCTCTCCATTGTTATTCCAAAAACGCTCAAATGCTGTTTCAGTGATTAGACCATATCGAGAGCAGTGCATGAACCAAATATGCAAACAAGACCCGACTTAATTGTTGTTTTATCGCCGCTATCATGAATGTTGACTCCGAAGAATCGACGTCCTCTCACGGTTGTGTATTCATCCACAGTCATGCTAAACTTTACTCCTCTCTCAAGTTTTTCCTTGATGTCGGCAATCGTTTTGTTTCTCTTTTCTTCGTAATCATCATGCACCAGCTTCATCACATCGCTTTCGTTCATTGGAAGTTTGAATTCGTCCCGTGAGATTGATTGCTGTATATACTTGTTTTTAGTGATAGCTCTAACTGATATTCCATAAGTAGCCAGATCGGTGACAATCTCCTTCAGACTCTTTCGCCCCAGGAAATCGGCAATCATTTTTGTTCCTCTTATTGTTCATGGGCTCTTCCTTGGATGTACACCCTCCAGCAGGTTTATCAAAATCAATTCCATGTATTTTCAGATGACTCTTCAACGTAGTCGTGGAGTTTCCAGAACATTTGATGATTTTATTGCATCGTCCACATTGACCTTCTAGCTCTTTTGTAATTGGATTCTTTTGTTTTGCGGCGTATTCTCAAACTGAAGACATGGCTGAAAATAACATCAATATTTGTTGATGCCACAAGATCAATTTTATAATATCTTATCTAATTAAGAAAAATTGTTTTTTTATTTTAGTTTTTGGCCAGTTTCATAAAATCATCATAACAAATCACTAGCACATTCAAAAGAAAGTTGAAAAATTTGTTTTCCGTTACATATTTCATATCCATAATGAACGTTGGAGCATCAGTTGTAGTATCTTTTTGTTTAAAAATTCCATTAGAAACAGTAAAACAGCTAGAAAAAAAACAGCTGTTTATTGTTTTTTGATTTTGGGCAAAAAACAGATGTTTTACTGTTACTGTTAAACAGTTACCAGAAACCCTAATGGTAATCGTGGTTGGAAGTGTTTGGAACAGTACCTACAAAAGAAATGGCATACGAAAATGAAAATATTGATGCTCAGAAGGCATCTGGATAAAAGGCAATTAATTATTATAACAAGAAAGATTTCTTGCATGAGAGAACAGATGTAGCCCTCTTTCAGAATATGCGCACTGCATGTTGTCAATACATGCACCAGCTTTCATTGAGAAGGAAAAGAAATGATTGCACATTGAACCAAAAAAGTCAGTTGTGACAAAAAAAAAGAAATCTTTGCCAAAGCAGCAAAAAGACCTCGACTGGCATATCAGCAGGTTGTGCCCACTGCAAAAAAAAAAGACGAGAATGTATGGGATATTTTATATATAGTTAATTTACAAAGGTGTTTATTTTACAGATTTGGTATGAAAAGAGAGAAGTATAATATATTTGCAGCAAACATTGACAAATTATTGTGACTTTATTATGTGAACACTGATATGCAAAGGAAATAACTTCAGCATCAATAATATTGGAGAACAAAATCAGGTGACAATAAATATTCTGAAATTATTGAAGTCAAGTTGAACATTTTTGGTAAGTTTATTAGTTTTTAAAATGATTATTTTGGTTTATTTTATGATCATCAGGAGCAGTTTTTTATGAGTGTAAAATGGCTTTTGGCCACCTATACCCACATATCAATGCACAAATCGGACTCATTTCTGGCAGATTTAATGATTTGACCAACACTCTATCCAAGAAAGGTCAAGTCCTTCATGTGGATAGGTCTCTCCATCTATTGGTATTTTTTCGGATCTGCACACTTTAATGGCATCTCATGATTGATCTTTTTGCAATATAAAGTTTCACAAGTTGCCCATCTTTGACTCTCCAGTTCCAGACCCAGCAGCTTGAGCCATGGATGCTCTTTGTCAGTTGGAAAAGGTTGTGGGCTTTTGCCTATCCTCCCACGGTCTTGGTACCAGAGATAATCTAGAAGTTACAGGTTAAGAAATAGAAGATGATTCTAATTGTCCCTCTCTGATGGGACAAATCCTGGGTCACCAATCTACTCGATATAGTGATATACCTGCCCAGGAAGATTCCAGCCAACCCAAATCTTCTCAAGCAATCACGTTCATGGGTGTTTCCTCCCTGCCTGGACTGTCATCTTCATGCTTAGCTCTTGCTCAGACAGCTATGTGGGACAAGCAATTGAAACCTTTGATTGTGGAGAGAATCTTAAGAGCAGGAAGGCCTTTCACTATGAGGGCTTACAAGGGAAAATGGCATCTTTTGAGGGACTGGTGCCTTATTAATAACATTGTCTGAGTGCCTCAATCCCTCAACTGGCTAAAAAATGAAAGTGCCTCTTCATGCAAAGTAGAGAAATTTAACATTTTTTCAGATCTTAAAACATTGACGAAATTTAAACAAATATACTCAGATCTCATAGAATTTATTTATTGAATTTCAAAATCTGGTTTTCTGAAAGTATCGCATCTATGTTAACTTGCCACAAGTCTATGATCAAGTCGAGTGACTTGAATATCAAATATTAAAAATATTGCATCA
Source organism: Unio pictorum (assembly GCA_030141615.1). Lineage (NCBI taxonomy): Eukaryota > Metazoa > Mollusca > Bivalvia > Unionida > Unionidae > Unio > Unio pictorum. The sequence goes on along the minus strand of JARLTB010000101.1, from coordinate 5,888,173 downwards.
TAGTCTATTAAGACCTTAACAGACTTCAAGATATTCTCAATTTCTTATTGAATAATAAAGACAAAGCACCGGAGTTTGTAATGGAAGTCACAGACAAAACAAGAGCAGATATTAAGGTGATCTACCAAGAAATACTTACAGTGGGACCTTAAAAATGATGATGCATTTTAAATGCAGCATAAATCTTGTTTAACATTTTTTAATTTATATACATTAATAATCATGGAATTCATTATTATTTAAACAAAGTGTTGGAATTTACAACATAAACATCCATAAATCTAATAAATAATCACATCTGGGTTAGTTTTGGCCATAAATTGTAGCTGAATGCATATTCAGTTAGTTGGTTTAGATGGTAGTAAATACATATGCTGTTAGCTGGTTCAGTTGGTAGTAAATATCTATGAAGTTAGTTGGTTCAGATGGCAATAAATAAATATACAATTTTTTTTTAGTATGTTTTTTTCATTTGGTAGTAAATTCATACATTGTATGTTGGTTCATTTGGTAGTAAATTCATAATTGTATGTTGGTTCATTTGGTAGCAAATTCATACATTGTGTGTTGGTTCAGTTGGTAGTAAATTCATGCATTGTGTGTTGGTTCAGTTGGTAGTAAATTCATGCATTGTATGTTGGTTCATTTGGTAGTAAATTCATACATTGTATGTTGGTTCATTTGGTAATAAATTCATACATTGTATGTTGGTTCATTTGGTAGTAAATTCATACATTGTATGTTGGTTCAGTTGTTTGTAAATTAGTTGGTAGTAAATTCATGCATTGTATGTTGGTTCATTTGGTAGTAAATTCATGCATTGTATGTTGGTTCATTTGGTAGTAAATTCATGCATTGTATGTTGGTTCATTTGGTAGTAAATTCATGCATAATATGTTGGTTCAGTTGGTAGTAAATTCATGCATTGTATGTTGGTTCATTTGGTAGTAAATTCATACATTGTATGTTGGTTCATTTGGTAATAAATTCATACATTGTATGTTGGTTCATTTGGTAGTAAATTCATACATTGTATGTTGGTTCAGTTGTTTGTAAATTAGTTGGTAGTAAATTCATGCATTGTATGTTGGTTCATTTGGTAGTAAATTCATGCATTGTGTGTTGGTTCATTTGGTAATAAATTCATGCATTGTGTGTTGGTTCAGTTGGTAGTAAATTCATGCATAGTATGTTGGTTCAGTTGGTATTAAATTCATGCATTGTATGTTGGTTCATTTGGTAGTAAATTCATGCATTGTATGTTGGTTCATTTGGTAGTAAATTCATGCATTGTATGTTGGTTCATTTGGTAGTAAATTCATGCATTGTATGTTGGTTCATTTGGTAGTAAATTCATGCATTGTGTGTTGGTTCAGTTGGTAGTAAATTCATGCATAGTATGTTGGTTCAGTTGGTATTAAATTCATGCATTGTATGTTGGTTCATTTGGTAGTAAATTCATGCATTGTATGTTGGTTCATTTGGTAGTAAATTCATGCATTGTATGTTGGTTCATTTGGTAGTAAATTCATGCATTGTATGTTGGTTCAGTTGGTAGTAAATTCATGCATTGTATGTTGGTTCAGTTGGTAGTAAATTCATGCATTGTATGTTGGTTCAGTTGGTAGTAAATTCATGCATTGTATGTTGGTTCATTTGGTAGTAAATTCATGCATAGTATGTTGGTTCATTTGGTAGTAAATTCATGCATAGTATGTTGGTTCATTTGGTAGTAAATTCATGCATTGTATGTTGGTTCAGTTGGTAGTAAATTCATGCATTGTATGTTGGTTCAGTTGGTAGTAAATTCATGCATTGTATGTTGGTTCAGTTGGTAGTAAATTCATGCATTGTATGTTGGTTCAGTTGGTAGTAAATTCATGCATTGTATGTTGGTTCAGTCGGTAGTAAATTCATGCATAGTATGTTGGTTCAGTCGGTAGTAAATTCATGCATAGTATGTTGGTTCAGTCGGTAGTAAATTCATGCATAGTATGTTGGTTCAGTTGGTAGTAAATTCATGCATTGTATGTTGGTTCAGTCGGTAGTAAATTTATGCATTGTGTGTTGGTTCAGTTGGTAGTAAATTCATGCATTGTGTGTTGGTTCAGTCGGTAGTAAATTCATGCATTGTATGTTGGTTCAGTCGGTAGTAAATTCATGCATAGTATGTTGGTTCAGTCGGTAGTAAATTCATGCATAGTATGTTGGTTCAGTCGGTAGTAAATTCATGCATAGTATGTTGGTTCAGTTGGTAGTAAATTAGTTGGTAGTAAATTCATGCATAGTATGTTGGTTCAGTCGGTAGTAAATTCATGCATTGTATGTTGGTTCAGTTGGTAGTAAATTCATGCATTGTATGTTGGTTCAGTCAGTAGTAAATTCATGCATTGTATGTTGGTTCAGTCGGTAGTAAATTCATGCATAGTATGTTGGTTCAGTCGGTAGTAAATTTATGCATTGTGTGTTGGTTCAGTTGGTAGTAAATTCATGCATTGTGTGTTGGTTCAGTTGGTAGTAAATTCATGCATAGTATGTTGGTTCAATTGGTAGTAAATTCATGCATTGTGTGTTGGTTCAGTTGGTAGTAAATTCATGCATTGTGTGTTGGTTCAGTTGGTAGTAAATTCATACATTGTATGTTGGTTCATTTGGTAGTAAATTCATGCATTGTATGTTGGTTCAGTCGGTAGTAAATTCATGCATTGTATGTTGGTTCAATTGGTAGTAAATTCATGCATAGTACGTTGGTTCAGTTGGTAGTAAATTCATGCATTGTATGTTGGTTCAGTTGGTAGTAAATTCATGCATAGTATGTTGGTTCAGTTGGTAGTAAATTCATGCATAGTATGTTGGTTCATTTGGTAGTAAATTCATGCATAGTATGTTGGTTCATTTGGTAGTAAATTCATGCATTGTATGTTGGTTCAATTGGTAGTAAATTCATGCATAGTATGTTGGTTCAGTTGGTAGTAAATTCATGCATTGTATGTTGGTTCAGTTGGTAGTAAATTCATGCATAGTATGTTGGTTCAGTTGGTAGTAAATTCATGCATAGTATGTTGGTTCATTTGGTAGTAAATTCATGCATAGTATGTTGGTTCATTTGGTAGTAAATTCATGCATTGTATGTTGGTTCAATTGGTAGTAAATTCATGCATAGTATGTTGGTTCAGTTGGTAGTAAATTCATGCATAGTATGTTGGTTCAGTTGGTAGTAAATTCATGCATAGTATGTTGGTTCATTTGGTAGTAAATTCATGCATAGTATGTTGGTTCAGTTGGTATTAAATTCATGCATAGTATGTTGGTTCAGTTGGTAGTAAATTCATGCATAGTATGTTGGTTCATTTGGTAGTAAATTCATGCATAGTATGTTGGTTCATTTGGTAGTAAATTCATGCATAGTATGTTGGTTCAGTTGGTAGTAAATTCATGCATAGTATGTTGGTTCAGTTGGTAGTAAATTCATGCATTGTATGTTGGTTCATTTGGTAGTAAATTCATGCATAGTATGTTGGTTCAGTTGGTAGTAAATTCATGCATTGTATGTTGGTTCATTTGGTAGTAAATTCATTCATTGTATGTTGGTTCATTTGGTAGTAAATTCATGCATAGTATGTTGGTTCATTTGGTAGTAAATTCATACATTGTATGTTGGTTCAGTCGGTAGTAAATTCATGCATTGTATGTTGGTTCAATTGGTAGTAAATTCATGCATAGTATGTTGGTTCAGTTGGTAGTAAATTCATACATTGTATGTTGGTTCAGTCGGTAGTAAATTCATACATTGTATGTTGGTTCATTTGGTAGTAAATTCATACATTGTATGTTGGTTCAGTCGGTAGTAAATTCATACATTGTATGTTGGTTCAGTTGGTAGTAAATTCATGCATTGTATGTTGGTTCAATTGGTAGTAAATTCATGCATAGTATGTTGGTTCAGTTGGTAGTAAATTCATACATTGTATGTTGGTTCAGTTGTTTGTAAATTAGTTGGTAGTAAATTCATGCATTGTATGTTGGTTCATTTGGTATTAAATTCATGCATTGTATGTTGGTTCATTTGGTAGTAAATTCATGCATTGTATGTTGGTTCATTTGGTAGTAAATTCATGCATTGTATGTTGGTTCAATTGGTAGTAAATTCATGCATAGTATGTTGGTTCAGTTGGTAGTAAATTCATGCATTGTATGTTGGTTCAGTTGGTAGTAAATTCATGCATTGTATGTTGGTTCAGTTGGTAGTAAATTCATGCATTGTATGTTGGTTCAGTTGGTAGTAAATTCATGCATTGTATGTTGGTTCAATTGGTAGTAAATTCATGCATAGTATGTTGGTTCAGTTGGTAGTAAATTCATGCATTGTATGTTGATTCAGTTGTAAATTCATGCATTGGCCATCATCTTCTGACATTTTGTGATGTCAGGTCTGGGTTAGATCATGTTTACAGTCAGAAGGGTTTCTTGTACAGGGGTTAATATGACAATTACATTGATTTATATCTCTTGCAGGGAGGTACCCTTGTAGAATATGAAGGGAAACTGCGTCTTTTGGAAATTGCCCAAGTGCCCAAAGAACATGTACGTATGTCAGTTTTGAGTCATGCCTTAATACAACAGTAAGCAGATTGCCTCAATAAAATTTTTTAATGTATATATTATTACCAGCACAATTAGAAACATTTTTTTAAAAAAATTGGAAACCTGAGAATTTAATAAATTTGCAAACAATTATTTATCTTCAGTCTGATTGTCATTAATTTTATATACAGATGATCCTGTCTTGAAAAATGGCCTTGTCTGTACAAACACAAAGGTCTCGAGAGAGGTGGTCTCTCAGGCATGTGATAAAACTGTATGATCATAAATATGTGCTTGTTCTCTCAAAACAGTTAATTTTACCTAGCACTAGCCTCTCAAGACAAGTTTTACTGTATTTTCACCACGAGCATGGAGAAATTTAATTGACTGATATATACTGCATTATTGCCACAGCTCTGTTGAGGAAAATGGAAAATTCAGAATATGTTGCTTTTTGTCTCTATTGGTCATAGATCAGGATAGCATTTTAGATGGCCGTTTGTCTATTGTACATAATGCACTGCCTATCTGTTGGATAGATCTGTTATTTACACTCCTCCTAAAGTATGTGGAGGATTGCCGTGAATATTTGCTCTTTAGTTGATCTGAAATGAAGATTATGCCAATCTGACTACAGACATGGTCAAAAAAGTAGCCTACTTAAAAATATTCTTATATCTACTTTTCCTGAATGGAAAGTCATATCTGCATTGAGTTTTAACTGCACAACTTTGTATGGTGTCTGCTTGGTCTTCAGTAAATTTTTTTTTACATATATTCAGTTTGGCCATCAGAATGGTGTTTTCACTGAAATACTTGTGTCTACAAGGTCTTAAATAGAATTGCAGATATCCAGTTTGGCCATCAGAATGGGGTTTTCACTGAAATACTTGTAGTGTCTACTTGGTCTTAAATAAAATTGTTCTGATCAAATTTTCAGTATGGACACCATGTTGGCAATCTATAAAATCTAATTGCTACTCATCTTGGGTGAAAGCAACATCAGCATTAGTTTTCACCAGAAATCTTCTTACAGTATGACAGTTGGATCTAAAAATGAAAATGGTCCTGATATTACATCAGGTCTGACCACTATGGCAGCCGTCTTGAAAATCTTATCATGGCTGCTCCACCTAAATGGAAATTCATATCAAAATGGGGTTTCTCTAGAAAAGTCTTATGAAAATCAGATCTTTGCAGTCCTACATGGAGATCTGATGGACACCAATAAGAGGTCATGTTCTGTTGACCTTGTAGTTCTCCAGTCAAATCACAACTGTCAAAGTTTTGAATGTGAAACACATAATTCTGTATATTGTTACCAATAATGTTGCCATATTTATTTGATAGGCTACTAAACATAGGCGAACTGAACATTCCAAAATTTAGTAAGACATGAATATCAGGGACTGTGGAGATTAGATTTTAATTAGATTACACCAAAAGACTATTATATGTAGTTCTGAATGAAAATGGCATCTATCTGATCATAGGTATTGCCGCCATAATCAAGATATCAAAATTTTATTACAATTTTTGCTGACTGGATGGACATATCAAAATGGGTTTTCACCAAAAGTCATCCAATGGTGTTTATCCCACATGAAAATGGTGCTGATATTGCATCAGTATGGCTGCCATAGTCAGCAGTTAAAAAGAAATTAATGGTCATGTCTTGAATTCCTGAAAATATTTTTAAACATTTGAATTGAGGGGCTCTTGTCGTTACATTTTTGCAATTCATACATGTTTGAAGTAAATTTGGTTTATGTATATATCTTTTAGTTCTGCATTTAAAAATTGTATCTTTCCCATTTGAACTATGATAAAATAATGTTTTATTATATCGTGAAAAGAATTCATATTGTTTCGTTTCAGGTTGATGAATTTAAAAGTATACGAAAGTTCAAGTGAGTATAAAATGTTGATTTTTACAAAATTTATTTCATTTATTTTTCTAAGCTACGAGATGTTTCCTCAAAAAAAAAACATTAGTGACAGAAATGAATATTTTATTTACAGGCTGACAATTACTTCAATTTACACATGGTTCTCATAGGATCAAGCGTCATTTATTGTAAAAATGAATTTTCTTAGCTTTGACATGTATAATTTATTTGTTTATATATTGTTACATTGTTCATTTCCAATTTTTCATTCCCTCAGAAGTACAATCTTTGCAGCAAGTGAAAAAGACTCTTCACAGACTTCAAATATATTTCATGTAAAGCATAATTTTGGATGTGGGATAATTGTAGAAATTTAACATTTTGATCCAGTTCTTTCACTAATGATCATCTATATTGGTAGTTACTTTTATTCTCTGATAAAGTGCATCTAGACAACAGCCAAATATGTTTTAACCAGCTGGATTTATTTTGCTATCCCATATGACTCTGAGCTTGAGAGATTACAGACCATCTACCATTCTGACACTTTTCTTGAGCCCATTTCTTTGCAAAAATGGTTGTGGCTGCAGCATCTACAGTTTTAGTCTTTGGTTATATTTTCTGTTGTCATTGTCATTTATTTCCTATATCCCAGGTTATATTCTCATCATACTTTTGGCATGATTCATTGTGACATTCATAATTCATTCTACAACTTGCTCACTCATCCCATTACCTTGGAGTCATCGTTTCAGTCACAGAAAATTAAAATCCAAGTTTTGTGTCCTAATTTTCATTTGCATATATTTCCTAATCCCCATGATAGATTCTGACATCATGTTTAGCTTCAGTTATTATTAAGTCAGTTCATTATGTGATGCACACTCACACTCCATTGATCTTGGTTAGTCACAAAAGACTGCAGGTATGGCACAAGTATTCTATTTGTTTATATTTCTTAAATCCCTTTGTGTATTTTTTCACACTTGGAATGAATCATTATAAAAGTAAGACAACACATCGTGTGACATGCTCATTTAACTTTTGACCTTGGGGATATGATCACTCATGTTATAGCAATCCTGATGTTTTGAAAAAAGCAAACATTTATTTTCTTTGAGTACATGTTCGAAATTATAGGTGTGTAATATTGCATATGTTCTACTTAACAGAATATTCAACACAAATAATCTGTGGGCAAGCCTGGAAGGTATCAAAAGGACAATTGAAGAGAAAACATTACACATGGAAATTATTGTCAATCCTAAGGTAGGAATCATACCCCTTTCATTGTTGCAGGCAGCTTGTTAAATTGCTACTTGAATTATAAACCCAGTATATTAATTTGTACTTACAGTATTATCTTGCATCTAAATCTAATACATAAAGTATTAACCCATGTATACATTTATTTATACAGTATTAAACTAGTTATAATTTGTACATACAGTATTAACCCATTTAGAAATTAATACTGTCAATATTAACCGATGTATACAATATAGCTCACAATATTAATTTAGTTTTGTATTTATTAACATAGTGTACTAACTTCTATAGAAATTACTTTAGTGTGATATACTACATACAGTATTAACCCATATATAAATGACTATATTCAGCATTTACCACATTTTGTAAAGTACTGCAGATAGTATTAACCAGTAATTTTAACAATTGTATTGTTTTTGTTGGTTCCAATGGCACATTTAACAGGTTATTGGCAATATCATGCTGGAAAATGGGAGCCATGTGCACCCTCAACCCATGGAGTACGAGTCTTGTGCTATACCAGCTGAGTTACCATACCTCCGATTAAATAGTGTTTAAATTATTACATATAGTATTAGCTTGTGTATAAATTGCTAATTACAGCATTGATTAGCGTATAAATTATGTCATTAATTATTAAGTCATGTATAAATTGCAACATTCAATATTAGAGATCCTGAGTGGCCAAGAGGCCTAAAAGTAATCACCATTATGGATCATTGCCATCTCACCTCAGTTTGCATGGGTTCTAGTCTAGGGTTCGGCCCCTGGGGGCATGTAAGAAAGCTTGCCTGTAGCTTCTCGTGGGTCGGTGGTTCTTTTGGGGGGTTTTCCCAGGTTTTTCCTGTACCATTTATACTGGCTGCCATGTATAACTTATCATGTACTGAAAAATGGCATTAAACCCTAAAACAACATACAGTATTAACCTGTTTGTACATTACTTCATACATGTATAAAATTTGCACCCAACTACACTCAGATCAGATAGCTGCTGCTTGGTGCACCAGGTCAGTATCTAATCTCGAAATCATAAATTGAACAATGCGGACCCTGATATTGCCATACATTGTGCAATGGTTTGTCTGGGTGTACACCATCTACAGTTGTGTTTTACATGAAAAGAAATATGTCAGACACTTCTAACATGTAGCAGTCATTTATTTCACAATGTGGTAGCAGATGTTTTTGATATTCTAAGATTAGTTCATTTGTGAAGTCTTCAATTTTAGTCTACCACTTTGGTAAGTATAAAGTAATTTGCTGACCTTTTATGTTGGATATACCTACTCATGGTTTCTATTTTCATGTCTGGGTACACCATCTTTGTAACTTTCAGGATGTGTTAAAATAAATATTCAGGTTGATGAGAAAAACGTTTCATTTACTTCTAATCCCATATTCAGAGAATTATAATTCTTGACCATCATTCTACTTTAATTCTTTCATTATTTTGTGTTTATTATAAACAAACTGATATATTTTGTACCTTTTTTTCACTCTTGCTGTGAGCTTGATTTGTGTTTCATATATGTGTATTCTCCCACTGCATCAAATGCAGTCCAAAGTACAGACAGTTCAGAATAGTAATAAAAGTGACAAAAATTGTTGGACTAAATACTAATCAGGTAATTTGCATGTACATGTTGACATGAATAGCAAATTTTAATTGCCAGGGTCAAGCAGTTTCTGAATTATTATGTGATGTGTTTTCATTGAAATCATGCTAACAAGTTTTAACAAAAAAGATACAAAAAAGCAAAATAATGAAAGAAAACATAAAAATAAATTGCATTGTTGGCACAAAAATATAAACATGCCCTTAAATCACACTTATCCCTAGTCCAAGGACATTAAACTGTCCTCAAATTATTATTCCGAAGTCTAGAATAAGATAAATAATGTGATCTAAGTCTGATACTTTCTGACAAACAGAATATCATCTTTCTTTTCCTTGAACTTTGTGGATTTATACACTTGTCACTGGAGCAATCAGTATTCATCAATTTAGGTGTCTTGTGACATTTTGGGTTTTAATCCAGTAATTTTATGAGTTGTATTTGTTCATTTCTCTACAGTCCTTGCTTTATTTTGATGTATCTGTGTCCATTTACATCACTTATGAGGGTTTTGAGTTCATTTGATATTCGGGCAAGGTGATCCTTCAGTTTTGCTTTAATGGTAAACAGTCAAGGTCTGGTTCATTGTTGTATTTTTTTTCTCCACATTCAGTAATGTCTGAATTTATTGGCAAATATGTGCATACAAAGGGAGCATTGGACACGCTATTCTATTCTCATTGCACCTAACACTGCAAAACAAAACATAGATAAACACAGTTCCAACGAAAGATACAAAGACAAGAATAATCATCAGAATCAAGTAGAAGTTATTGAAACTCTCCATATAAATTGAACAGTCTGCAGTGTAAAACTGAAAGAAAACAAAAGGAGATACCGTATTTTTATACCTTTCATAACTGAGTGTTGAGTGCATGGATATTTACACATTCATATGATTATATGTTGTGTCTATTCATTTAAAGTAGACTGTAAAATATAGAAATCAGTGTATGAATCTATATGACTCATTTGTAACTGATTTTTATAAGTTTTACATCATCATTGCATGTCTTTTAACACACTCCATTTACCATCAGATGAAATTACCAGTGTTAAAAGAAATGCTTGATGGGGTTTCTGTTATTGCTGTTTGAAATACACAACTTCAGATTTTAATGGCAATTTTCACATTTAAATGGTTTTCTCCAATTTGTGCCCTCATGCATGTCACAAGAAATTCAGTAATAAAACTACTTTACAAACTTTTTACAGTCCTACCTGTTTATGTTGACATAATGGGGCCCGAGGATATATTGTTGACATAGGCAAATGTCAAAATAAGTGGGGGTGGGGGGTCTGAAAAAAGATACAAGTTAAATTTGTCAGTAATGGGTGACCCATCATCAGTGAGTAGCATTTACACTTTGAGAAACCAATGGAAATTTTGAGTACATGAAGACAAAACCAGTGTGAAATAAACTTGTATATTGACAAATTACATTTTGGTTACTTTTGTGTAATAAAATCCACAATAAAATATTGCATTGGTCACATCTTGATATGAAAAACATTCACTACGAATGTCGGCATTATCACATAGTTGCATAGATGTTTTTTTACATGCTTCAAGTACATGTACTTAAATTGGATTAGATTTTGGTCAGTCTGTTCCCATCTTATTGAGGCTACCAAGGGAATGGGGTTATTCACAGGGAAATGAAAACCTGTCAAAAGCATTTAAACAGTACATGTATTTAGTTACAGAAGGCATTGTGAATATAAATAAAGTTGAAAAGGCAATATTCACAGCATAATAAACTTGTTGTAACCACTGTTCACTTTAGAAAATGCATGAATCCATCAAATTTCATTACTTTTTTTAAGTTGTTGCAATTGGCTAACTCTATAGGACCAGACCAAAGCGTGTTGTTTTTTTTTATTTATTTGACCACAACATCAAGGCCTGGTGCAAGATCAACTAATTGTTGAACAAAGTATGGGTCAGAACTGGCAGCTGGTTGACAATCATGAGTAGGCAGAGAAAATTAAAGCCTAGCAGTATCATCAACAATATTTTTTTTAAAGTATGGTTTGGAAGTGGCAGCTTGTTGAGATAAATGATAAGAAAACAAAGGATTTATTCAAGCGGGGACTAAGGGCTTCTGTCGACATGTACATTTACTTTTTTATTCCTATATCGACATTAGCATGCCAATTTTGGTTATAATAGTAGACCATGGGGCTTGGACTTTGCTTTTTTGTCGAAATAGGCGGCTTGTTGACATAAGTGATGTTGATATAAGTGGGTAGGACTGTATATTATCCAGAGGAACATGCCACAAGAAATTCATTGATAAAACTGTATTATACTAACTTACTATATTATCCACAGGAACATGCTTTTTTGTTGTTGTTTCAGACTCTGGAAAATGGAATCAATGTGATTCAGTTGGAAACTGCAGTGGGTGCAGCAATCAAGAGCTTTGAAGGAGCTGTTGGTAATTCATTGACTTTTTGTCTTGCCTGTTTCATCAGTCATTAAGACATCATATATCTCGCATGTATCTTGCTATTTTCTTTATTATTCAACAGGTTAAAGATTAAAATTAATTTTTATTTAAATTCTGTATCCGATATCATAGCATAGTTCACAGATGAGGTATAGTGTTTGGAATAATGATTAGTTTTTAATTAACTACATTTTAGGTTAGATTTTCACATGTAAATGGTGGAGGGAGTGTTTCTAATGTTTAAGCTATTTTTGACTGGTACAAAACTACAAATTTTAAGGCCTTATATTCAGTACTGATCCTCATGTGGAAGCAGTAGGCATCACTTGTGGAAATGGTAAGATTCTTTTCCCTAGCTGCAGATTTTAGTACTGGCAGTACTGACTGCAGAACATTGGCAATACATATCACTTAAAATAAATAAATCCACTGTAATGCAGAAAAGAAGTAGAATTCTTACGGTTCTCTTTTTGATTTCACATTGAAATACTTAAGTGAAAGAATTTGCAAGATTATAGTAAGGGCTTTAAGTAACATTTTGAATTGTAATATTTTACTTTTAGTATGAAAATTATTTTAAGAATTATGTTTTACATGAGCAAATGTGTTGAACACATGACATATAGGTCATTTTAGTATGAAAATGACATTTAGAATTGTAATGTTTTATATGATCAAATGTGTTAACACATGACATATAGGTCATTTTAGTATTAAAATGACTCAAAAGTATGATATATAATGTTTGCATGAGTTAATGTGTTGAGCACATTAAATCAAAAAAATGTTCTTGTGAAAATGACATTAAGAACTTAGTGGTACAGAATGTTTACACAAGCTAATGTGTTGAACGTATGACAATACAATTTATTTTCAAATGAAAATGATGTTAAGAGCCAAGTGATTCAAAATGTTTTCATGAGCTGATGTGTTGAATGCGTGACATATAGCTCATTTTTGTTATGAAATTACTTTTAGTTATAGAATGTTTCCATTGACAATATATTGAACACATGACACACTGGAGTTTTGTTTAAAAATAAATTTGAGAAGCATGTGATATTGACTTTAAGAATCAAGTGATTCGATATCAATTAACATCCGAATGAGATGTCAGATTTTCAGGAATATCTCGCACAGATGGAAGCTCATATCAGTGCTTCTGTACAAATTAAAGTCATATTGCTTTGGATAGACTTTACTTACTCTGGTGTCTTTCAAGAAATTAAAATTCCCACACAAGCAAATGGACCTATATTTATCTTCTGTTAACATAAATTTCACTTGGCTTGAATACAGTGAAAGCTGGGAATGCTGAAATTGTGTTAAGTTGAAGTGTTTCTTTAACAAAAGAATAAAAAATATATTAATATTGAAGAAAGTACTTAGCTGTATTTAATTCAGAATAATTACCCATTCAACTGGTTTCAGCATTCTTGGCTTCCATTGCATTCCAGCCAACTGATACTGAACACGTGAGTGCATATTCACCAAAGCAAATCGGGAATTATTTTGTAATTTGAACATTTTAGAACTTAATTTAGGTTCATTTAGAAAAATATCTGAAATTGGAATTTTGCTCACTCTACAGTTTTTCCTTGTGACAGGTATAAATGTTCCCAGAAGGAGATTCTTACCTGTTAAGACAACATCAGATCTGCTGGTCATTATGAGCAATTTGTACAGCATCAAAACAGGGTCCCTAGAGATGAATCCCAAACGTTCCTTCCCATCTGTTCCTCTGTGTAAACTTGGATCTCAGTTCACAAAGGTATACTGGACCAGTAGATTTTTTTTATAAGTAGATAACTACAGTTATGGAGTTTGTTGTTGTGATGATATATCCTCCAGGGAAAATGTTGATATTCAACAAATATATTAAATAGGAGTAAGCTTCCTTTTGCTTAATCCTGATATTTCTAACTAATCACCCAGAATAAATGCAAGAAAGGTACCAACAATATTTCTTTAACATTAATTATGTGATGAAATACTGTCAAACCAGTTATTATATTTTCGTGGGTGGGGGGTGGGTAACTGGTATTTATGGATTGTATTGTCGCTGCAAACTATAAATTGAAATATTCAAGAAAGATGTCTTTACTACAAATATCATGTCAGGTATATTTATAATTTTTTTTTTCTTCAACTTACAAATATGGCCATATATATATATATATATATATATATATATATATATATATATATATATATATATATATATCAAGGATTCTGCATCAGGATGAATATGCATCAAGTATTGCTGTAGAAATCCTAAAAAAAATTTTCTCATACATTTTCTGTAATATTGGGCTTTACATATATATATATATATATATATATATATATATATATATATATAATACACACACACACACACACACAGTGGGACACCGCTATAACGCGCCTCGTTATAATGCGAATTCGGATATAACACGGTGACATGGCTCCCGAAATTTCAGGTAATTTATTAAAGATATTTTTCCCAAAAATCAAAAAAAAAAATTTTTAAGTATGAAAAAAAATAAAATACATCAAGAATTTAATTATCATTCTTATACTTGTCTAAAAAGTGCGAAAAAGAACATGTAGAAAATGTATTATCATTTTTGGGAGGAAATCACACAAATTCGAATATAAAATAATCATTGTATGGCTCCTAAATTTAAAAACTTAACAAATTTCTTCTAGTTTTGTGCCAAAATAAACATCGGAAATATGAACCAATTGCTGGGCCTACTGAGAACTTTGAACTTTGTTTATTGTTGAAAAATGACAGCTCATAAGTGTCAATATTATTATTACTGATCCCTGAGCAATGAAGCCATCGTGTCTACTTTGTGTTTGTCTTGAATGCATTCCGAATACAATCGTTGCTCTAATAATCTCCGATATATGTTCTCCTAATTTCATACACAACTAAGCAACAGCCAATGCGGCGGTTGATAAAAGATTCTCACCAGAATGTATAAATCAATTAATTTAAGTACATTGTTTATCATCAAAGTGAACTGCCAAGCTAAACTTGTTCAAATAGGGGGCAACGATTTATACAGCATCAAAGAAACTAAAGCCGCCAACATGTGCATGTGGCTTGGCGGTGTTGTTTTATGCAATCTGTTGACTAGTAAATAATGTCATCCATTTCCTACAAATATACCCCCATTGTTTAATGATAATTATTCTTGCTGTAGTCTTTCAAACCAATAGGAGTAAAAGCGTTAATTCGTGGACATTTAGAATGGAAAATGGGAAACGCAAACGTAAAGTTGTCAAAGGTTTAGAGTGTGCTTTGAGATGGATGGAGACGCAAGATATTGATCATCTTCGAATTCTGCAACTGAGAACTATAATTGACTTTGCCAAGAGCAAACGTGACATTAGCAGAAAGCAGCTAAAAATCAGAGTTTTTCCAAAAATAATAACTATTGACAGATGAGAAATGTAGTGGTATAAAATGTATACAGACACCGTTCATTAATCTTCGGACATACTATTTCATCATTCATTATGTACACCCGTTACGTAATTTTTGTTATTTTCTTTTCATTGAATTAAGTCACATAATGATCTGTGACAAAATTATAGAATATTTTACATCCGTGTGTGGATATTTTCGATGGAAATATTTGTACTTTGGATTCAATGTATGTTACAAGATTCACTGGTGAGTACACGGTGTTGATACTCTTTTCATGCAATAGATTATACATGTATATATAAATTAGACACATGTATGTACCAATGCATGGTTCTCAAAATAAAGTAATATATTATATCTGCAATTTCTGTTACCACAGCAAATGTTTTTCTCATTTAATATATATTGATCAAAAATGGTAATTGTGCCATGCATTTTCGCACCCATCTTTATGTACCCCCCCCCCAATTAATTCCAAAAATGTGTTGTATTGTACATGGTTGCTTATAACACGGTTTGGTTCATAATACGGTCGGATTCTATGGCTCCCAACTACCATGTTATAGCTGGGTCCCACTGTATATATATATGTATATATGAAAGAATAAATATACAGTTTAGTAATATTTTGTATTATGTATATTGAATAATTTATAATACTAAAGATTGTACATTAGATTTTAAAATTTTAGTCTTGTTTGAAACCTTTTTTAATGTGTTGTGTTCTTTAAACGAAGGAGTTAAATTTGAATTGCAATTTTGGATGATTAGTTAAGAATAATTCAGTATTATTCTAATTTATAAAATAAACCATAAATAATGAAAAAGTGATAAAACTAATATAATAATTTTTTTGGTAATAAATTTAAAAACAAAGGGTGTTATGAAATAAATTTACATTAGATTATACAATACTTTTTTTATTTATATTATGTCAGTATTATTTGGATCATATTTTAATTTATTTATTAATGAATATTATATAGAATGTTTTCATTTAGATAAATGGTATTAATATGGTGAATCCAATAGGTTTATTTTAACAGATGTTTCATCTTAGAATGAACTATATCAATAGGTTGAAACGAAACATCAGATATATATATATATATATATGTGTGTGTGTGTGTGTGTGTGTGTGTGTGTGTGATAGTAATTGATTATGCCTGTTTGTAAAAAAAGTTTTCTTGGTAGAAAATGGTTTTCTTACATTGTGGCAATTTTTATTTTTTTTGTTTCATCAGGTGAAAGAATTTTTGCGACGGTTTGCAAGTATTCCAGATATCTTGGAACTTGACCACTTGACTGTATCAGGGGATGTCACATTCGGCAAAAATGTGTCACTAAAGGTAAGGATTGTTGTCTAAACAAAATATTTGGATATGCAGGGCTGATAAACTCTATTTAAATATTCATTACATCTGTAGACACTACCAGGCAAAAAAGTGTCACTTTATGTGACTATTCATCAATATTTTATGTAGAAAATAAGAACTTTCAAAGGAAGTAATATTCCCAGACCAGATTATCGTGAAAAGAACAAGTTTTGAATTAGATTATGCCTCTTGGAGAGAATTAGAATTTTCCAAAAAGAATCTAGTAACTCAGATTGCTTCGTGAAATATTCAAGAACCAAATTTATACATGAAAAATTCTAATCTTTTTGTATTTTTTGATGTTTAAACAAACAAGAACCTACTTTAGTTACATATGTGTTAAAGTAGATAGGGGTGTAAATAGAGTAGCTAGCCATATGAAGTACAATTTTTCCAATTTAATCTTTGTCCAGCCCCACCCTTCTCCCTCTCCAAATTTAGCTTGACTAGTCATAGTCCAGAAGAACTTATGGGATGGTCAGTCTTTAATATTTCCATCCATTAACACAAATTTATTGCAACTTTTCCAAAAGTACTTGAATGATTTGTGAAGTAATGTTACATACACATTTATCCCATGGTCTGGTTGATCAGAGATGGAATTGGTGCCCCTTGGACATTCATGGTGGCCATCTTGAAAATCTTTTTCTCTCCTTCTTAATGGATAGTCATCAGCATGGGATTATCTGGTTAGAAAAGAGTGTTGATGTCACCTATTTTGAAAATCATTTTATTGCTACTCTTCTTTAACAGAATATCATTCATATGTGGTTTTCACAAGAAGACTTCTTATGGTGTCCTAAATGAAAATGGTGCCTATCTGATGTCTAATTTTGTAGCCATCTTGAACATCTTATCACAGCTCATTCTAAATGGATGGCCAAATCAACATAGGGTTTTACCAAAAGACTTTTTATGATATTTGTGTGGACCGTAATGAAAACGATTCCAGTCTTAAGTCTATGATGGCCACCGTAGGTAGTATTCATCTTCATTGGTTTGGTTTTGTGAGTTGAATACCATTAAACAGCAAATGTTAAGTTAGTTATACATTGTTTCCAGTATACACCAATCCCTCGATAACTTGCGACCTGATAACTTGTGAACCTGCTTATAATACGGTGTCTGGCGTGGATCCCGATTTTTTCCCCAAAGAAAAAATATATTTTAAAAACCTTTCAAACTATGCTGAATGTGAAAAAATTACGATAAGAATTGATAATTTAAACATTTATACATTTCTCGTTTTATCATCAAAATTGGTGATTAATGCCCATAAAGATAGATTCCACGTTGTGAAAATTGCAAATTCTAAATAAGATATCACATATTATGTTCGGGTTTATTTGTTGATACACCGTATCAATACGCAGTGAATAAACAGTCTGGTGAAATAGCGATCAATGGAATTGTCTGGTAAATACTAACAGGTGGCAACAAATAATGAAATAAACAGCAATTAAATATCTTGCTGTGTGAAAACCACATTCTAATCCTTTAATTCCATTTCAGTGTAAACATTATAATTACAACATATTCTTTTCTGTGAAAACATGAAAAGAGTCAATCAAGCGTCACATCGAAACCCGTGAGTACTTCCATGAGAACATACCTGCCGGCTTTGTTTTGATCAACAAACTTGGTGAAGTGTTTGTTGCACTGAAGTAATCCATTAAAAGAGACCTGTGTTGTTTTATCACTTATGTCTTGTGCTTCGAATCAAGCAAGTGACGATTTTGCTCGACGGCAGCAAAATCAGGGAGTAACACAAAAAAAATTAACAGATTTTTTTCAAAAAGTCTAGTCATTTGTCTGGCGTATCATCACTATTATCATGTTCTAATTTACATTGTTTCAAATTTTTCATTTTGCTTCTATCGTAATCAGATATATACACTGTATATAAATCGATCGATCGACATTGTTTCTCAAAAAGAGAGTCGATCTTTTGTATTAAACAAATACGTCTAATTTGGATCAAACAATAAAACAAGAATATATCCAATTCAGCACAAAAATCAGTGATGTAATACACAATGTTTAAAGCGGTACACGTGCTAATCGAACGGAAACCACATGGAATAATGTTTTCAATTAACTCCTCAATATACGGTAATTTATCCTGAAATTAATGTTACTTTATGAGGATAAAATAAACTACATCGTTATGAAGAGATATTTATTCACACTTAATCACAGCACGATGATAAAGTGAGTATTAAAAACTAAAAAAAAAACACCCTTTTGCCTTTTATCGATCCTTTTATTATTTTAGGTCCCTTGATAACTCGCGCCTCACTTATAGTGTGGTTGATGTTTTAGGACCCCGATGTGCGCGAGTTATCGAGGGAGTGGTGTATTTGGAACCTGGGAAGAATCCCTGGAAAAACACACTGACCCAGAGAAGTTGCAGGGAGGCTTTCTGAGGAAGAACATCAAAGCACAGGAATCTACTGGCAAGCTTTCAAATTACCACAGAATCAGCAATGTGGAAGATTTCAAACAGCTGAAATTTATCACCTTGTGTAAAAAATGTTTTTAAAAATTATGGAAAAATACTGGGTGTTGTCAATAATTTTCCTTCTTCACTAATAACTATAAGTACCAGTGGCCACATCAGTCTTTTGCATATGCAGGAAGTACAATGTGATAGATTTTTTTGGTATTCGTCCTCATTCCTATGCCAAGATTTGTTCTAAATGAGATTTTCTTTGCACAATGAAATTGCTTTATTTCTTCTGTTTTGAAGATACCATCATAATGTCTTCCAATTTCAAGTTGGACATGAAGTTGATAATAAGATGTTTTCAATGCATTCATGCCATTCAAAACAAAGGGCATTATGGCTAAAGTGAGTTAAATTGATCCATCATTAAATATCCTAAAAGCTCAGTGACAGCCAACAAGTAGTATGTTTAAAAGTATTTTTGTTTTCTTGTCACTGATGAGAATTGCATATAAAAAATATATAACTATATCTCTATCTGTAATCTGCATTCTGGAAATACAACCAGTATGTCAACATACATAAAGAGGCACCATCTACCTTTCAAAGATTGTTTTTGTTTGTTTTTGTATGGTTTAACATCATTTTTCAGCACAATATAGGCTATACATGGTGGCCAGTATTAATGGTGGAGGAAGAACCTGGACAACCCCGAGAAAGAACCACCGACCCACGAGAAGCTACTGGCAAGCTTTCTCACATACCCACATTTGCCGAATCTTAGACTTGAACACACGCAGAGGTGAGATGTCAGTGGTTCGTAACGGACAGCGCTTTAGACCACTCAGCCACTCGGGGCCCCCTTCAAAGATTGAAAGACCATCAAGTGTATCATTATGTATCGTATCGCAGGCTGTTTATCGTTAATCATATTGATATGCGTCACAGGTGTATCACTTCACTAGTAATACAACTTTACTAGCACACCTTTTAAATTATAATTATATTAAAAACAATGGGTCTGGTGGCTAAGGAGAGTTAAATGGAGCCATCATTAAATAGCCTAACAACTCCGTGACAGTCAACAAGTAGTATGTCTGAAAGTATTTTTGTTTTCTTGTCACTGATAAGAATTGCATATAAAAAATATATAACTATATCTCTATTTGTAATCTGCATACTAGAAATACAACCAGTATGTCAACATATATAAAGAGGCACCATCTACTTTTCAAAGATTGAAAGACCATCAAGTGTATCGTTATGTATAATATCGTAGGCTGTGTATTATCAATCATCGATGCATGGCACAGGTTTATCGTTTCACACCTAATATCCAGTATGGTCACCATGACAGTAATCTTTATTGTTTATTTATTGTTTTTTCTCCAAAACAGTAAGTCATTTCAGCATGTGGTTTTCCATATTTCTCTTAAAAGTCTTGTTAATTAATTAAAATTGTGTTAATCTGATTTCCAGGATGGCCACCATGAAAATCTAGTTGTTGCTACTCCTCATTTTGATGTGGAGCTTCTTGTGCTGTCAATGAAAATGATGCAAACTTACCTTCGGGATGAAAATATTGCATATCTCTACTTGCCAAATAGATGACCACATCAACAAGGTGTTTTCACCAGTAGACTTGTGATATATAGTTGACCCTAAACACATATAGTGCCAGTCATACCTTCAATATGGCTGCCATGATGGCAGTTTTGAAAATCTTGATGTCTCTAATCCCCTGCACAGATGGTCATATTGACATGGGGATTTCACCAGAAGACTTCAGATAATGTTTACTTGTTCATGAATAAAAGTGGTAACATCCAATATGCAGCTAATTTGAAAATCTTATCACTGAAGAATATTGGAGTTGATGTCATACTCAGCAGCCAGAATGAAGAAATGGTCCTTTTCAAAATCAGATTCATTTTGGCCTGTAGAGTTTTACTCTCTTTGCAAGACTCGTTTTGTTTGTTTGTCTTCCATCATTTGAAGATCACAAGATCTTATCTGAGCATGATTTGGATTGTGAGGTGAATCCTTTTCAATGTAATAATAAAAACATTTAAAACCAGTATCTTTCAAGGGTGAACAGAATGGTTTATGTTTCTGGTTGGTAGGTATGCTTGTTTTCATCTTTTCTTGCTGGTTTTTTGTTGTTGGAATTTACCTTGCTCAAAATATTCACAAAAATCGTTTTCTGCTTTAAAATTCTTAGTTTTGTCTATTGTAGGGAACAGTGATCATCATTGCCAATCATGGAGAAAGAATTGACATTCCAGATGGCGCCATTTTGGAGAATAAGATAGTCTCAGGAAACTTGAGAATCTTGGATCACTAGATGATTTCATCAATTTCCCTTGTACCAACAATTTTGATTACTAAATGGATCAAAGCATCAATTTATGCATGTATTAGCAATCTCAAGCAGACCATATATGAAGATTTGTGACATCAGGCAGCATATATTAACTGATGAAACCAAGATTTTAACTTTAGTGTTGTGTGTTATGAGTGATAGATTAAGTACATGACAAAAGAAAATCAAGGATACAATTCTGTCATAATAGAGTTTACAAGTTATGGCAGGAAAGAAGAAATTTTTATTGTGTAATATGATTGATTCTATACAGAATGAAGACAACAGCTGGGGTCTGTCATTTTTGTGATGTCTTACAAGGGATTCCAGTTAAGGTTACATGGATTTAAAACTTTGTTCATTTACATTTTTCTTAAATAAGAGCAATGGCAAATTTATATAGAAATTAAACATAAATTTCTTATTTTGACACTTGTTTATGTTATTGCAATAATCAGTGTATTTGTTTTCTTCGCAGTAACTCATAAACTGGAACTAGTAAATAAATATTGTTTTTGACAATTCTTTACAAATAAAAAAAAAATTTAATCTATTTACCTAATAACGGGAGGTATGCAAACATTATGCTTTGGATAAAATTGTGTATTATTTTTGGCTTGAAAACAAAGATTTTGAAACAAGTACAATAGTAACATGCAGTTGACACACATACGTGAATATTTGGCTTTTTGGGTTATTTTAAACAAGAGCACTTGGGTAAATATTTTGTTCGAGACTAACTTTTGAGGGCAGCATTTGGTTCTGTTTCATATTTCTCTGGAATGACTATTACCTGATTTAATATAGTTGTTTGCCACTGAAACAGCAAAACCTGTGCCATCCCAAATCTTCGTGGGAAGATTTTAAGTTCTCATTACGTCCTCAGCTGTTGTATGTTTGGTTATGATTTATGTATGGACTTAGTAATTTAATATTCTAGTATTTCTTTTTTGAATTGTTTTACATAACATATAAAATGTATCATTTATAATTATAAGCAAAGACTACTCAAATGTTGAGGAAAATAATATTGATACTGAAATGTCACTTGTAATTTTGTGAAGTAGTGGTAATTTTTCTCATCAGGAAGCTACTTTTTATTTTCATATGTATTTAGTGCATTATAAATGTACCCTGTGCAGCCAAACTATAGCAGCATGCATGTTAAAGCTTCTGATGTGCTTGTGGTAGGTGCTTCAGCATATTTGTGTATTTGATTTGGTTATTGATTTGCTGACCATGATAAGTGTAGCCTGCTAATTAAATGAATGTGATATGTTGTTAACCTGCACATACTTAAGTATGCAATTGACTCTGCAACTGACGTTGTGAAGTTATTGCGGTAGGGCTGGAAATGTAATTTTAATAATGGCTGTTCAATAATTGCAGCATCAATTTTGATAATTTTTTCGTTGTGATTCTAGTTGAAGAATCAGTATGTTGCAGAAAAAATTCATTCTTTCAACATTTATTTTTGAAAGTAACTACATTTTTTAAATCAATATTTCAGCATAACGTGAAGTCAGTTCAATTTTATTTTGTTGTCTGGAACAAAACATTCAATTTAAATATTATTCATTTATTAATGTTTACCACATTTTTTATGGTTATTTATTAGGGTTACTTCTTTTATATGGATACCTAATTAGTAAAAATAAAATATTTAAAGAAAATAAAATATTAAGGAAGCAAAATGGTTTGAGGAATGTTCTATTGTTTTTTTAAATATCTTTGCGGGTTTCTTTGTTGCC